>CP135557.1:4720113-4819663 GCA_032402905.1 Khaya senegalensis | reverse complement strand
GGAAGGCAATAATAAAGACTTAACTTATTTGGAGGAATTATTTTTTATTTATTTTTAAACATTAGAATAAAACATTTTAAATGAAATAATACACCGGTTAGGTTTCTAAAAGAGTAGTGAGGTCGTAGAGATCCCATTTAACTTTTTAGCCTTTTATCATCATTTTGACAAAACTAGTCTAGACATGCATTAATAATAGAAGCAACTGAATTCTAAGTTTATTAAATCTCATATATGTATTTATATTCATACATCTTTTATATTTATAAATCTCATGTATAATATAACATGTATCATATGTTATTAGTAGGATGATTATGGACTTTAATTTAAAATAATTTTTTGAGAGAATAGTTTCTTTGAGCCAACTAAAAAATTATTAGGTCATATTCTAGAAAGAACTAATTACAAAATATTCTAAATGCTTCGAATTTGATCTCTTTGGTTCTTTGGTCCACCATGACTCCTTATTTTCTTCTTTTTCTTTTCTCCATTTTTCTTTGAGGATTACAAAAATGTAATTTATACTCTAAGTGAAAATCTTAATTTTACAGAAATTAATTTTATAAAGAAAGACAAGACATTTAGGCCTTATTTATATATTAAATAATAAACCTAACATATAACCATTTTTGTCCAATCCAAACATGTGTATGTGTGTGTGTGTGTGTGTGTAATCATAAACTATAAATTCATATCTATTCAATTAGTATACTAATTTTAATTTTTTGGGTTTAAAATTTAATCACTAACATAAATTTTCAATCTTATTAAAAATTTATTTTTATCACATTAAATTTAGTAATTTTGTAGAATTCATATTCTATGAGTAAATATTTTTCTTTTTTAATTTAAGGTAGTTTTTTAATCACATTAGGAGAGTTTTCTAATCACATTAAAAAATATATTTTTCTAATGGTATTAAAAATAAGATAAACCTCCAATCAACCAAAGAATTAAATATTATGATGAATAAATATGTACATAAATTATACATGAATAAAATAAGCTTTAATATCACTATTGATAAATTAAGAATATATACATAACAGAAAATTAAATTTTTTTTTTGATTTCCAAACAAGGATTCTTTTATTATACATAATTTATGATAAATAAAAATTAATAATATCAATAAGATTATATGACTTACTTTACACCAACAAGATCATTTATGATATGGTTATTTTTTAAATTTTTTGTAAACCCATAAATCTTAACTCAATTTTGACCTTATATATATGTCTGAATTAGATTCTCTTTGTGAAATATAAAAATTTAAATCTTTAAATCCTCTTTTATTGTTGTTAGAATTAAATCAATCCGCTTTTTGAGTAAAAAATTATGGCTAAAATACAAAGACTGGCCGAATATTAGTTTTTTGAATAAATCACCCAAATATGTAATATTTAATGGTATTCACATAAAGTTGAGAATTAAAAAATTTAGATTTTACTAAATACAAAGTTATATAGACCTTTTTTGTTAGTCTTAACTTAAAAAAATAGACTTGAATTGAAGTTTAGGTATTTTGACCACAAAAATTAGCTTTTTTAAATTTTAATTTTTAAAAAATTAGTTCATACATTTTTGCCAAAAGAGAAAAAGTATTTATAATTTTTAGTTATTTATATCCAATCATATTGGAAGTATTAAATAGAAATAAAGTTTAATCTTATCTAATAGATTTGCTAACTCACTCTAATTAAATAACTAATTAGCTTTTTAATTAATCAAATTAATTAAATAAAATTTATTTTATTAATAATTATTATGTTAATTAACTAAATTAATTAAATAAAATTTATGATTATGATAAATTTGAAAATACAATTAAATGCAAATAATTTGTTTAATTATTTTTCAATCCCTAAAATTTTAGAAATTATAAAATAGTAAATGTATTTTTAAAAATTGTAAAATAATATTAATATTTCTAAATTTATAGATTAACTTAGAATTTTTAAAATTTTATTTTTTATCCATAATTTATGGCATTATAGATTTATTCTAAAACTTTAAGAATTTAACAATTATGTCCTAAAACTTAATTCTACATAACGTATTTTTAATTCTTCAATATTTTAAAATGTGTGACTCATTAGATTTTTTCTTATGTTGGCAATGAAGATAGTTATAGACTTATTAAGTCTAAAAAAATTAATATAATTAATTTATCCTTAATTAACTCTTTAATTAAGAAAAAAATTTTATAGATCAAGAGCGACATCTAATAATGCATCATAACCCCAATTGAAAAGGAATGCTAATTTTAGTAAAATTTATTCTGTATATGATTATCATATGATTCAATTTTTTTCGTCTCATACATATTTCATCTATAATTCTAGAGCATAAAAAATATCCACTCTATTAAATTATAGTTGTTAGGAACTTTTTAACTTAAACTCATAATATAATTTTAGAGTCTTTAAAACTCTTTTCAAAACTTGTCATATCCTTGGATTTATATTATCACTTATGTCAAAATAGCACTATTTGGAATATCAATTCTATATAATCTAGAATGGTGAATCTTTTGTTGACCTCTCACAACCTTCATTTGCTTTTCATATTACCTAATCATTATGCTATGCGTAATCTCACTATGGATAACAAAGGTGTAATGTTAAAGTATATATGATCTACATACAATGTACTATAAAGATCTCAAGTTGAGGATCGTTCATATTATTGTAACTTAAAGAAATCCCATAGAGATATGGATAACACTCTATATGGGTTCTTAAATGAATCAGTTTGATGTATTTATTCTCTAACAAGCATCCATATATTAGATCAAGTGAACACGTTCACTAACAATTTATGAGATCAATTACCTTTTTTCATTTGCAAAAATTACTTTTTTTTTTTTTTTATTTATAGAAGTAGACGAAATATATGCCCATTTAAGTTGAATTTATCAATATCCCAGTGTTAACAATTTTGCAATCAGAAACATTTAAGAATGAAGGGATTTAATAAGTTTAAGTTAATACTTCTAATTGTCATCCTAAAGACTTTATATTATATGTAATCAATATTTATAATAGACAAAATTTATAAATAAAATACAAATTTTATTAATAATGCATAATTATATATTTGTCGTTATTGGATTTAGGGAACAAAACCAACATAAAGTACTTAAGTTGAGTAAGAAAGACTTTTAAAAGCTTTTTGGTTGTAGCTAAATTATTTATAATTTTCACCCCTAGCAATGGTTGTTTTATTTCTTTCATACTGTTCTTAGTCTTTTGTTTTGGACAAATTTGGTCTACCAACTTTAACTTTCTTCAAAGATTTGGGATCATTAACAATGAGCCAACTTGACTTTTCAGGTAGATGAATAATTGTATAAGCATATGTAGCCTAGTAGGCATTAATAGTTAACAAATGGTCTATATAATTAACATTTTCAAATTTTCACTACAATGCATGACATAAATGCTTGAATGGAATTCCATTAATTTGATTTGCACAACCATATCTTCTTTTTTGTAAATTAACATAAGTGTTATGTACTTCATCCATGACCTTAAAGACAAATTTAGTGGCTTCTATTAACTTTATTTATATTTTTTCTTTTAGAACATGTCTAACTTTCTTTTCACATTAGATGGATGCCTATCAGTCCACTTATTTGATTAGGGCAATCATTTCATCACCTTTTTTAGTATAAACTATAGTGAGTATATCACTTGCTTATCTATGAAATCATTGAACCAACTATTCCAACACTCTATCATATCTTTAGTTACATGGTCAGACTTAACATGATGCTAGAATGTGTGTTTAGCCCATTCTTGTTTGTCTATTTTTCTAATATAGAAAAATGCATCTTGACATCTAATTTTGGCCACCTAATATGATATATATATATATATATATATATAAAATTTAACAAAATTTTTTTTATATATGATCTTAATTATTACCCAAAATAATGTCTAATACATAATTTCATGATGTGCCTAGCACAATGCTTGAATATTAACCTTGGCCAATAAGTATCCTACACATTTTTCATTCCTTTATTTCATCAGTCATAAATGTCACATTTATAATGTTTTATATTCCAAGCCACTTCTGTAATATATTCAAAAGCTATTTCTATGTATTATCATTATTTGACTTACAAACAGACAATGAGTGAAAAAAATCCTATTATAAATCTTGTAATATTATTATAGACAATGGAATGCCCTCATACAAGCCTTTTAGATAATAACCATCAAGCAAGATCAAGCATCTATAACCCATGATAAATCTATCCTTTACTACTAAAAAACTAACAATAAACCTTTTATGCCTTTTGGTTCAATCACCCAAACTTAAAGAAAACTTCATCTTAAGAAAAACTATTATGTTATGCAGTTAATGAGAGCACTAGGAGAAGATTTAAGAGATTATTAAAGAAAGTAATTTAAGAGCTAAAAAGGTTAAACAAGAGTCATGGACTAAGCTATAACCTATAAGAAGACTATTCTAGCCATCAACAGAAACTAGGCAGCACTTTGTGATTTTTATTACATGTTTTGTTATTCATTTCCTTATATATATTTTTGTCATATGCATTATTAAGAGTGCCTAGGGTTTATGATTATGAAAAGATAAAATAGGCACTGTGTGAAACCCATAACTCTAATACACACACACACACACACACATGTATATATATATATATATATATTAAGATTAAATATTCAAAATTTTAATTTATTTAATCAAACTGCAGATATCAAAGAAAAACTTCTATTAAATATCTTTTTCTAATAAAAGTAAAATATATATATTTATAAATTACAACTGTAGTTTTGAAATACATGTTCAAAATTTTGTAAAACAAAACATGATATGTCACTTTTTGAAATTCTTACTGTGTTTTAGAAGAACCACTCGGAGCCATCCCATCGCTAACCATACTTAAAAAGACAATCAACCACAGGAGTAAGTAATTAGAAATTGCTTAGAAAGAATCTAAAATTCTAATAGGTGTGTATGCAACTTAATCCATTCATTATAATAGCATCTCTACCACATGAATAATAATTTCTATAAAAATTTCGGTAAGAGTTCGCCTATATATATAAACTACATTACCTGCAATGAAAACCAGAACACTACTAATATCATTTAGTAATGACTTACTACTTTTTCAATAGATATCAATACCACTACACATCGTCTTTTAGCACGTAGAAGTATTCTGTTACACATTTTCTTTTCTCACTCTTTTCTATTCTATTTTTATACCATTCTATTTCTGTTCATTTTGTTTTTTCAGTCTAAAGTTTGGATTCTATTTTTATATTCTATTCTATATTCTAATAGTATAGTATACACACTAAACTGTATAGCACCCATCAGTATGTAAGCAAAATAATTTAGTACATTTTATTTATTCTGTTTTGATTCTGATTTTGATTTTGATTCTAATTCATTTTATTCTAGATCGATCATAATTAGAGTAACTATAGATCGTGATCACAATTCTGACACAGTTCTTATCTTACAAACCCACAAATAAATTTTGTTCTGATTATATAAATTTTGTGTTGCCATGCCACCCCGGCCAGGGTTCACACTAGAGTCACGTCTTCCCAAATATGGTCAATGCAACTAATTCTGTTTTGAACTGGCATTACTACATAGTTAATATGTGAGGGAATCCTATGATCTACAATTGTCCTGATTATACAATTTTTTTTATAACCATTATTACCACTTTACCCTTAATTATTCTCAATGGCATTTCGATAATTTCACATTAATCATAATAACCACATATATTACATTTTCATAATTCCTTACCAATATTAAAAGAAATTCATAAACATTCCTAAATCGCACAAACATAAGTGCATGTACCCATAATTAATAATCATAATAAAATAATAATACCTATTAACACACATACACATATATTAATATATTCATATGTACTATATTACAACGCCATACCATATACTATGATTAAAACATACAACGCCATAAAGGTATTACACATTCCAATACAATCCATTATATATTCTAGTACAATTCATTCTATTTTTGATAACCGATCAAAATCATTCCAATAATTTTAAATTTCATAAATATACCTATTCTCTATCAAAAGGATTTAATTCAGTATATTCATTAAAATATAATACAATAGAACCCATATAATTATTCACACTTCCTAATGGCTGAATTTTCAATTATACCATTTTTTCAATGTCTACCATTTTTCTAATATCTTTCATTTTTATCCACCTAAGTCAAATTTTATCAATTCTAATATTTTACAATATATTTATAAATATATTATAAAACAACATTTAAGGTTACTGAAATAGTAATCAAAATTATCTTCCATTTTAATCAACCAAATCAAATCCAGTCAATTTCGTTATTTCAGCATACTATTATTAATACATAATTCTCTCAAAAATTAGCATGCAAGGCCTAAATGAACAGTATCCAAAATTTCTAATTTTTTTTTCTATTTTTCTTCTAATTTACACAACTAAATCAATTCATACCAATTTTTTTTATTCCCTAACACATTTATACACATTTTAACATATCAAAACACATCAAAATCAAGTATTTAAGTACTTCATGAACAGTAGTCGAATATGTCCTAATATATATAAATCAAATTTTTTCTCTTTATACAATTCTATTCACTTCAATATACTTTCCAAACATTCAATTTCATAAATTATACATTAATTTCACAAAACTCCTAAATTATCAAATTAAGATTTAAGGTTCTTACCTCAAATCTAAAATTGATGGCAATTACACCAAATTCAAGTTAAAAACACATAAATTACCATTTAAAACCATAAAATCACCATCAAAACCCCTTTTCAACAAATTCATAAATTGAAATTTAATGAAATCAAGAACTTTTATCATCAAATTAAAAATTTTGATGCACAGAATAATTTTTTTTTTTCTGTGATAACGTATTTAATCGAACGAATTATGATATTTTACTTGATTTTTAAAAAAAAAAATTGAAAGAGAAGGGAGATAGTGATTCACGGAAGGAGAGAGAAGGAGGAAGATGAATTGATTCAATTTTGAAAAGTCAAAAAGTCTTATCCAACTTAATATTTTTAAAAATTATACTTTTACCCAATAATTTTTTAAAACTTACATTTAACTCTCAAAAAAAATTATAAAATTACCTAAACTTTTTTCATATTCTTTCACTTTAGTCCATCAGTTTTAATTTCATTTTTTCTTCAAATTTTTTGTGAAAAGCCTATTTTACCCCTAATAAAGAAAATTGGTCATTTTTTTATCATTTTTAAGAGAATTTATATCCAAATTTAATTCTATTTTTTTTTTTTTACATCTTATTTACAATATTTACAAGAGTTTTTGGTGATCAAAATTTAGTGAAATCCTTCTAACCCTTAGCGTAATGACCATTTTGTCTTTTTTAGTAAAATTATTTCTTCTGGTTCAAAATAGTAATTTTGACATTTCTAGGGTTATCTTTCCTTCTAACATACATTATTATATTAATTCACATTCTCAACATCTAACTTGATCAATCGAAATTTTATCAAAATAATAATTTTGTTATTTCTTGTCAATAGTGCCCGTTTTCTCTAAATTTCCTCCAAATACATTTCTAAAGTTTTTCTTCTATATTTCTCTACTCCAATACTGTTACTATATCCACTTAAATGTGAATATAATAGCGAATTTAGGCAATACCTAAATTTGAGAATGTTACACACTGTAAAAAAATTTTAAACTTGAAAGATTGCTATTGAATTAGGTTTACATCTGTGCATATGGTTTGGGTTCATATTCCCTTTTCATTAACTTAATTACATGACTTTTTATTTGAGGCTAGCTTAACTAAGATTTTTATACAATTGAACCTTATTTGGAGCATACTTATACTTTCCACACTACGACCACAATTAAAGCCTAAAAGGGTGATTTGGGCTTTACTTGTTATACATTGGCTTTGTAGAAAATGGTTTCGTAGTTGACCAAGCATAGGCTTAAGCCTACAGTATGAGAAGTAGTAATAAGGACTTAAGTTCCTCAAATACAGTAAACCAAATAACACATTCAAAATCCTATCAACAATAACCTTTTATAAAGAGAACATAAAGATTAACTAAGTCATATTGATGAACAATGTAATATTTATCTATTAAGAGCTTTGACTTACAACTCGAGGAATCTATAAATCTTGAATTGGCTATGCTTATACATGGTACACATCACTGTTCATATGATCCATTCTTATGCAACAACATTTGTCAACAATTAGCTTATTAGGAAGTGAGAAATGAGTGGTCACATCTAAGTCATTAGCACAAAGTAATTATATACAAAACCTTCAACAAGGTTTGTTAAGAGACTTGAGATTTAATTCTCAACTGTTACAAGTCGAAAAACAATAATAAGTTGTGTAAAATTTGCACCAACAACATCATATATGAGTACTATGCATACTTGGTGAGTGGGGGCTTGTCTTAATTTATCAAATTAACAGAGTTTGCAGTTTTCAAAATGATAATTTTATCATTTTATTTTTTCTTTTAAAAAATAATTTAAAATTTTTTTTAAAAAAAGATAATGATTAAAATTAATTTTAAATAAAAAATAAAAAATTAATTTTAAATAAATAATAACTTGTAGATGATTACTGACATAATCTTTTAGGATAATTATATGTCTTAATTTAGGACAACACTTATCTTATAGTATTACTTAATTAAATAACTTTTTGTCTTAAAAATATATCTTTTATATTAAGACATTTAATATCCTAATATTGCACCATGTAATAAGAATAAAACTAATTGTGAACTTTACTAGTAGACATCACGTGATTTTATTGTAAGTGCTAATTTATCCTCTAAGACTACTAATTTAAAATGGTTAAAATATCTTTTTTAGTCAACTTTCAAAATTAAATAATATTACATTCATTGCAAGTGTGTGAAACCTCATAGATTCATTACAAACATGGTAACAGGCGTATAAATAAATTTTATTACATTGGTTAAACTATTTTAATCATATGCCATTGATTATTTATAACGAAAATGATAAATTTATCCATAGATCATGATTGGCAACTAGCAATGTATCTTAGCCCTCATATCATTATGAATTGTGTAAGCACTTTAAATGAACCTTTTTATAGCTAATGATTGTATTATGCAATACTATTATCATCTAACATTTTAACCAAATGACGGGTATGGTCTAATGTCAAGCCCCTAATATTCAATGCTATGTGTACAAATACTAAGTCCATAACTTGATTGGTAACATTAATAATTTTTTATTAATTTACACCTTACTTTGATTAAAAACATTTAAAACTTGTGACGCATATTATTCATATAGAGTATATCATTTTCTTATAAAAAATGACAATTTCCATTTTAAACACTTATATATCTTCATTACCCACCAACTATCCTATTAAAAACCCACAACTTGTGAATGGTTCTCAAACACTAATATAATTGTTGCTAAGAACTCCTAATCTATAAATTAAGATTATCATTTAATTGTTCTTATAGTAGGCCAATTCAGTAAAGTTATTTTTTAATAAGCACCTAAGTTACAAATTTTAAATTAGTTATTTTTTTTAATTTTAAATGATGCATTGTCATATTAAAATTTTTTTAAAATAAAGAAAACAGAGAAGTGGTGTTGGGATTATTCCCATCCCCTTCTAGAAAAAGGAATTCGAAGATGCCTTTAAATAATGTGCTTTCATTCCTATTTTTCTCATTTATTTAAAAAAAATCACCCCAATCACTGTCACGAATAAAGCAAATCTCCGCAGGTTTCGACCAATCGGATTTTTATCATCCTTAAATGTTAGTAGGGGTGCTCAACAGATCAAATTGAGTGGATTTGATCAAATTGTTCGACCGATTACTTGATGGATCATAGTTTTTCAATTCACTCCAATCCACCATAAGATGAAATCCAATCCCACTCAAGAAAAAACATTTCTAATTCGATTAGATTTAGAAGTACAACTGAAACACTACAAACCAAAATGAAGCCTTGCTAATATAAGCCTAGTTTTGCTAATTGGTTATTTAAGTAATTTTATTTTTAACTTTAAGAGAATTATGTGACAATATTCTAATACAAAATATAATTAAATAAAATAAAAAATTAAGTAAACAAATAAGTAAGAAAGGAAATAACATTGTTGCTTTCTTATTAAGTAGATAAGGACAAATTTATACAATATAAAATGAAAGATTTTTTAAAATAATTATTTTTTTAAGTTAATTGGGTGAAATAGATAAATTTTTTTTAATTTTTACTAAATTAATCAAATATATTGATTTTGAATAAAAATTCCCTAGAATCAAATTTAATAAATAAAATTCATCAACTTTATAATATGTTTCGAATATTCATTCGCACTAACTTATTCGAAACATTCTTCAATTTATTTAAAATTAATTTTCAGTTAAGTTGAAATATATTTTATTTTTCTTTTTTTAAAGTTTCGATTGTGAGGGATATTTTTATCCAAAATGATAAAATGTGCTGTAACATTATTATTTTAATAAATTGAGATAAAAAAAAAATAGCTATTTTAAAAATTTTTCTAAAATAAATTATTTAAGAAAGATTTTCAGTCGACAACGCGTTTTTTCGTTGGGTCATCACACGAAGTCAAAGCGATTGACCTGACCCCCAACACGAAGAATGCCCTGCAACTACAACAAAATGATTCATTAAACTGCAATCCAGGAATCGTTTTCGATCAAATTGCTTGTTTTGCATTCAGTTTATGCTATAGATTATCGGTTGTTGTTATTATAATATTCATAATCAGTTGAATTATAACCAACCGAAAACATAGGCTGTTGCGACAACAAATCAGCGGAGTTGAAGGCCAACCAGATTTCTCGAGGGCGATCAACGGGCATTGTCGCCTTACGATACGCCAAATTGAAGGCATGTAGCTTTTCTTGATTCTCTTGTTCAGTAGTACGACTTTTAGTCCTAATTTTCGTATCAAATGCATATATTTTTGTATTTACAGCTGTTTTTGTTATTATTATTTTTACATGCCTATGAGTTCATGCGTACCTGTAAGTGTTTAGTTGTATTTTCAGTTGGCGGGTTAGGAATGTTCTTGTGAGGGGCCTAAACCAACAGTTGTTGCAAGTGATTAAAGTGAGCTTATTCACCAAACCAATGAATTTTCCGGTTTCGTTTCGTGGAGGCTTCTAATTATCAGTTGGAGTAACAGGATCATTTTATTGTGCACTTGTATTTCATTCTTAGAAGTGAGCAGCAATTATGCCATGGAATCTGGGAAGATTATAATGGGGGGACATGTATTGTTTTTATGTATATATGTATGAATTTCCTGGCTCTTATTATCCTTACTAATCAGTGAGCATTTAGATTTTGCAGAACGCTGTATGCAACGTGACACCGAAACCTTGTTACCATCATAGACATATCTTCACAGGGTCTAGGCAGGTTGGTTTGAGTCGTTGTAACGAGGCCATTTGGCGTTGGTCAGAAAATGAAGGTTGGAGCGCGAGTCAGTTATTACTGAATATACATACAATGTTCAGGAAAAATATTGTAGATGTACATTTTGTTTTCCAATATTCATATTTTGCTGAGAAAGTTTAGTGAAATGAATACTGCTACCTTCTTGCCGGTAAAGGGATGATGGGATTGTCTGTGGTCGCTTTAAACCTGTAGTTTCCTTTGGCTCAGAAGGGGTTTAGCCTTATAGGTTAGTTTTAGTATCAAATGCTATAATCCGAGAAAAATAATAAATTTGAAAAACTGAACATATGGTTTGTAACTCATCTATACGTGATAGAAAAGTGTGCTTAGAATAACAAATCAGTGAGTGTAATGTTGTTTACACTGACAGTGTTGGTATAATGCAGAAAAACGTTTAGAAATTGCGGTTTTTTACGTGGCTTCCTCTGTGGTGTTTGTATAAATGTTTTTGTTTTGTTTTTTATTCTTGCATCATGCTTATCCCTGAATAGTTATTTCCAGATGAAGTTCTTAATCTAGAGAAATCTGTGTGGACTCTTGACTTGACACACAACAAACTAGGTAAAGCTGACCCGAATTATTCACTTCATTTAAATATAACAAACCTCTGCTATTCACATCGTCTGTCTTCAAGTTTATCTGATGGCATTTTTCTCTTTTCTCTGCGGTTGGCATTCCCATGGAGATCAATAAACTAATTAACATGCAGTGCCTGGTGAACATTGCGTTTCACAGTAGTGCACAATTACTGTGACTCCATTTTGGAGACATAATTTAAGATAATACTCCAAAAATTTATTTAATTATATTTAAGAAGTTTCAAATCTACCAATTTCCTTTTTCTTTATACTGAATACAGATGAAAACTGCTAAAAATGCAGCCAAACATGAAACAACGATAACGAAGAGATTACTTCTTCATTTAACCAAGTCAAAAATTAAGGCATATATATTCTGTCTTGACTCTGTTTCTGGATTGAAAACAATATAGTTTTATCTTCAGACTGATCTCATGTGATGTACTGCTTCTTGTTAAACCATTTTTTTGGGGAAGACCACTGGATGCAGAAAAACTATTCTATTATATATACCGTAGGACTTGTGGCATGATAATATGCACGTAATCATTAGCATATATGGTCATTTTCATAATGTATTAATTGAATGCTCATCTGTTAATTATAGTATGATTGGAAAAACTCTTCTCAAGTATTCTTTTTCCTTTTCCAGCTCATTGCTGATAGTCTTATTCATAGACTGCTGTTAAATCTAGGAAAACTTCAGTCTCTGAAAGTTTTGACGCTGGATGGGAACCGATTTACTTCCTAGAATGATGAATGTAATATTCTTCTCTCAATGAATATCAGATCTTATCTGACTGTAGTTTCAATGCTCTAATTGTTTGCAGAATTACCTTCATGCCGACATCTGCAAACTTAATGGGGTCATTGACTTTTCTTTCTTATTTTTAACTGTTACTTATTGTTAAGCATCGGGTAGTATGTGGCTTTCAGTATTAGAAAGACGTGCAAGGTAGAACTTAGTAATTTTGGAGCAAATTTTTGATACATTGTTCAATGTAGTGGTTTTTTGCGAGTTTTTCACTTTACTTTTCCTTTTTCTACTTTGTTAATTTGCCTAGTCCATTGGAGCTAAGTTATTTTTGTCTGGTTAGCTGTTACTGATTATCGCTACGATGCCAACTTGTGATGACCAATCCCAACTAGTATGATATTGTTCTTTTTACAATTCACAAATATAAAGCACCCACAAACATAAAGCCTCAAGGTTTTATTCTTGGTATGAGATCTGATTATCACTACATGCCAACTTGTGATGACTAGTCCCAACTAGTACAATATTGTCCTTTTAGTAACTCACAAATATAAAAACACCCACAAACATGAAGTCTGAAAGTTTTGTTCTTGGTATGAGATTCATTCGTGGTCCACCCAAAAGGCTAAATAGTTAAGAAAGTTATAGTACTTATAAGGCATAATTCATACTCTTATCCAAGTTATTTGAGATCTTATAATGTACTCTCCTTAGAGCCTAATGTTCTTGTTAGCACATTTCTGATTGGTTGAGTTAGTTTTGATACCATTTGTGAAAATAATTAAGAAAGTCATAGTACTTATAAGGCATAATTTAGACTCTTATCTAAACTATTTGGAATCTTACAATTTACTGCCCTTGGGGCCTAGTGTTCTTATTGGCATATTTTTGGTTGGATGAGCTAGTTTTGATACCATTTGTGATGACCCATCCTAGTTAACACAATATTGTCCTATTTAACAACTCACAAATGTGATGTCTCAAAGTTTTGTTTTTGACATGGGATCCATTCCTAACCTATTCATAAAACCTTATACTAGTTAAAGAAATTAGAACACTTATAAAGCACAATTTAGGCTCTTGTCCAAGCAACATGGGATCTTACACAATTGATATTGTTCTATGCATTAATGTGAAAATTCAATAAGAAAAGCCTGATGCGAGTGACTTTGTCAGCCAAACATATGATGATCTTGATAGCAACATAAATCAAACCATAATTGGACAGTTTATTCATGGCATGATTCTTGTATTATAACTATAGATATCTTAGCAACTGTAACACTGGGAGGTATTCAATCCAATTAACATGGTATCAAAGCCATAATTCAAAATTTTAGGTGTTTTTTTTTTTTTTTTTAATTTTTTGGTCTGGGTCTTGCGGTTTTAGCTTTAGTGGTGTTGTTGGCACCTTCTGAGTTTTGCATTTAGTGGGTTACAGAGAGGTAGATGTAATATATCTATTATTCTTTTATTTTGTTACAGGCATCATGTCAACTAGTAACTCAGTTTTTTTGGTGTGAAATTCACAGGAAAGATATTATTTACATGGGAATTTCAATTTTGATTATTTGTTATAGGTAAAGAATTATGGGTCACGAGCTTCTTGAATTGGCTCAATTAAAGGTTAAAAATGTTATAATAATGACATGGATTTTAGGATCAGTTGATTCTCTTATTTTTATTAATCTGAGCTAAAAATATGTGGGAATATTTAAAGGAGGTTTACAATCAAGATAACACAGCTAGACGATTTTATTTGTTGTATGAGATCTTTAGTTATACTCAAGGCGATCTTTTTATTCAAGATTATTTTTCTAGGTTTCAAAACTTACGAGTTGAATTTGCTAACATAAGTTATGCAAGCATACTAGTTGAATCACTCTCTCTGTATTTAGGAGGTTCAAGATAAATCAGTGTTTGATGAAATTAAGGTCTGAATTCGAAGCAACTCACTTCAATTTGATGAATCATGATCATTTTCCTTCTTTAGATATATGTTTTGGGGTTACTTTGTGAAGAGAAACATTTTGCAACACAGGCCACTTTCAATCAAGACAAAATGCTAGCCAATGTAGTTACTTGTATAGCTCATGGAAAAGGCAAGGCTAGAGTTGGGTAGAAGATTCAATGTTTCGATTGCAAGGATTATAAGCATATCGTCAAGTTAATGCCAATCAAGTTGTGGCTGGACCTTCCTCTTCTGCTAGTTCCTCTACAACTGTTAACTAATCAGTTTTTACAACAAAAATGGTTCAGTAAGTGATTACTTTAGCCTTTTCAACCTTAGGGCTTCAAGGTAATGGTATTTTACCATCTTTGTCTTACCTTGCTAATTTTAGTGCATCTAATCATATAACTAGTTCCTTTAATATTCTTAACAACATTCGAACATAACATGGCTCATCCAACATTCAGATTGCTAATGGTAGTCAATTACCTATACATGTTATTGGTGATATTAATTCTTCAGGTAAAAATGTTTTGTTTTCATTTCAATAGGACAATTGGTTGATAACAATTATGATATTTGGTTTTCTCATAATAGTTATCTTATGTAGGATCAAGTGTCAGGGAAGATATTCATGAAGGGTTTTAAAGTTGGACAATTGTTTCCTTTTGTTATCGGTGATATTAAAATTTGAATTTTTATCTCACTTTCAATCACCACTTTTAGTCACCATTTTTTGACCAAATTTGTGATTGAAGAATTTCAAAATGGCCTAAATTTAAAAATATTTAATAGATCCTCATACTTTTTCAATTAACATATAATAACTGAACAATTTAAAGTCATGCATATTGATCCCCAATCAAAATGTGCAACAAATAGAGTTATTGTACCAATATGTAAAATTTTAAAATAATTTATTATTATCCATTGATTCTATAAGTATGAGCATTCGTTTAAAAATTTTAAAATTGAATTTAATTGACATTCACCAATTATGAGACCAAAAGTCACACTTTTAGTTACACTTATGGCAATCAAAAGTCATATTTTCGATCACCCATTATGGTGACCAAAAGTGGAAGAGAGAGAAAGTGTAAGTTTATGTTTTGAATATAGAATTATTTTTGTCCAATTATATGTTATTTGGTTTGTTTGGCAAGCAAATTATGAAGTTAGCTAGTTAGATAGAACAAAAAATAAAAATAGTTATTTTAGAAAATTTTGCAAGAAAAAATTAAAGTTATGCGGCAGTTTTGGTATAAATTGAAATAGAAATGAACTTATTGATTTGAATTTGGAATTGATTTAATAGGGCTAATTTTGATTTTAAAAGTTAAAAACCAGTTATTATTGGTTTGATTTCAATATTTTAGAATTTACAATTGGAACTAAATTGATGAATCAACCTACAAAACTTATTTAGTGGACCAAATATAAAATTAAAATTTGAACCAAAATTAAAATCAAAAGAAAAACTTATGTCAAGCAAGTTATTTGTTATAGCTCATAGTCTCATCTTCAAAATTGTGGAACAAAATAAAAACTAGCTAATAATTTTAGATTCTTTAATGTGATGTCCCATTATAATATCTAAATTAATTCAAAATTCATAATGTAATACCAATTTCATTTGATTATGAAAAACTAACTGGTGCTATTTTATAGTATATAAAACATAATTCACTTTGAATTTTAATATTATTAATCTTGATTAATAATATGTTTAAAGTTAAATTAATATAGAGTTACAAAATAATATCATACATAAGTGAGTGAGTTATTAAATAACCAAATATTTTAAGTAGTAATTTGTTATTTTAACGAATGTAATAAAATAAACTAATTCATGATAAAATTCTAATTAAATTATTGTTTGTTGTATATGATCACACTAGATATTTGGATGGAATCAAATTTAGTTTTTAATGTGGACTTCAATTTAATTTATTTGCTAGAAGATAGTGAGATACCTATAAAGGAGTTAAAGAGAGTTAAATAAAAAATAAAAAAGGAGAAGATCGAAAGTTTGGGTGATGTTTGAAAAGTTGCTACTTGATGCATTTCTAAATGGAAAATTATGATCCAAGTGCAAGTTATGTGAAGAAATGTATATTTCTAAAAGCAATTATGAGATAGGTAATATGAATAAACATTTAATTAATTGTCCTAAATTTTCTTTTCAATAGAATCCTTGTTGAATGCTTATAAACTATAACTCAAGCCCTATTTCTACATTTCACAATTTCAATTTAGTTTATACCATAATTTGTTAGTTACGACCCTTGTCAAGCTTGATTTACCATTTTAATTTGTTGAGTATGATAGCATAAAAAGAATTATTGAGTATCTATAACAAGTAAATGATATCTCTAGAAAGACTTCCAAAATTGATTGAAAATGTATAGTAAAAAAAAAAGATTAGAATAAAAGAAATGATGGAAAAAATTTCAGGTGGAATTTGTTTGACATTTGATTTATGGGTTTCAAATACTATGGATAGTTATTCATGTCTCAGTACATATTACACTGATAAACATATGATTTGCTAAAAAAATAATTGGATTTTAGGTTGATGTCACTTTTATATAATGAATTTTGTTTGGTTAAAAAATTATTATCATTGTTATTCAAATTGCTATTCTTAGTCATGGGTTCTAATCAATGGAAGACCCTTGGGTTCTACAAATATATCTTTAAACCGATCAAGTAATAACTTATGACTATAATACAATTATCCATTAAAGTTGTGTTGTTTGGTAGATTAACTTGAACCTCTACTTGATTAAAACTAGTTAGTAACTGTGAAAATAGCCTTTCGGTCATCGTTTTAATAACCCTATTTTCTATTCTTTATGTATGAACCTAAAATCTTAAGACAACTTATCTTGCAATTGGATATACTTTTCCAAGTATTGGAACTTCATTTTTTGATTCTTAAAATCCCAAAGTGCTCAACCGAAGACAAGGTAACAACCTCCAAGATAAGAACTAAAAAGTCTATATGTAATTTGTTACCTTATTGTAATATTCCCAAATTAAAATGGTTGAACAACACTCAAAATATTCACAAAATAGATTAGATCATGAAAATTTTCATAATTATTAAAAACTTGTAAATAAAATAACTAGTTAAAAACCTATAATTATAAATAACTATAAATCTTTAAAATAAATCTTAAAATCAAATAATACAATAAATGAAAATTTTTAAAAATCCTAAACTTAGGAAACCAAGTGATAGTAGAAATTTAACCAAATTCATCCTCTACACATAAAGTTATTCAATCATTTAGAATTATAATAAATTATATGAATTTTAAACTCAGTAAACATACTAATTTTTATATACAAAAAATATACACAATCTATATATATATATATATAATGCATATGTATATTATAGCATGAGATAAAAATAAATCATTTTCAAAACTTTTATAATACTTGAACACTATAAGAATTTTTTTCAAATTTATTAGGAATGTTTCACTTCAATTATTATTTAGTAGGACTTCACATATCATTTAATTATAATTGAGTCAATGTCATTTGTCAATAACATATCGTATGTGGAAACAAGTGCAAATGAGATATAAAATTTTTAAAAACAATAAATACTCATGCCCAAAGTTAAAAGCCATACCCTCAACCTAATTAGTGATAAATCATGTTATATACACATATATTTCTTCACATGAATGTGAAGACTCATATACTCAAAGATACTCTCAAAAGTCTCTCCTATATCATATAGAACACATAATAATAATACCAACCTAAAAGAATTGTTACACTGAATAATAAAAACTCTACATAACTTATAATTACCTACTAAGTAAATAATGAAGTTTGATATCCTAGAAAACATAAACCTTAACTTTTATGAAACTTTTTTATACAAGAACATTTTCTTTTCTTGAAATATAATGCACGTGTTCATATATAATGTTAATGCACAATGCCTGTAAACACACATATCAACATATCATATCATATTCACATACTCATATCTAAAATAATCACTTGTATAAAGCGAATACTTGTATAAAAATACATACTTCACATAATTGTAAAATCATAAAATTCTTCATGAATAAACATAATATTAATATTGTAAAAAGTCAAAACTTGTGCCCTATCATGATTAGTAGAAAGTTTGTATGTGAACCAGTGGTTTTGTTAAAATACTTTAAAGGTTGTGGTGTGCTTGATCTATTAAATATAACTTACTTCGGATTCTTGAACTCATTGCTTAATTTATTGCATTTCTAGTGTATGAGTTTTAAAGTTGTTTGTGAAAATTGGTTCAAAAGATTCACCTTGGCATTATTGTGTGTATGTTTGTTGCCATTAGACAATAATTCTTTGGTAATAAGAACTTTGACGTAGCAAATCTATCTAATACATTATCACTTTCACTAAATAATATTATTTCAAAAGTTATGGGTACTTATTCCAAACGAAGAAAAATGTCCAATTTGAGTGCCCCTTCCATGATTACATTTTATTCGACTTAGTATTCCATTGTTATCTCCAATTGGTCATCTACATTACATTGCATAATTATTTTGCAATGTTAGGGTTCACAAAAGATAACATAAGTTGGCATTATGCTAGAAATATATTTTTGTTGAATGTTTCTGTTGTAATAAACTAGATAGCTTACTTTTATTTTTGGATTTTATTATCCACGTATTAGGAATTCAAGTTTAGTAGTTAGTTTAGACAAAATATAAACTTTAAGCAGAACTAGAAAACTTATATTAGTAATTCCATAACATAAAAGAAAAAAATTTATTTGAAAATATAAGTTTTAATTAGTAAAGACTTCTTCATATTTAGAAAGATCCAATCTTGTTAAATTTAGGAAACACAAATCTTCTTTAAATAAGTCTTAGGGTTTTACAATAAATATATAATATTTCTAACCACGCAGGCACCCATTTTAAAAGTTGATTTAAGAAAGTCTTGTGTGATTTTTGTTGTCCTTTATTTTTCAAGTTGTTAATATTTTCTTTTATACTTTAAAATAAAAAAAAAATTGGTGGATTATTAAAGTCGATTAAGGTTAGTTAGACATTCATTCTATGTTTTCCTTGGATTATATAAGTCGATTAAATTAGAAAAAAATTTAAGTCAATCTTTATACATACACACATAAATGTTCAAAATATATGTTTGCTTGATGTTATGGTGCAAACTATTATAGTTCTTGTGTTGATTATTAATGCATATTGAATTAAGAAAAAAATTTAGAAAATTATGTCAATATGAAATATTCACCTCTTGAAGTTCAAGTTTTTAAATTTTGTTTGATCAAAATTTTCATATTTTGTGTACACTATAATCTATATTTTTTTGTGTAGGTGTTCTACTTGAAATTGAAAATGTTATGCATAAATCATTTTTGAAATCTTTTCATAGATGGACTAGTTTGTGTTGTTTAAAAAAGTTTGGGCCAAAACAAAATTATCAAATTTTTTAATAGATACAATTTTGCAACGTTGTAAAATATTTTAAGCTTTAGTAGAAATAGTCAATTCTTGTGCAAAAGATCAAATGAAATTTTCCATATTGAATTTAAATTCAGATTTTTGCTTGTTGGTGACCTAACTTCAATTTTTCATCTTTGCCTCTTCTTGGTGAACAACATTAATGCAAACCTATAATGCCAAATCTTCTCAAGCCACCATTGATAACCTTATTCTGCCATTAACAAACTTTTTGACTTGGGCTTCACGGCCTTGTTTAATTTCATCAACTACTTACATGCACAAAACTCATATATATTCTCCTCCATCTAGTGATGAAAATCAAAAGGAATCAAATAAAAACCGATTCTACAAAACTTATCAACTTGTTTTTCACTGAAACACAAAGGAAAACTAGTGCTAATTTTTATAGAGGGGTACCACAATGTACTTCAATTGCTTTTGCACCTCAAACTTCCTCAGTTAAAGATCTTGCATAGCTGGAACTTTAGCATAATGCGCTTCAAAGGACTTCTACATTTTTAGCTCTTGCTATTTATGTTCCAACAACACCTGCTCTTGAACTTACTATAATAGAATAGCCATTGATGATGATAGTTCAATGCTTGCTTTACAGCCACTCGATGCTTCTCTTATTATTTTTATACCTATTATGATTGATCCTGACATTTTAGTGTAATCTTTATAGCTCTAGCTATAATAGTTCCACTTCTTTGCTCCTCCGAGAAGCGCACAACAATCTCTTCAATATCTCTACAATGCTCCTCGTGTCATCATTAAATTAATTTATCTATTGTGAGGTAATTTTTTTTTTTTTTTACCATAACTTATTTATCTTACATTTTAGAATGATGCTTGGTTGCTAATTTTTGGATTCTAGGGTAGTTTTTTTTCCTCTTGGATGATATTACCTTGGCTTTTATTTTAGATTTTCTTTTATCACTTAGTTGATTTTTATGCTAAATTCTTACTTGCATATGTTTGATTAGAGAAAAATTTTCATTTTTGGCATTTTCATCCTTGGATTTTCTATGGGATTTTATTTTGATAGTCTAAATTTGGTTTATGGTTTTATGTCTTACTCCTTTTAATGCGTAATGGGTAGTTTCTCATTTTGAACATTATTTTTCTCTAAGCAAAAATGAGCATTTTTGTGTTACTATTTGGTTTTGTTTCTATGCATCTTTATTGTAGTATATTGCTCCTTCTAGTGCTTATTATGATTACTTTGCTCCTTTCGGTAAAAAAAGGGTGTAGTGGCTTTATGTTATAAATGAAATACTTTTTGATGATATAATTTAGTTATTTATATGGAAAGAGTTATTCATATTATCATATGATATTGTTCTTGTTTCTACAATTTTTTTTATGGATTATTATATGCTAACTTAAGAATAAAGTGTTAGTTCACTACACTAGTATTTGTTTTTGTTTTTAAGTTTGTATTTTCAAATTAAAAAATGTGAGTGCATATGTTTTGCCAAAAGAATATCAAAGGGAAAGATTGTCAAAGTTCACAGGGATAACATAAGTTGTCATTATTCTGAAAAATATTCTTATTGTATGTTTTTGTGGTAACAAATTGGGTAATTTATTGATGATTCCAAATTTTATTCTTCACGTGTAAGAATTTCAAATATACTAGTTATTTTATGCAAAGTATGGACTTCAAGTATAATTAAAATATATATATTAGCAATTCTACAACTTAAAAGGAAAAAAAATATATTTGAAAATAAGAATTTTAATGAGGAGAGACTTCTTTCTATTTAGGAAAATCCAATCCTTTTAGATTTTGGAAACAATTTTTTTTCTTTAAACAAGGCTTAAGATTTATTATAAATATGTAATATTTTCAATTGTGTAACCATCCCTTTTTGATTGCCAATTTAAGAGAGTCTTGTGTAATTTTTGTTGCCTTTTATTTTTTCTAATTGTTAATATTTTCTCACTAAATAAGGCTATCAAAAAAAAATTAATATAATAATTACATCGTAAAAAGTAAATTTTTAATTCTATTTAAGTTTATTAATATTTGTAATTATTTGATACTTTAGGAATTATTTTCTTTAAGCATCACCTCATAAATTTAAAATTAAAAAATTTAAATTATATTAAAATTTTTATCTCTTTTATTTACTTATTTTATAGTATATTATATTTAATTAATTAGATAAATTAATTAAAATTAATAAATACTTATTAAAATGAATTCTATAGTAAACTTCCTTAGGTAATGATAACGATTGATAAGAGACAATGTTATAATTAGGAAGACATATTTTGTCTGTTATTACTTCCCATCAAAGTAGCATGCTTTCAAGGAATGCTTTATTGTTTGCTTCTTTAATCTATGGCATCTTAATGGATCAAAGGAAAATAAAAACTAAATTTAAAAGTTTATCTATTGATTTACTTTTCTCATGAATTTTAAAGAAATTTCTTTAGAATAGGTCATCTGCACCATCTCAAGGCGAGCCACTTTTTACTTCTATTGCTTCTCATCTGAGGTTACATCTGTTACTGATCTTGCATGGCAAGACTTTGTGTGTAATGAGCTTCAGTGCTTAGGATCTTATTCTTGAGCAACACACTAAGACCATTCCAACTTACTCGAATTGGTAATCTCTTAGTATCCTTATCATCCATAGCAGCTCCTACCTCTTTTACTCCTACATTGTAGATTCTTGATTTTGCTACTTCTGCTCTTGATACTTTTAAAACTGCTCTTAAAATTTCTATTCTTACATCACAGCCCCTAGCTCTCCCTTTGGTTCTGTTTAATTCGATTCATTAATTTGAACTAAAACAAAACATAAAATATTTTTAATTTTATTAGCTTCAAACTCTGAAAATAAATTTTTTTTTTATATTTTTATATTAATTAAATTGTGAATAAATTATATTTATTGACTAAAATAATAAATATAAGATATAAAATATAATTATTAATACAAGTGGTTGGAGTTCAAATTTTTTAATTTAGATCAAATGAAACTAAAAATTAAATTAATAATTATCAATTTAATTTATTTTAAACTAAAATAAAATCAATTATTTTAAACTGATCAAAATTGAACTAAAGCAGAATAAGGTTTAGTTGGGCTCAGTTCGGTTCGATTCGCACCCTGGCCGTAACAATGCATGCATTGTAGTCACTCCTCGGTAACTGAAGAAGAACAAGAAAGCAAATCTTCACGATAAATAGGGAAGAGAAGAAAGCAAATCTTCATCTTCGATCTTCACCTTCATTCCCTAAACTACACAGACTGTCATTTAACCTCAGGTTTAACATAAGAAAAAAAGGGTAAAAAAAATGCTAAAGAAACTCTAAACCCTAACCTGGTAGACTTCTGATCCAATCACATCCAAATGTACCCAACACAGCAGCTAGAACAGCAGCCTTCTTTCACCTACTTGTCTCGCCATCCCACAAATCCTGACCCTAACCCCTATTCGTATTTGTCCTATCCGCAATCAACCCCTTTTGCAGAACCCGCCCTTCATCCGCCCGGGACCGACCCTTTTGCAAATTCGGGTACTTACCGGTTACCCGACGTTCCAATTGAGGGCCAAACCCTATATTATGCACACCCTAATGCTGCTTCTGCTACTTGGGTCGCTACCCAGGCAGCTCCCGACGTATTTGAATCTGTAAGTGTTGTGTTCCTTACTAAGTTCAAATAATTTTTTTCTTTTTCTATACTGATAAAAATATCAAAATATGAGGCTTTTTAGTGATTGAAATTTTATGTGAATATGTGGTCGTTTGACTGCATCGGTTGATTGGTTCTGTGCTCTGTATGCAGAGTTTAAGGTGAGTTTTTATGCTCGTAAATTGGTACTGGAATTTGAGGGTCTTTGTTTGGTGGATTTTGTGGTTAACCTGTGAATTTTGATGTGAATATTGTGGAGATAATACTGTTTTATACTATGATTTTTTTTTTACCGTTGCGGGAATTAGAGGATGGGAATTTGGAACCTTTTTGTCAGGTGGTTTAGTTTCACTCCAGTCTAGTCATGTTGCTGGTTTCTGAGTTTTGGAAAGTGTTGGGAAAGACCACAAATTATCAGACAACACTTACTCTCTCTTTATTATCATTGTTGTTATTACAAAAATTGTTTTCACAATAAGCAACTAAAATTAGAATGCTACAGAGTTAAACACAAACAACCACATAGGAGACATCAATTTTCATGAAAAATTCTAGTACGAGAAGAATCATCACTGAAGTTTTCTCAAAATATTGCCAAAACTCTTCTTCGAGACCATACTAGAGGATAACATCAAGAAACTATTATATTGGCTCTCCACAACAAAAACAATTAAATGAACCTAGTATGTGAGTTTATTCAAAAGAGCCACAAAGAGAAAATAAGTAAAAAAAAAAAATTCAATGCTGATAGGAACATAGATGATGTCAACTAACCCCCGAAACTAGAGCAAAACCAGAGCTCAAATCAACATCTAATCATCGACGAATGAAGCTCTTTTTTTTATGATTTGATAATTATCCTCTCAAAATTGTTATATATAATGTGTCACTTTATGGCCATTCCCAACAAAGTGGTATCATATCCAAACATTCAGACTAACATATTTAAACAATGTAGTGGTCTTAGGACTTGTTTTCTCTCCCCTGGCATTCTTCCTGGACATGGATTATTCTATTTTTACCTTATATAACAACTTAAAAAAAAAAAAGGGATACTCCTCAATTCCTAGAGAAAGTTTTGATTATGAATCCTTTTTTGGTAATATCAAGTGCTTGCGCTCCCCAATTTTTTTTGCCTGACTAACTGTTTATTTTAGGGAAATTTTTGCACATTCCATGAATCATGAACTTGTTAGATATGTGTATCAAAATTGTTCATCACACCATTTGTATGTAGTAAAGACATGCGTGGTATATTGTTTTTGAAATCTTCGTATTTTGGCATACTTTGTCATTCAGACCATTGTTTGTGGTTTCAGGAGTCATTAGTGCCTACCAGTTTAAATTCCTCCCGGAGCAGCTGTTGGACTAGTCAGCCTTTGGTGAATGATGTCACAAAGAGCATTCCAACTCAAGGGCAGGTCATTCAACCGATGAGGTGTGGGGTTTGCAATATTGATTGTAATGGCAAAGAAGTTTTTGAGAAACACATATCTGGAAAGAAACACCAAAAGAATATGCAAAATCAGTTAAATCCCACTGCTGTAACATTGCAAAAATCTTGTAGTGCAAACAATAATATGCACATTTTAAGCCAGGAGTTAGAGATAAAGAAACAGAAGCTTGTTAATGGGGGGGCAGCGGTTGATTCTATGAGGTTCTGTACAATATGCAATGTTGCCTGCAATGACCAGCAGGTGTTCAATAAACATCTTTCTGGAAAAAAGCACGCTGCTCAGGTAGGTAATTCATTAGGTAACTAGGCCAGCCATTATTGATTCCATCATGGTGCTTTGCTTTTCTTGTGTCACTCTAGAAAGTTAATGATTTGTCTTGATATTGATACCTGTGCTATGGTGCTACTATGTAAATGAAATTTACTAGTGAATTGTGAAGCCTCTCTTGGTTACTGTGTAGGCTGGCTTAATCCGTTTGAACGGGGTTGGGCAGTATTTTGCGGCGATTAAAGCTCAAAACAATAGCTTTTGGAGTAGAGGCCCAAAAAAGACCAAACTTGTTCAATCTGCGTGGTGCGAAGTTTGCAAAATCAACTGTAATAGCAATGATGTCTACGTCAAGCACCTACAGGGAAAAAAACACCAAAAAAGTCAGGAGACTTTGGAGAAAGCTAAGAGTAGCACTAGTGCCCCTGCCTCACTCGCCGCACCAAGTGCCACAAATTCAATGATAATTGGACCATTGGAGAAGAGCGAGACTGTTGATGAACAGAAATTGCAGAAGAGAATCGTTCGTTCACAGCCAACAGTAGAGGATCTGGAGACAAAGAGACGAAAGGTCGTGGAAGGTGGAGCTGCAGCAGGTGCAGTGCGAGTGTGCACTCTATGCAACGTGGTGTGTAATAGCCAGACGGTCCTCGCTTATCACCTTGCTGGCCAGAAGCATGCTGCCATGGTGAAGAAACAGTAGGAAGAAGCCATAAAGAATATTGCTCCATTTACAAGCATCTTGTAACACAAAAAGTATAATGTCACGGCCGTGTTGATTTTGTTTGAAAATTGAAAAGCATATGTTTACTGATTATATATTCTACTCTGAATATTTACATTATATTATTTAGATAACAAGAAGATAATTAATAATAATTGGTGAAGTAATTTTTAAAATATGCAAATGATGATTTGACAAAGAGCTGTTAGAGTCACTGTTAACGCACGAATGGGTAGTGTCACTTGTAGTCCAGGAGAGCAAAGGTATTCTCCTCAGTTTTAATGCTGAGATATTATGGGAACGTGAAAAGAAAAGTTATATTACAGTTTAAGTGGTTTTTTTTTTTTTTTTAACAATAATAGTAGTAGCAGTACTAGTAGTATTAGTATTAGAAGAGATATAAACGCTATTCATATAATTAATATTAAATTATTTTTTATTTTTTATTTTATCTACTTTTGTAAAAAATTTCTGACATTTTGATATAGTTGTAATACAAGCTTTTATTATAATACTGTTTGTCTTAATGAGTTTGTTTAAGATTTGTATCTATAACATTTAATTTATTTGATTAAAAAAAAAAAAAAAAAAAAGCCTTCCGTCTCATATGATCAAGACATGGGCCAGATTTGAGTTTACCCGACCCAAACCCATTACAGGCAGCCGATAACATTTGATACGTTATTAAAATTAAAATTAAAATTTGGGCGATTGATCGAAATTTCTGTCTGCCGAACGTAAGTGCTTTAAACTAAGCAAAACCTTGTTTGCCATTGATGGTATCTCATTTTTAGCCGATGTGATTTTCTTTCCTTTTTTATTATATTCATTTGATTTTGTTTCTTCCGTTTTCTGATGATGGGATCTTAAACACAGGCAAATTTATATTTCTCTGGCTGGCAGCAGCGTTCATTTTCTTATGCTTAAAATAAAATAAAAATAAACAAATGTCAATTAGTTCCAGGAGTGATTGTGAAAGCGTTTTCGATGTTGAGGAACTTTTACAGATTGAGACGAGATGCAGAGAGGTAATTTTAGTTTTCATTTTTGTTTCAACCGCTGTGCTGTTTTTATAAAACCTCTAATGGGTTTTGAAGTTTGAATTTCATTTGATTTTTTCGCTTATCTTTACTCCAATTATAAGGGATGCTATGCTTGGGAGCTTATTTTGTTTTTGGGCCCTCTTATTGTAATGGTGATGTTTCTTTTGTTTAGTTGGGAGTTTTTTTATGTTTGCATTTTGGGTTTTAGAATGCAATTTTTTTTTTAGAAAGCAACTTTTTTTTTTTTTAATTTCTCCCTTTCTTATTTATGGTTTTGGCTTTTGGCTCTACCAGTGTACATGGGTTTTGTTTGGTTATTGAATGTTTATTTTCATTGTCAAAATTCAATTCTATGAGTATCTTATTCCACGTGGTAGTTGCCATGAACCTGTAGTGCTGGAACAACATAGCTTTTATTGTGGGAATGCACTGCACTATTGTTAGTTTAAGGCTTTGACTTGAGAGAATGGATCCCTTGGTTTGTTTTGCTATTGAAGCCACAGCTTTGTATTATGGCTTTGTTTATCTATTTCTTGTTAATAAGAATATATTGCTGGATGTGCTGTCATTGTTATCTTGTGATCACAGAATATCTCTGGTTGTTATTTGAATTGTCCATGACAAATAAATGAAGTTTCTTTACCATATTTTTTAATGAAGTTACGAAAGGAGAAGGACATGTTGAAAGAATCACAATCTGAGAGTTTTGATCTAATCAAGGTAATATTTGCTTCACATATTGATTATCTCATATGCTTAAGATTTTTATTTATCCCCCCACTTTTGTTTGTGAGATAATTAACTAGTTTGGGGCAATTTGCACTTTAAATGTAGTGTTTTAGTTATTCTTACGGCTAGAATTTTCTGCTTTCATATATGTCTTGGCTCAGAGACTTGAACTCCATGTGAAGTCATTATCAGAGACCCGTAATGAAGACAAGAAACACATTCTGAAGTTGGAAAGAGAGCTGATGAACTGCTCTCAAGAAATAGGTGCTGCTTCTTATTTTTGTGTTTACGTACTCATGTACTTAGGTTGTTAATAGATGTTTGGGTTAGATATGCTCCTTTGAATAGGATTGCCTTTTATGTTGATGAAGCTTATTGGACTTTAATCATTTGATTATGCTCTTCTCTTATCATAGATTACCATCCTTGACATAGTTCGTCACTTGTCAACTGTCTATTGTTCAGAGTAGCCATCATCTTGATCACAAACTGGCATAAACTAGTTTTGTGACCTACAACATCTACTGAAACTCTTCAAGTGTTCATCAAAATTGTTTATGTTGCCAACTACCTGTAATTAAAGTTACTAGAATGCCTCTATTGTTCCTCAAAGTTGGTTGTGCTAATATCTTAAATTTACCTTGATAAATTGATTCTGTGCAGCTTCTAAGATGTGGGTGTAGGTCACTTTTATTGAAAATTGTCCAGTGTGCTAGATTATCATAGTGTTTGTGAAAAATGTCAAGCATTGGTGAGAAGTTGCGTGTTTTTGGTTCTTTATTCCTCTCTTATGGTGCAGAGCAGTTGCTAGGGAACATAATCACATTTGCAAGACTTCCCTTTTGATCTTAAATATGTTTGTGTAAAGTTATTCTGAAGTTTCCTTTTGACATCTAAGTGCTGCCCAGGAAGTGCCATTTTAGTTGAATGAAAGTTTCATTTTTATTTTAGCCACAATTGGCAGTGTCTCCAATTCATTTCTTGTATTGAGATCTTACAATGTTCATTACAGCTTACCTTCAGGATCAACTAAATACAAGGAATGAAGAAGTGTGCTATTTAAGTGAGCATGTCCACAGCCTTGAGTTGAAATTAGTGGACATGGGAAATGTACAAGACAAGGTAAGCCAGTTGGAGGAGGAATTGAAGAGATCCCATTCTGATAAGTTATTATTGATTGAGGACTTACAGAGCAAAGAAGAAGAGTTGCGAAACTTAGCTTTCTGCATAGAGAAACTAGAGGAGTCAATGTCATCCTCAGCACTAGAGTCGCAGTGTGAAATAGAGAGCTTGAAGCTTGATATTATGACCCTGGAGCAAACCTGTGTTGAAGCTAAGAAAGTTCAGAAAGAAAATGTTCAAGAAAAAGCTACGATGAGTTCACTCATTAAAGAGCTTGAGGTTCAGAATGAAGATGCCCAGGAAATAATTGAACGTTTAGAAAAAGAAAATAAAGAGCTAAAGGAGGAGCTGGATACATCTGAAATAAATGCTAGGTTATTTTGTCAAAACATTGAAGAATGGGTGAAAAAGGAGAACAGAACACAGCATGATGTTCAGTCTTTTGTGTGCGAACTAGAGAGAAATCTTAGTATATCAAAAGAAATGAGGTGAGTTACAGTTATTTTGTTTCAATAAAATTACTGATTATCATATCTGATAATTTATAATCTTTAACAGTATGGTAATGGCATTGGGTTGGGCTTGGGGCAAACTGCCCTACTAATTTTTTGCTTTCGCATCATTGAAGAGTGATAACTTATTATATAGTTGAATATTTCTCTCTTTCGTATCTGTTAAACAGTGACTAATGTCACTTTTGAATTCATTCTGATATTTTAATAATGTGTCTGAAGCTCTTACGGAAAAGTCTTTGCTGCACTCCTTTCAAGACTGGCATCAGTAGTGGCACCAGATTCAGGTTTGAAGGAGAAAATGGAGAGCATATCACATCAAATATGTGCATATGAACTTCTTGTGAAGCACCTTAAGGTATGCATTATTGCCATTTGAGGAAGTATAACTAACTTGAACATGTTCTGCAAACTGAAATAAATAATCAAATTTCAAATATCCCTGTATCTTCTGAGTTCAGAGATTTTACTCGTCCTAAACTAGTTGAGATTAACATGTATATGATATGGTTACTAGGAAGAACTGAGAATGGAGAAATTTAAGGCAAAGGAAGAAGCAGAGGACCTAGCACAAGAAATGGCTGAGCTGAGGTACCAAATGACTGGTTTGCTCGAAGAAGAGTGCAAGCGCCGTGCTTGCATTGAACAAGCATCTTTACAGAGAATAGCTGAGTTAGAGGCAAAGGTAATGAATGTTATATTATGCAGTCTGTACATTACCCAATAAGGAGTTTCACTTAATTCTGAAAAAATTCATTCCTGTTTACATATTAGATTGAAAAAGGACAGAACAACAAATATGTTGTTCTTGGAAGACATCTCCATGAAGCGTAGGAAGTGGCTGCATCAGAACCTGCAGATTTTCACTTGTTGGAAATTGTGGTGGAGGTTCTCTCCCATCTCTCTTTCGCATATATTGCTGTTAAACAAGTCTTTAATATTCAAGGCCCTAGGGCATAAATATTGCTTGTCTAGATATCCCAAGTGCTCATAGGCACAAGATGCCGTATGCATGTTTCAGCAATAAAAGCACTCTTAATTTATTCTTATTTATTTATTTATTCTATTTTCTTATGGATTTCCATTGTGTTCATTTGGCTGCTAGGAGTTTAATGTGGAATATGTAATTTAGCATGTATTTGTCGATGCATTGCATTTCCTAGATGTTTATGGAGCAAAGTGCTACAAAAGAAAGGTAAAGGGACATGCTGGAATGAATAACTACAAATGTATATATATTATTTCACAATTCATAATTGTTTTTTTTTTTTTCTATTTTTTAGTTGGTCAAACAGTGCAGCTGCAGCTATCCACAGTTTTCTCCCAATTTGTTTGGTAATCGGTGTATAAACAAACCTTCAACTCTAGTTGTCGTGATGACAAACCGCTTGTACGATTTTGGCATATTGCTTCTGTTGTTTCAATTTGATTTGGACCGCTGGCTGTTAAAACTAATTCCTAATTGATTTTGATGTTGAAAACACCGGAAAAATTGACTGATTGGTTTCTTTATCGTGCTAGTTAAGTTAGTTTTGTTGTTTCTTTTTCTTTCTTCCTCGAAGTTTCTCTCAATACTCGCTACACACACATTGAAGTCAGAGAAGAAAAATCTGAAATAAAATTAAAATTTTAAACCAACGCGAGAAACTTTTGTTCTCCCGTTAAAAGAATAGCATCAGTTCATTTCAAACTGGTGGGTATAGAAAATTTTTTGAATAAATTTGGCCAGGAGTAGTTTATTATTATTGTTTTGGGTAATAAATAAGTGGTTGTGTTTACTTTGCTTGTTTTGTATATTGTATTTAAGAACAGAATATGTTATTCTTAAAAATATAACTAAAACGGAGTTGTTTTTAACCATTTTTGAAGGGGAATTATCGCATACAACTCATGAGATTTGTATTTGTAATGTCTCAAATTTAACAAGCATTACATATGTTGCATTAAGGCACACAAATTCATAAACATATACTAAAATTTCACAATTACATATATAAAAATTTTACAATTACAGCTATTCCCTTGAAATACATTCTTATTATTAATCAATTAAACTCATTTTTTAAATCTATTCAAATAATCATAATCCAATCAAACTATAAAAAAATTCTAAAATAACCTCCAAGATACAATTTAAGAATGCAACGAACACATCACAAAAGTCTTTATTGTCAATAACATAAACAAATAAAGTCTCTATACCATCTTCCAAATCAAGCTATTACACTTATTAGTTTAAACAACTTAAGTTGCAAAAAAATGAATGATTAAAGATGAGCTATTAACTTGGTAAGTAATCTCATTCGTAATATATGCATAAATTTTTTTATTTTTGGATGCACACTAAAAAAAAAATGTGCAAGTCTTTTTTATTCTATATCATGTAAAAATATAATTTTAAATATTTTTTAAAATAAACATAAATTTAATATTCATACATTTTTATAAGAGAACATTTCAAATCATAATTCATAAAATATAAATGTGAAAACTTATAAAACATTCATTACATAAAACATATATAAATTACCCATATCACAAAATGTCAAATATACCCCAGTGAACTGGCCAATAATAGTGTTAGTTTATATATGTAAAATATGTTTTTTGGACCTTGAGGGTAATTTAATTTAGTATTTTTGCATGCAAACTGCATTTTTATGGATACATGCATTTTATAACTAGTTAATATATTATTGAAACTTATTATTTACTTTTGTGGATTGAAATTTTTATTTATTTATTTTATATATATAATTAAGAAATGGCAAATTTGAAAATTTGAAGGATAGGGGTATTTTCATTAAATATGCTCAAAATTTATGAAAACCCCCAAAGTCCCACTTTCTTCTTCACTTGGCCGACCACCCCTCTTCTTTCTTCAATTCTTTCATTTCTTCTCATCTCGTACCCTCTCAAAATTCATCAAATCCTTTTCATTTTTTTCTCAAAATTTTTATAAAATTAACTCTTCAAATATAAACCCCTCTACTTATCTATGTATTTTAGTCAAGATCGATCTCTCTCTCTCTCTCTCTCTCTCTCTCTCTCTCTCTCTAGAAATTTCAAGAGGATTTAAACCTTAGATGGAGAAAGCTCAATCTAACAATCTTTCACAAGTTTTCAAAGTTTTATTGGATTTTGGTAAGTTTTCTAACCATTCTAAAGTTCTAAATTTTTATTTATTTAGTAATTTTAGTTTGAATATTAAAATGAATATTTAGGTACTGTGATTTAATTTTTGAGATTGTGAACTTGATTTTGATGTTTTGAGATTGATTATGAGTGGTGTGTAAATGAGAAAACTTTCCCATCAAATTTGGTTGCATGGAAATCTTTCAAATGGCAAGAGTTTCCAATTTGGTGATCAAATGGGCTTTCATTAAACTTGAGTTTAGTTTCAATTTGAAATGCATTTTGAGACTTGATTTGGTTTTAGAATAACTGTTTGTGATGTTTAAAAGTTAGATTTAAAGTATAAGTTCAAGCCATTTTAAAAAAGATCAAAATTGGTATTAATGTGAAACAAAATAAATTTTCGATAATGTTAACCCTCTTGTAATTTTTCTTTATTTATAAAAAATAGAAGCGTTTTTGAATAAAGTCTATTGAAGACAAAGTGGTAATTCTTTTAAAAAACTTCCAACGAGTAGTTACAAGATTAAATCAAAGTTCATTTGTTGTGCCAAAAACGCCCAATTCTATTTTCATTCCTTATTTTAGTATGCAAAAGTTCGAACCGATGCTGCAGCCTTTGGTTTGGGGCACTTTAGTGTTAAAGCCTCTATTTTCAAAATCCCAATTTTACTGTAGTAAGGACTATAGCAAGAATACTATAGCGCGCCACAACATTAGTAACTTGGAGCTGCAACGTTGAGTATGTTGTTTTGCTATTTTGCGAATCACTTTTGAGCCCCTAAACGACCTTCAAATTGAGTGATTTAAAAACTATTGAAAAACTTAAAGAGTCTAATTTATTTCTTAAATAGAGCGCATTTTGAAATTTCAACTTTATTTTTTCCAAAATTACTCAAAATTCTTAGAAATTTTTTTTAACTGAAATCTTAGTTATTTTTCTATAAATGATTATGTATAAACTCAAGTCTTAATGTATATGTTGACTTAAAAACTTATGTTCAATATGCATGCATATTGCATAGTAGAGTAAATAAACATTTTAATATAAATGCATATATTCTTTGAGCGCCAGCACCTTAAGAGGAGACCCAACCCAACATGAGGGATAGTAGGAAAGTATATATCCTCTCTTAAACAGTGAGTGAATAGTGATAATATTTAATTCATTAAACAATTATTTTTAAATTTTATGCTTTTGCTTTAATAAATTGTATTAGATTATTTTGAGTTATTAGATTGCTTGTTTGACATGTAAATATTTTAATATCGAAAAGGCTCATGAAATGAATGCTTATTACTACTTTCTTCTAAATTTGCTTTATTGAAATGACCCATGGAATATATATATATATATATTAAATGGTTGATCTTATAAAACTCATTTACTGGTAATGTATTGATATTATTATAGTATTATAGGAAGTAGCTTATAAATGAATTTTTGTAAAAGTCACATAAGTGATTGGGTATTGGGTAGGATTTGTATAAAGGAGAATGCAGTTAAGGAACCCATCTAATAAAGGTAATGCGAGAACGCCACAATTGTTACCTCATGATTACTCCAGCCAACGCTAGTGAATTGGACCATAATTTGACAAATAATTTTTATAAACTGATTTTATAAACTAAAATATAAATTAATTTTAAATAAATTTTTTTATAATTTAAAAGATGCATAATTTTATTATAACGAAACTCACTTATAGTCTTAAGTTTCTATTATAACCAAGGTGACAACTTGAGAAAAAATAGGCAGCCTAGACTTCTATAAAGAAACCAAACACAAGCCTAAGCTTGTCTTTTGTAAAATCATATGCTGTTAATTGCATGATGGTTTTCAAAAATGATTGTAAGATTTGTTTAGTAATAATTATCATTTAATAAATTATTTTAATATTTCAATACTTCTAAGCATGACGAATTTGTGTTATTAACTCTTCACTCATTGAGTATATCTTATACTCTCTTCCTTCACTTTACTACTTTCAAGTTAAACCTCATTTTTATACTCTTGTAATGGTGATGAACACAACTACTACAACATCAATATGGGTATAGATTTCTCGACTCATTTCATGGTTATTGAAGTCTACTAGCAAAATATTTTATATTGTATTTTGAATATTAATTAAATTGAAACTTTTTAGATTTTATAAACATTTAAGTTATATTTTAGTTTTAAGTGTAATCAATATTTTGAAATTAAATGACTATGTTTTTGTATGCATGTGTGATATTATTAGCAAATTGGAATATTTGATTTAGATATTTAAGAGTCTTATAGACTCTCATTGGATGTTTAAAGGTAATAGAGTGTAATTTGAAAGTACGTGATGATTATTACGAGGTGGCCTTTTAAGTTAGGACGTGACAATTTACATACTCAAAATAGAATACTAGTTGGTTAAGACAAATAAATATATCAACTATGGTCAAACAGAATCAGAATCAAAATATTACAAAAGATGAGTTAAAATATTTTATTTCAAATAATTATATATAAATTATTTAATAATAGAGTGGCTTCCATTGATTTACATACAAAGTATTTAACACATTTTACAATTAAAAATTGACATTTGTGATATAATTAATAAAATATATTGTACAAAACTTATTTATAAAATATTCAAGATATAAGAATTCGAGATATAAATTCATTTATGAAATAATAAAATATTTTCAAATATTTTGAGTAAAATTATTATTTCATAATGCAAAAACAACCAAAGATATCATGAATGAAATTATTTACTTATTGGCAATTACAATAAATCTATTTTAAAGAATTTGACCTTTAATCAAATATTAATAAGTTTCAAACACACAACTAAAATGCGTAACATATTTAGTGGCATCACTTATATCATCATATTTATTTGAAAAATATATTATTTCTAAACTTGTTAAAATTGTCCTTACGATGTTTTAAGGATTTTTCTTAGATCTTAAACGATGTCTTTTTTTCAAGAAAACCAAAAATTAATTTAAATAATATTATAAGATCATATAAAAATATTGACACTTAACTCTTCATAAAATTATTTTTTATTATATCTCAACTTGTTCACTTATTCTAACAGTATTAAAAAATATAATGTGTAACTCTTAATATTCAATTTTTAAAAAATAGAATACATATTCAAATATCCTATAATTTTGTAAAGATGATATATATATATATATATTGGTGTAGTAAAAGCTTTAGAACTAAATTTATAATAAAATTATTTCAAATAAATTTCATTTTATGATTTTTAGATTTTGCCAAATAAAATTTGACAATTAGCTATGCTCATTTGAAAATTTATAACAATTTGAAAATAAAAAAATTTAATATGATATAATAGACAAATTCATAAAATAGTGTTAATAAATTTTGAAGGTCATTTGATAAATCAAAATAATTTTATTATTCAGACATTCTACAAAAACTTATAGTTTTCAACATCTTAGAGTTGGTTTGGAAAATTATTAAAAATTAAAAACTTAATATTTTAAATAAAACAAAATTCATCATATCCTATAAATGTCTAGTTTTATCACATAAATCATGTTTGCCAATTTCATGACAAATTATTAAGAAAATTTGTGGACTGGTTTATCATCATACACCAATTCTATAAAATTCTCTTTCTTCCATTCATTCCTCACAAAATTCTCTTTCTTCTATTCATTTTTCAAAAACAATAACCATTAATTTATTATTACTAGAAATTCATGTCTAAAGACCCTAAATCAAGTATAGACTCTTCTAATTATTATCATTAGCATAAAAATAAGGAGAAATCTTTGATTTACCTTCAATATCCAAATCTTCTTGTATAAATCCTTAACCTCTTTTGAAACAAGTGTATGTCTTATTAAAAGAACCATTTTTCATAAAAGTATAATCTATTTATACTTTAGAGGCTTTTTTTTTTTTTTTTAATGGTTTAGACAAACTTAATACTGAATAAAATTTTTTTAAGACTTCCTAAATTATAAGTACTTCATAAAATAATAAAATTTTATTATAAATCTTTATTACTAAATAGTCTGACCCAACATAATAATCCATAATATAAGCCTATAATAAAAATCACTTAATTAAATCCACTAATAGATCCCACAACTATTTCTTCCACAAATATCACAAAATTTATATTTAATACTAAAATGATAATCTTAAATGAATCCCTAACATTTTATATCCTCAACTCATAAAATAATAATAACTTATATTTGAGATGTTAAAATAGTAATTTTACTTCGTAATAAGTTTATGAAAAATTACATATACTTTTGCATTAACCATAAAATAATTAATTAAAAGATAAATATACTCTTTATTTATTTATTCTTCATGAATAAAATCTTAATTCATTCACTATTATTTAATTTTTTATTTTTAATTTATTTATATTTGGCAGTAGTTTATATTTTAAATTTTTAATGAGATAAAATTTTAATTTACTAAAAATAAATATCTTTAGTCTATTATCATGTTATTCAAAAAAATAATATGATAATATATTAACTACCATGTAACATCCAAAGTCTATATTATTGATGTGATAAATTATATTGGCAATTTAGTGGCAAAGTACTTTCATGAAGCATTTTGGATGTTTTGTTCACTGTTTTTATGGTTTAATAGAGTGTTGCATTTTTGGTATTTCAATGAATCATTTTATTGAGTTTGTAGCTTACATTTAGTAACCAATATAATAAATCAAGGTATGCTAAAACAATGGAGGGTTGAGTTTTTTGCCAAGCTCGTTGAGATTGCAGGAGGTGTAGGCCTAGTCCAAATCCAATATAATATTGGGTCGACCTAACCCAATTCTATTAAAGCTTCAGTATGAATCAACATGTTTAGGCAAAAACATGATTATTTTTATTTTTTTTAAAATTTTATTTATACTTGTTTGTGCTGTTTTGGTAGCTTGTTTTGTAACTTTTGTACCAACTACAAACCTTAAAAAGGATATATAATTTTTTGGGGGTCCTTTCATTAAAGTTTTAAGGATAAAATCATTTTTGTAAGGCGCCCTTTTTCATTTCTACTAGATAGTATAATAGGTATTTTGTAAATATTCCTTGCAAACAGTCCACAAAATAGCAGTTATTTGATATATTTCACTTTCTTTTTCATAATTTAGTGATACATTTTCAAAATATTCTAGTATTCTAATAGTAAGAGTATGTTTGGTACTAGTAGTTTTCATTTAATTTTAAAAGTAAAATTAAGAAAAAATTTAATAACCACAAATATTTAGTAAAATTCATTCAATTTTTAATACTATTATATATATATATAATTAGTTAATACATAAATCATGAGATGTTTTGATCCGTCAATTTGTACTATAAAATTTTGTATTACAGACAAATTTTATTAATTTTCTAATTTTGTTCATTAAGAAAACTAAAAATATATATAACTCTCTACAAAATAATCTTGGTAAATTTTATTTATTTTTAAAGTTTTAATTATTGACGCAAAATTTAAAAGACAATAAAATAGTGCAAATGACTCTCTATACATCTATTTTTGGGTTATTTTTATATATCTCATTTGAGATTTGTAAAATAACAAATAAACACACATTTTATAAAAACTTTAAAAAAAAAAAAAAAGTATTTCTCAACAATAAAATAATTATATTTGATCAACTAATAAAAATTAAAAAAGGACTAAAATAATCTTATATGATTTTTTTTATATACATAAACTTTTTAAAAAATCACATATAGATGTATATGTTGTAAAAATTATCATAAAGTAACCCTAAAAAATTTTGACGATTAATTAATTAACTAAAATTATAAAATGATTAAAATAATTTTATTTTTTTATATTTAAAAAATATAAATAAAATATTATTATTGAAACTTAGTGTAAATGCGTTGATTAGAAAAACAAAAAACATATGAGATTTAAATATAAAATATATCAAATACATAAATATAACAAAAAGAAATATAAAACATATTGAATTTTAGATATAATGCACATTTTTTGTTTATTATTGCATTTTCTAAATGTCAATATGTTTTATATTTTTTGTTATAATTTTGTATTTGATACATTTTATATTTAAATTTCTATATACTTTGTAATTTTTAATCAATGGCTGAGTTTCAATCATAATGTTATATTTGTAATTTTTTTCAAATATAAAAAATAAGGTTAATTTAGTTACTTTATAATTTTAATTAGTTAATTGCTTATTAAAATTATTAGGGGATAATTTTTATAAAATATATTTTCATATATAATTTTTTTAAAAACCTAAGAAGAAATATGTGAAAATACCATACAAAGTTATTTTGTTTAATTTTTATTAGTTACAATAATTTTATTATTGTTAAAAAGTAATTTTGTTATATTAATTTTTTTGTAGAATATGTATTTATGTGTTATTTGGCAGTAGAGCCGTGTGAAAATAAACTTGAAACTTTAATTAACCAATTAAATAAATGAACATACACAAATTTAATAAATAAATAATAAAATATATACAAATTCCATTTCCCTCTTAAAGCAAATATTTCTCGTCTTTCCATCTTCTCCTTACGGTTTGAAAGAGGAAGAGAGAAGAAGAAATCACGCGATTTTTACATGGCTGTGGCTCTCACTAAGGCCGAGGTGTTCTCTTTCTACAAATCTTTGCAGAGTTCTGTTCAGACTCATTCCTCTGTATTGTGATTGTATCTTGGTTCTTTCCAGGATTTTCGCCAACTTTTTCTCAGGTAAATTATCACAAGATACTCTTTTCTTCTTTGCTGATTAGTTTGCTTTGATTCTGCTTGTTTCTTCCTAAATTTGCTTAAAATTTATATTTCACTCTTGTATGCTACGCTGGTTTTCTTAGATTTTCGTTTCATTTCTTCTCTTGTCTTGTTTTTTTCTTCTTTCTTGTTATCATCATACTTCAATCCTCAAGAATCAACTTGCTTTGCTTTGCTTTGCTTTTTCGGCATCTTTCCGGTTATTCAATCAAAACCTTTTTGTGGCATGCATGTTGTTTCTCTTCAAATTTGTGTTTATGTGTTGCTACTGTTAAAATTTTAGGTAATACTTCATTTGGTATCATTGGGTGTTTCTTCTGTTAACTGTTAAGTTTCATGGCTTATGCTTATTATCCCTTTGGATCTTCTTAGAAAATTTAGGGGGAAATGTTTCCAATTGAATGGTCTTTCACTGAAATAAAACCCCAAGTTAACATACTCCGATTATCTGTAGAATTACTGTTTTGATCTCTTGTCTCTTCTTTTTGTTTGTTATGGAGCATGCCGCTGTGATTTTTCTGTATAATTGTCTTTCCAATTTCCTGGCTGTATTGCAAAATTTGGTAGCCTTTTTCCAACTTTAACCTTCCTTCTTCCTTTCCTCTTCCCAGGTTATAATTTTAAACTCTTTCTTTCTTTCTGTCTCTCTTCTTCTGTCCTTTTTCAAACTTTTACTTATGGAATGTATTTTTCTAATTTAATTTCTCATTGATCTTGTTTCTTCTTGTTTGAACTTTTAGTTGCGGGGCTTTCATAATAATGTCAGATAATTTGATCCTAAATCACGTTTATTAGGCTGTACTATTGAATTGAAAATGTTATGCAACTTTATTGAATGCATTGTAGATTCAATGGCCGCATTAATAATTTTACCCCAGTCACAATCTCACAGAAATTCTTGCTTGTTTTATCCAGGAACATTGATTGATTGATTTCTCAACAGATTCAATAAGAATTCTGATATAAGAATGTTTGGCTCAAAGAAATCCTCTTTAAGGGTTGATAAGCATAACTCAGTTGACCCTGGATATGAAAATTCTTCTCGCTCCAACCCTTTTGATTCTGATGATGAGTTGGACAATAAGTTGACTCTCAAACCCTCAAAGCTTCTTCACAAGCCAACCTAACTACACCAAAAGTTAGCTCTAATCCTTTTGATGATGGTGATGATGACATAAAGGGAAACGGTTCAGGTTCCTCTTATTCCCTTGCGTCAGCAGTGAGAAACAAATATAAGAATGATTTCTGTGACTCAGGCAGATTAGAGAACCAGCCAGTGCAAGAATTGGAGAATGATGTTGTTTACAAGACAGAGGACACTACAATGGCTGTGCATAGCTGCCTGAAGATTGCTGAAGAGATTAGAGAGGATGCTACCAAGACTTTGATAACCTTGTATCAGCAGGGTGAGCAAATTAACAGGACCCACTACACTGCTGCCAACATTGATCACAATCTCAGTCGGGTATGGCCTTTTTCTTTTATCAAGTTAAACAATTAGTTACAGAAACAATTAGTTACAGAGCCTGAATAATGTATTGGGATATAATAATCTTTTTACTGGATGCCAGTTTGACTGCACACACAGACATGTACAGTGTGCACACGTATCTACCACTACCAATTTATCTAGTTTCTTGCTTCTACAACCTGATTTTGGGGTTGGGGACAATCAATGACAAATACTGTCACCAATTATATGCCACCAAACCATCCACCTGGAGCACTACTGCCTGCCATTTACTTAGATCATGGGTTAATATACCATTTAGGGTCTGTTTCGTATTGAGATGATTCTATTTAACTTGGAAAGCAACACTAAAAGAGTGTTTAGTATTGCCAGCTGTGGCTTAAATCCACCACATCTTGTCCATGCATACATGAACATTCTTTATCAAAATAATACACCATAATCTACACTGGACCCTAACTTTCAATATCAACATCAATAGTTACAGAATAGAGTTTGAAGTTGGTGATTATCTGAATTCATGACTTGAATCTTTGTATGTGCTCTTATTATGTGCATAATGCATGTTGAGCTTCAGTTACATCTCTTATGTTACTCTGACAATACAATTTGCATGACGCAGAAAGATAATCAAGCTTAGATGTGAATTACTAAACATTGTGTTGCTGATTGAAAATGTGTAGACATATAGCTGAAAAAAATTATTTGCTAGTTGTGTATCCTTTTTCCTTGACCTAGGAAAATTTTGCTTTCATTTTTTTGCTTGCAATCCTCTGACTGACGCTAGTGCTACAACTTGCTGGACATTTTGTATCTGATATTGTAGATTATATATAAAATACTTGCATAATTTGTGGAATGGGGATATTGATAACAGGGGTGAGAAGCTTTTGGGAAGCCTAGGTGGTATGTTGACTTGGAAGCCAAAGAAAACCAGTCCAATCATGGGCCCTGTTACAACTAGAGGTAGAGGTTATTTTTCTTCCTATTCAACTCATGGCATGGCATGGCATGACATGATCAGATCTTTTTGAGAATAACCCAAGATTTATATCCACATAAGTATATCATCTCTGATTCAACAAGATTTATATCCACCTGATAAGATTGTCGCTGATTTAACATTGTTATAGACTTCCATTTCATGAGTGAACTGTATATTTGCTTTTGATTCTACTCAGATGATCCGGCCCAAAGAAGGGGCAATCATTTGGAGCAGAGGGAGAAGTTGGGAGTAAATAATACATCCGAGGGACTTCTCAGACGAAAGAACACCTCTGCCATAACCCACAAATGCTTATCAGAAAGTGGAAGTTTGTAATTATTTTATGTTTACTTTAAGCAATTAGATCTAGACCTTCATCTCCTTAGCTCAGCATCCAAACGTAATCATTCCCTTGTATGTTTGGGTGAGATGGAACGGAAGAGTAATGTAGATTAATCTAATAAAATAAATTTCATCTGGGATTTAAATTACAGGTAGAGAAGTCGAAGCAGGATGATGCACTTTCTGATTTAAGTGATATTTTGGGAGAACTTACAACTATGGCTGTTGGTATGGTTTCCGAACTCGCAGGTTTGTTGTTGGTTAATAATCTGATTGATTATTATACAATTTCTGTATGTGGAATCTAAATGAATGATGTATCAAATTTTTTGCAGTCAGAACAAAAATGTGGATCTTCTCTGAGACGACGTCGATGTGCTGAATATCCGTATACCATGTGCAAATCAACTTGGTCGGCGGCTGCTTGGCAAGTAGAATTTCTTTTTCAGCTTTGAAACTCAGTGAGACACATAATCTCTTTCATGTATTTGGATTTTTATTGAAGTAAACCATGATTCCTACTAAAAGTATTGGAATTCTTGGTTTTCTATGAATGATCAATGAATTAAAGAGCCAGAACCTGGGTTAACAAAAACTGATCAAATTTCAAGTTATCTTCCATTCAGATTCCGCTGATATAACAGACAGAATCTAATCTACAACCACAGAAAATAACCAACATCATGTATTAAAATTAAAGAGTAATTGAATCCAAGATTCTTCTATTGCTTTTCGTTTTGTTCATCCAATACTTCAAGAACAACAAAGTAAAAATTTCCAAACAGATTCAACACTATTTTTGGCTCTGAATACAAATCTCTTAATGAAACCTCCGTTTTGAAATTAAGAAAGGAAACAGTAAAAATGAAAACCGCCCATTTGGTCCTCGAATACAAAACCCTAGAATCAATAATCTCCAGAATTGAACAAATAACCCTAATTTAATTATTGAGAGTAGCATTCTCCAGCTCCATGATGCTCTTCACTTTGGGGGCGTACAGAGAGTACACAACAGCTTGTCGTTTCGCTATAGCCAACTGATTTTTCCCCTCCAAATAAGCAGATGAGATCGATTCTGGATCGGTTAGCTTCTGGTTTTGACGGAATCCGTCGACGGTGCGGCGCTTCGCGTACTCCCTTATGTTGTAGTCGCGAAATTCACGCGCCGCGCGTATTAGAGACCGATATAATCCTAGAATCTCTGCTCTTACGGGCACTGCTATCCCTGGAGACGCCATCTCGTTATCACTTCTGAATTGCTCTGCGAAAGAGACGATTTATGGCAACTGTGAAGCACACCGTTTTCGTACTGGAGAATGGTGTAGCACGAAGAAGAAGTCGGCTACGATACCAATCCTTCTATTATGCGGTGCGTTTGCTCAACGCGTCTTTGTATAGCTGTCTTGTGCACTAGGGCCCTGCGAAATATGTATATACAGTGGCCGTATATATATGTGTATATATATATATATCTATATCTTTCAAAACTAAATTTCGCTCAAGTGCCTTAAATGTATCTAATTACAGATTAATACATTTCTGAGATGACCAAGACAGACCTATCCAGAGCAAGAACCATTGCCATCGAGTACTCGAGTTTAATAAGAGCAAATAGTCATCACTTGGTAAATCCAAGCTCTGAAAATGTCGTATCAATGGACACTAGCTGTGATCTGCATGTTATCTCTGCTACTCACTGCCGCTCACTCCAAAACCCTGAAGAGAGATGGTAATTACTTTTCCCTATAGATCTGTCACTCCAATTCTATTTCTAATTCTCTGTTTGGTTCCTAAGAGAGTATATGTCAGTTTTGTTTGTATTGTTAAGTTCGAAACAAGTACTCGAGATTTGAATTACGTGTTCGTTACCTCTCCAGTTAACTCACAAGTATAATTTGATCTTGCCACGTTAGCATCAGAAAAGTGTTGGGCACGCCAGTAGTCAGAGCTGATTCTGAAGATCTTACCGATTAATTTTGTATTGAATCTTCCATTAGCCGAGATCTAGGAGGTGGTTGTGAACAATGGGGTGGAATTCTTGAACTGATTAAATTCAAGTTATGACACTTGTTATTGATTATTGGGTGCAGTGAAAGCTTTAAATGAGATTAAAGCGTCGCTTGGATGGAGGGTGGTCTATGCATGGATAGGAGATGATCCCTGTGGAGACAGCGGTTTACCGCCGTGGTCCAGCGTCACTTGCTCCAATCAGGGAGATTACAGGGTTGTCACAGAACTGTAAGTACAATTATTTGTAAACACTTACTACTCTAATAAAAATAAGTCTAATGAACAATTTATAGATATCATTTAAGGTAGAAAGGGAGTTGAGATGCATCTATTTATTGTTGCAATGTCTTAGTAGTAGATAAGAGTTTCTAGAATTCATTTTGGAAATATATCAGCTAAGAATGATCAGAGAAAGATCCTGTATTTCACTAAGAATGATTTGTTGCATTTTCTGTACTAAAATACCTATAACAAAATTATATCTGATTTTGGTGGTAAACATGACATGCTATGACTGTTGTTCTGAAGTGATTTAGTTATTGAATTGATATAGTACAAATTTTGAGGTAGGATGAAAATTGACCTTGGCCTCTATGGCCTTTATTCTTGCAGGGAAGTTTATGCAGTATCAATTGTTGGGCCTTTTCCAATTGCTGTTACCAATTTGTTGGATTTAACAAGACTGTAAGTGTTTTTTTTTTTATTTTTTTTTTCTTATTTCGCATTGATCTGTTATTTTCCTTTTTGTTCTTAAAGATTCATAAGCTCTGCTATGTGTTGCATTTCATTCATTTGTTCTCATGTACTGTGTTCCTGCGGATTTCATATAATTGCATTGGAAGAGGTTCAGAAGAACATTCATCCTTGTCAAGCATAGAAGTTGTTGCATGCACATGTATATCTGATCCCCACTGTTGTTGGTGACCACTCCTGATCTGTGGTCATGTAGATGATGCCAACTATTTTTAAGCTGAATGATCAGATTCAAGTTGGCAAATTTACTAATCTGCCCATATTTTTCTCTTTACATAAGGAAGAGTATAATTTAAGGTCATAGTTCATCGATTTAATGTTATGTAATGAAGTATATATGCTCTCTTTGCGCAAAGAAGAGAATACTATTTAAGGTCATACTTCGATCTAATGTTTTGTGTTGATTTATGTATAAGTTTGATCACATGTCTTTATTGCAACCTTGTAGGCTAAGTAATCGGACAATTGAATGCGCAAATTGACAGAAAAAGAAATAGAACATGTGCTGTTCATATACAAGCATCATGCATTATTTCTAGGTGTTCCCTGTTGTTAATTGGATGCATATATTATGGCACTAATAGCTAAACATATGTTTGCTGGTTCTCTTCAACCTTAAAGCAATTCGCATGTAAGGCAGAGGATAGACTTGTACATTAGTTGGAGAACCTTGTCCTGTTGTTGTAAAAATGAAGTTCATTATTTTGACAAACAAATAAATTACTATGCCAATCTCTTGTAGAAGAATTTTTCCCTGTAAATTGATTCATAATTTTTTCTTTCCTACCCCCTCTTTTTTTGTTCTATTCATACATATTTATTATTTCAATTCAGAATTCCTACCATAAAATATCATATTCTATATGGACAAAAATCAATTTTCTTGCTAAAATTTGATTGATATAAGATACATATAAAAAAAGATAAAGGAAAAGGAAATACAATGAATTAGTAGGATCTGGAAATAGCAAAAATGGAAATGGAATTACCTGAAACCTGAGGAGGGATTAAGCTTGTTTATTTTACTTAATTTTCATTGATTGAATAAACCCAAGATTTCATACTAGTTTTTTCGGAATTTATTCTTTCAACTACACTTGCTATCTATTTGTATCTATGTTTATTAAAAAGGTATGAATGTTACAGGGATCTTCATAACAACAAGTTGACTGGGCCAATTCCTCCTCAAATTGGAAGGCTGAAACGGCTGAGGATATTGTATGTTTTTTTATTCTCTTGTAAACTGTTATGGTGTCAAAAGTATTCATACCAATTTAATTCTTTTTTATTATTAGTAGTTCTATTTAACTCATTTCCTGAAGTGCTACTGGGGTTTTTCAATCTCTTTCTTATCTTTGCCATCCTTTGAACTGGAATATATCTCATGCTTTATTTGTTTAGGCATACAACGGTATAATTCTTCAGTGTTGAATGAATCTATTTAATTTTTAAACCCCGATTCTGGATTAATTCTAAATGGCGGAAACATTGATGACTTGATTTTTCTAATTTGCACATTTTCTGTGTTAAACTGCTAACTTGATGTTGCGCATTGTTACAAAAACAGTAGATGTCTTGGCATGTGTACAATGATTAATGAAGATTGAAGGGTGACCATGAATGAACAACATTGGAAATGTTTTGGTTATTAGAATACTTAAAATTAAAAAAATTTAAAAAAAGGAAAAGAAGAAGAAGATGATGATGATGATGATCTTCAGACGTATTAGATTCCAGGTTCATTATAAGTACAGTGATATGTTTGCGGTATTTCATGATATACTTCAATTTTTTTGCTTTGGAGAATCTCAAAGCCGTGTTCTTTGTTGTCTAACTTGTGTCCTATTGTTTTCATGGTGACAATACTTTTCTTGTTCGCTATCTTTGGTGTGTGCCTTCTAGAAATTTGAGGTGGAACAAACTACAAGATGTCATTCCTGCAGAGATTGGTGAGCTAAAAAAATTGACACATCTGTGAGTAATTTGTATATCTTGGGGTTTTAAGTATACATTGTATATCAACATTTTTATGTAATCTGGGAGTTTTTTTTTTTTTTTTATTTGGACACGTCTTAGGTCTCTGAGCTTCAATAATTTTAAGGGTGAAATTCCTAAGGAGCTTGCTAATCTACCAGAGCTTCGCTACCTCTACCTTCAAGAAAACCGTTTAACTGGGCGTATTCCACCAGAATTAGGGACCTTGTCAAACCTTCGGCACTTGTAATATTCCACTTTCTCTTTGCTGTTGTTCTCTATAAGAATATCTGTTTCGTATCCCATTCTTTTTTCCTCATTACATTTATTAGCAGACCTATTTTTCAGCTATTTCCATTTCTTTTGCTTATTGAGAAAGTTTACCCGCTGTATTTTGTCAGGGATGTTGGAAACAATCATTTGGTGGGTACCATTAGGGAACTCATCAGATTTGAAGGAAGTTTTCCCATGCTGCGTAACCTGTAAGATGTGATTGTGGCACAATTATATGTGCTTTCATTTAGAAGTTGTTTCTGACTGCTGTGGTTGTTTTTGATATGTAGGTACCTGAATAATAACTATTTGACCGGAGGAGTTCCTGCACAGTTGGCAAACTTGACTAACCTGGAAATCCTGTAAGTTTTACTATTCTCTGTAAGCTGAAATTTAGAATATCGTTTGTTTAGCTTTGATTTATCAATTTCGGTATCATGGAATTTGTTGAACTTATCATTGTTTTTGTATAGGTATTTATCGTACAACAAAATGTCTGGAACAATACCATCAGCACTTGCCCATATTCCCAAATTGATATACCTGTGAGTTTCCTTATCTGGATATTGGATTGCGGTTTGTTTAATAACTTCGAACTTTTTGCTGCATTTTCTTCATTTTTTTTTCTTTTGGGTCAATTTCTTTTCATGATTATAGCCTTTTATTGGCACAATCATCCATTATGTACAATTTTGTTGGAGACTAGGTTTGGTTTATTTTAATTGTACCTTAAAAGAAACTCCTCCTGAGGTTTCTGTCCATATGATAAATAGCATTTTCTGGAATGTGGAATTTCCTCTTGTTTTTCTTTCTTCTTCTTCTTCTTCTTCTTCTTCTTCTTTTTTTTACCTTCTATTGGAAATAAGTTTATTAAATTTAGGTTGATACAATATCCCTGTATTATTATATAATTGTTTTTTCTTGAATCATAACGATTTCAGGTACTTGGATCATAACCAATTTTCGGGGAGGATCCCTGATGCATTCTATGGGCATCCTTTCTTGAAAGAAATGTGAGTAACTTTTTTCATGTTAAATACAGAGAAAAGAACCTCTGTAAATACTTGATTATTTGGATAATATGAATATGCTCTTAGCTTAGCTTTGTTGGCTGGTTGCAGGTATATTGAAGGGAATGCTTTCCGGCCAGGTGTAAACCCCATCGGTATCCACAAGGTTCTTGAACTTTCTGACACAGAATTTCTTGTTTAGTAAAAAGTGATGCCACCTCTCTGTCACGGTTGTATGCCAAAAAATTGTTTCAATCCCCTTGTATCTTCAAAGGAAGTTTGGAGCTAGATTATATTTATAATTAATTTTTCTAGGAAAGTAGGTGTTTTGATTTAGCAAACATCTTGCTATTGTCATGTTTGATTTAGCAAATATTTTGCTTTTTTGGTATCATATACGTGCATCATTTACTATTAAATGATTTGTTTTGTACCAGAGACGCTGTCTTTGTATTGTAAGTTGTCAATAACCCAAGTGTTTAATTTTCAAATTCATTTGAATATTATAGTGAATAAATTATTGCAATGACGTAGCTAGCTAGTGTTGTCTCCGTTTACCTTCAATCATTAGAAGACAGTCCAGATGATCTCTCTCTCTCTCTCTCTCTCTCTCGCTTTATTCATTTTAGCTGACAGATTATTTAAACTTGTTTATCCCTTAATTACTATTATTTATTGTAGTTATAGTAATACATACAATTGCTTAGGATTGTTTTAACAATACGCTAACAATACAATACTGCAACACATTGACTTACGATTGCTATTACAGTTACACAACTCAAACACATGCCCTTAATGTTTTTAAAAAAGTCACTGTCATACACAAGCTGGAGCGTCAAAGTTGGGCAATACTATGAACGCCATTGATAAAGGAGCAATAGTTATCGGAGAACTCAGATTTACATGGACGGGATTCAAGCTTGGAATGACTTTATCTTCTGTCAGCTGTACTGGAATCCCATTAAGAACCATTGTCTGGCTTTGCAGATACCCATCTTTGGGAGTTAAATGGTATTCCTCTCTTGTTAAATTTTCATCTGATGCTTTTCCTCCTACCCAGGATACCGTTTTCTTAAGTCCACGGGTGACAGAATTTTCTCTATTGATGTCTTTTCCCTTCACACGCAATTTCATGTTCTCACTATTTTGAACACTGATTACATAATCAGTCTGATTACTTAAATTGATTAGGAGTAATGTTATTCCCTCCTGTAACAAAATATTGCAATAGTCAACAAGCAGCCAAATATGACCAATCAAAAAAAGTTAAAAACCCCTCACTGGCAAAAGATTCAGTGTTTATAAGAAAGTGCCGGGAAGCATGAGTTATCAATCTCTCAAGGCACTAACAGCACAGTAAATTAGAATAGAAGACAATATATTCTCAATTAAGCCTGTATGCAAAACACGTTTGTTTTTTCAATTTCCTGTACTATTGCTGAACAAATTGAGAGTATACGATAATTAGTCCTAGACTAAGTATAATTTAAAAAGTCAGATGATAAGAAAATACAAACCAAATGCAGCAATCCAAGATTCAACCAAGGGAAATTTGACTCAAGAGTTGTGTTGACTGGTCAACAAGCAGTTGGATTGGTTATGGTAATAATGGTCGCCAATATCTAATTGGGTGATAGACCTCATGTTGTTGGAATTTCAACTATCACTGTTGCCCTAAGAGCTTGTTGCCTACATTAGATTGTATCATCCCCTAACTAATGAATAATCTGGAATGAAATCAAAGAAAGAAGACCCTTACTCTGCCTTTTGAACAATGGGCGTAAGAGCGCAGAGACGGAGATGCATAGCTAGCAACAGATAGAACACCTTTGCCCATTAGTCGATGCCACAGAAGTGCACTGTTCCATAATTATATGTTTAACAAAAGAAAGAATTCTGAATTAGATAAGTCTAGCACATATAACATAAAAACTACTGTAATAATGCTCGAAAAATTAGGGGTAAGGGGAAATTTAAAGGTTCTAGATATATTAATTTCATGTCTTGCCTATAATAATCAGGGCGGGGAACAAATGTGATTGTGTTGAGGAGACCATAGTTCCCACCAATCAAAGTCTGCCTACAATAAACTTTGGTATTGTACTTGGATGCCAGTCCAAGCTGATCTAAGTACCTAAGACAATAAGTAAATGAAACAATAATTGTCTTAAATGATAAGCTCAAAATGTAAATTTATCTTTTCATATGATAACAAACAGAAACAAATAAAATCTGGAATGAATATAAATAAACAAGGTTATTGGTAAAAAAAGGTATTACCAAAAACTGTTCACAAATGTGTTAGAAACATCATGACCACCACTATTGTAGGCCCCACCAGATTCTCCAATCCATGCAGAAGCCCAGGGACCATGCTTTTCAATAGTTTGTTTAAGATTGCTAAGTGTTTCTGATACTTTGCTCAAGCGATGTGGGTCCAGAATCCTACTCACAAGGTTGGGATCATTACCTGAAACAGAGAGAGGATTTTTTTAAAATAGCAAGGGACAGGAGTAATACATAGCAGCAAGTGTATGAGCACATATGCATCATGGATTTGGATCCTTCAATAAGAAAAGACATGGAAAATAGAGGTTGAAAGCCCTATCCGTGCATAAGTATGATGGGAATTTTGTTTCCAAATTTCACATATATGATTAACTATAGATAAGATAAGAAACATAGTCCACATAAGAGAAAAAAAAAAAAAAAAAAGAAAGAAAAGACAGTTTTTTTATTTCATGTTTGCAATTAGGTACTGACTTCTATGACAGTGCCTATCATCAGAGAGCAGAAAGACATTTTGACAGTTCACCATCTTAGAATCTACACATGGGATAATAGCAAAAAGGTCTAAGACAAAATATTTGCATGCCCTTGATATTCCTTAGTAGTAATGCCAGAAATTTATTTCAAATGAAAGAGCAAGACCTGATGATTTAAAATTTCATACAAAATGAATAAGTGCATGGGAAAGGAAGTGTAACGGTTCAAAAAGTTGAGATTTCATTACTATATCATATCAACAAAGGGCTTTTGGTTCCATTAATTGCTCATGTCAGCTGACATGAAACACAATCCTGCAATCAGTTCTTTTCTTCTTAATGATGATAGGAAGCAATGTAAATGCAAGGAAGACTACAGAATAACCTCACTAAGTAGATTGTTTTTACTCTAACAAAATAAACTTTTTTTAAAATTTATTTTTCATTAACCCATAACATCCTGAAAACGGCATGGATAAAACTTTGTCATTGTAAGTACAATGATCATCATGAATATAGCTGTTAAGAAAATTAGTAATAATACTAATAATAATGATGAGGATAATAATAGTAATAATTCACTACCAAACTGACTGACCTGGACCCAAATTGTATATATGATGAGTCAAGGCATTGACAACATTTGAACCTGAGACCTGAAGAAGCTTAGTGTACCACTCTTGGTCAAAGAATCCACCAGGTGCGACAACTGTTGGCTTTGAGGGTGAGTCTTTGTATAAATTGTTGATGATGTTGTTAAGGTTGATCAAGTCTTTCCCGTATAGTTCAGCATCAACCCTTGCACCAATGCCCTTTCCACTCAACTCATTACCTAGAATAACAAGCAAGAATAGAAATAAGACAAGAGAGAAAAGAGGCAAAAAAGGAAAAGTTAAAAACCAGCGCTTTGTCTAATCTCCAATGTTTTATACCAAATTCCCATGAATCTATTTTGTATCCCTTTGAAATGGTATACTTCATCAAATCATGAGCATTGCTAGAATCCCAAGCTCCTCCCCAAACTTCACGCTTGATGAGCTGCCTCCCATGGAGCGCATTCAAGCCAAATGTTACTATGGCCCTGAAAATGTAAGATAAAGTGATAATCACAACAGAAGCACTCTGGGTACAAACTTGAAAAGTTACTATAGCCCTAAAAATAAAAACTGAGATATTATAGAGAAAAAAAGGATAAAAAATAACGCCATTCATAAAAACTTATAGTGAAAATCTTTAAAACAGAATTGAATGTATGGTATGGAGAAATTTGGACAACAGGCTTTCACCATCCAACCCAGCACCACTAGATTTCTTTAAAAGGGCTTCAGTAAGAAGAGATTGGAAAGCGGGTATCATAGGAGGTAAATATGGCAATGGCTATTGAATGAAGTTGAGAAACTCAAGGGAGAAGACTTTTTATATTATCTGAATATTTTAGCAGTTATTACTTGGGTTTAACAAAATGATTTTATTGTAAGCAAGACAAACACTATTCTACCATCAACAGGACACTTCTCTTTCACATCTTATGTTAGAGTAAACTACATGTGTGTATGTGTATATATATAATCCTTGGGCTCTATCGAGTTTAGTAGATGATGTCAACCATCTTGGCTCATGAATGTAATAGATTTGTACAAGGATTTGGATCCCCTCCTAGTCTTTTTCCTCCTAGGCTTTTAATTAAATGATGAGATATGACATATTTAATAATGAACGATTTAAATTGTATTTTAACAAAATTTATAAATTAATTTTACATTTTATTATATAAATTGAAAGTTCAAAACACAATTTAAACTGTTTATTATTAAGTGTGCCACATGTTATCATCTTATTAAGTCAAGAAGGAAAAAGATTAGAAAGGAATCCAAATCCTTTGTACAAATTGGCATTTGATAATTAACAAAATGTCAAACAACTTACCCTGTTCTATTAAATAATTGGTTCAGCTCATCCCACCTAGCCATGTGCAAACATCCCTTTGAAAATCCAAATAAACCACCTTTCATCTTTCTGAATGGATGGCAAGGAGCCTTCAGATTTCCAACATCATACAGCACTCGGTCTTGCAATGAACCTCCAACTCTTATCCTCAAGCTCTTAAAAGCTATCATTCCACCAATATTGAAAGGGTTGTATAAAATTCTGACATCTAAGTAAACTTAAATATACTAGATAACCATGAGAACAACTATTTTTCCAAATGAAACATATGTACCTTGGATAGTTTTGGAAAGTAAAGGATGAGACAAGTCCTGAAAAAACCAAAGGGTTTAGTTATTATCCCCAAAATCTTAAGAAAGAGTGCCAATTAAATTTTAAGAGTATTCAATCTCTTAAAAATAAATGATTTCCCAAAACCTCACCAAATTGATAACAGATGAATTCCCCCATGGGCATTGATTGTAGTTACACTTATCATGTGGCCACCAATCCACAGTAGCGCAGATAAAATTTTCATCATTTGTAGCAACTGTTCTAGTCCCATCCACTAAAATGGTAGTAAATTTAACTTTTTCAGCCAAAATTGCTTGTAGAGAAACCAGAAAGATTAACAAGAAGAGGAAGGTTCCCATTGGTAAGTTTATCAAGACAATCTCACCACCAATTTAAGGTGTAATGAACTGCAACTAAATGAGAAAATCAAATTAGTAGCAGTTCTTTAAAATGCAAATGCTCCTCTGCAATTATTCCATATTTCTGAAGGGTAAAAGAATGACACAAATGATTTTTGACAAAACTGGGTTGAAAACAGACATGAAGTCTGCAAATTGCAGCAAACCATGTGTCCCTTATCAGCACAAATTATGTTTCGCCTTTCCAGCATGCTAAAAACATGAAAAAAGCCAAAAAGCAACACCAAGTTTAAAGAAAATTAGAGCAAATATGACACAATATAAGCAATAAACTGAAAAAAATAGATAAGGGGTACAGGTCCATATTTGATAAAAAAAGACACATGCTAGAAATAATTTTTCTTCTATTTTGAGAGTGAGTGCTTGTTCAAAAGGATAATAACTCTCCTAAAAATTGCTAAAGTTCAGGTTTTGAAGGAAATATCACATTCATTGATCTAAAACAGACTTCAAGAATACACAAACGGAGAAATGGAAGAGGACATTTTTGTTAAACGCTATAATAGAAGAAAAGATGATATGTTTGAGAATGGTGCGAGTACCAGAAGCAAAAGCAAGGTAACCAAGAAAGATGGTGAAATCGTTTGAACTTCAAAGAGAAAGGGAATGGAACATACAAAACTGGATCTCAAGGTTGAAATATAGCATTAACATACAGAAAAAGCGAGAAGTGAAGAGAACGGTGGACAAATTCTCTTTAACCACAGCTGTGTGTTACAGGTCAAGTCGTTTCTCCATAAAATAGATGTTTACAAGTCAACAAAGACCAAGAATCAAGGAGCTGTAATCCCAAAATGTACAATCACACTGAACTGGGGGGAAAAAAATGGAAAAAGGCTGTATGATCAAATATACAACACAATACGTTTACGGTTACTATTGAATACTGATATACAATAAGCTAAAGATGGAATGTGACGGCCATCTCATGAACAAGTACCCCATTTCTGAAACAAGAAAATTCATCCGATGCCTCTCTTTCGTGTCTGTTAGAAGCTATCCAGTCCAACTACCAGTGTTCAGTAATAGATTAAAGCCTCACAAATTCAATGGAAGAAAACCAAAATAACTGACTAATTATAAAACAAACCTCAAAATGTAAGATTTGACACCTTCGTACTAAAATAAATATTCAAGCTCAAACCCAAAAACAAACTTATCTATTAAAAAAATAAAAACACATAAGCAATCAAATCTAAAGCTGTGCAAGTATAATTTGATAAAAACAACTCCAATCCAGATGAGATGAGAGGTAACCTCAAATAGCAAGAAAATCCAACATTACCACCAGCGGAGTAGAAGCTAAATGCAACACGAAGTTTCCTCGAATAAAGCAAAACCAATAATGTAGATTTAAGAGAAAACGGGAACCCCTTTTTCGGTTCTTATCTTTTGTATTTAATATAAAGACACTTGTGTTGCCATCCAATCTCGTCAACGAAAAGACAGACACAGAGTCATGTTTGTTGAAATGGGTTTGTCATAGATTTGGCTAAAAAATTGTATGTTAACTTAGAAAGTAATCTAGCTCTAGCTCCAGCAAAAGCATCAGATAAACTTTTTGTACCGGGTTAGTTGAGCATTTTTTTTAATTTTATTCGTGCGAATAAATCGCACAGTGAAGTGCCATTCTGGCTCATAACTAAGGTAGTATTAGTTTGCGGAGATTCCATTCCAAGCTGGATTTAACTGGAAGTTATGAAGCTCTACTTGTACTAGCCAGCGAGTGAGTTCAATGAATGGCATTCGATTCTCACTGTCCCGTAAAAAAATTTCTTACCGAGAATCCCTACTGTTATCACGGATTTGTATTCTATAAACGTATGACATGCCACATGTGGCTTGATTATTGTAGTAACATATTTGGTTAAATTTGACTTTAGCCCCTAAAGTTTGAAATAATAACACTTTAGTCACCTAATTTGATTTTGACATATAAAAACTCCCTGATGTTTCATGCATGTCTCACTTTAATCCTAACGGAGTAAGGATAATTTAGTATTATGGTAAGCTCAATAGTGACCTACATATTTGTTTTTAAGTATGTTGATTAAAATGTCGGTTATTTTACACATCTTCCATAAATGATTGAGTTTAATCACTTCATCACTCTCACTTAATTCTACAACACCAAGTTGATTGTAATTTGCACCATTTGATGATCTACGCTTGAAATAGATTTCTGACTATACAAAACAAACAAACAAACACAAATTCTATTTTATAATTTCAATTTTAATTAAGAAATTTGTCAACCGATAATAAGTTTGATTGAAAACTTTTTTTTTTTTTTTTGTTTGTTGTTGTACTTTGCAATTTTTTTTTTTAATGAAAATATCTGATGCAATTTATTGTGCACATTTAATTTAAGGGTAGAATATATATATATATATTTAAATCTAATATAATATAATTGATAGAAAAAGTAATTGATTGAATTTTGTACAAAGAACTAATAGGAGGTTGACAAAAATATTAAAGATTATTATGAGACAAACAATAAAATTTGAAGAAATTATTTTTTAATTGAATAAAACTAAACTAATAAAGTACCCTCTTTTTTTGAAATATTGTGACTAAAATTCTCCCAGAAATATTTTGTATGTTTATAAACAGCTATTAGCAATCTTGAATTATTTTATTCAATTTAAACTTGAATTAGGTTCTAACCCAACCTTATTATCTTTGAAAAAATTAGAATCTAACTAACTAAAATTGAATTCGATCAAAGATGGGTTTTATTATAAATGAAAAATAACTCCAATTAAATTAATTATATCAATTTTTGTGGTTTTTTTCAATTATCAAATATAAAATTGTTAAGTACTCTTAATAGTAGTACATTCTCTCTGTTAAAATGTATTTAACATGATAAAAATTTAATAAAATAGAGGCTCGAGTAATCAACATTTTTTAGACAAAATTAAATTACAGAAATGGGAAAAAAAAAAGAAAGAAAGAAGAGGTAATGAGTTGGTGAATTAAAAATGAATAAATGGGCCTGTGCAGAAATAATAATAATAATAAATTTATGGATTGAAAGAATCTAGAAAATAAAACTCAGCGCCACGTGAATGGGCAAGCTGACAAAAACGGTACACATCTCATTCTCACCTAACTTTGACACAAGCTCTTCATGATCTAGCTACCACCTCCCCCACCCCCACCCCCAACGCCAACCAAATCTGCCTTTTACTTGGCTACTTACTTTTTCTTTGCTTTTGACCCAATCCACCATTCCTCTGTCAAAATGTTTTCACAATTCGATTACACTCTATTTGTTATCTCTTTATTTTATTCTTATTTGTTAATTCTTTATTTTATTTAATTTAATTTAAAAAAATTTAAAAATCATTACATCATTTTTTTTTTTTTTGGTTTGGGATGGATTGTAAAACATTACTTTAGAAAATTTTATTTCCTTTTAGGAATCTAATAGTTTAAAACTATTCCAGTTATGAGGTTTATAAATCATAATAAACCAATTTTTTTTTTTTGTTTTAAAAAAAATTTCCGAGAGAATAGACAATAGCATTTCTTTGTCTGATGAACATCTTCTGTTGGATTTGAGTAGATAAATGCTCCAAACTGATATTGAATTAAAATATCAATTGAAATCGTTTGATTTGACTTCAACTAAAATTAATAATAATAAAAAATTATAATTAAATAAATTCAATTAACTTTAACTATTTTACTTAACAACTATCCAATTCCAATCAAATAATGTGACAAGGATATTAAAATATATACATATATATATATAGATTAATAGTTCAATTTATAAAGTTTTAAATTAAAAATTAAAAATAAAAATTTAATTTTTTTCTTATAAAATTGATAAAAATTGAATTGAATCACATTAATAGATTGAATACAATTTTGCTTTTCTTTTTTTTTCAATCCACCTATATATATATATATATATACATAATAAGAATTGGCAGACAATAAACCAAATATCATTAGCCGTAATATATGTAAATGATGAGGGCAACAGACTCAAAATTAAACTTTTTTTTTTAAAAAAAAAAACAATTCGCTGTGAATTTGTTTGCCGTCAATGGGGATACATCTGTCATCGGAAACAGAAAGGGAGGACAAATCAGTAAATATCCAATTCTCTTCTGACATTTGATTTCGACTTCCTCTCCTTCGTCTCCCACTATAAAATCCTCACTTCCTAATTCCCTCCTCTTTTTCTCCTTTCCCAAATTAAATAATATTAAAAAAAAAAAACCCTAAAAAACAGTTCTTCATATCTGCTCTGTTCAATTCCCTTGTAATTCCATTTCCCTGCAGCTCAATTTTCCATTTTCATCTCTCTTTTTCGTTTGAGTTTAGCTCCGTTTACTCTAATCAAATTCCATTTCCTCATTTCCCAAAAATTTTCTTTCTTTTTTATTTTATTTACTTAATTTCATCGATTAATTTTCATCGTCCTGATCATTTATGATTGATAAGTCTTTTTTTTTTGTATTTTGGATAAATGAAGCAGATAAATAGAGATATCTCGCTGTTGCAAATTTAGGGTTTATAATGATTAATTTGATGGTTTGGTTATTATAAATTAGCTTTTGATTTTTTAATTGAGAGGAAATTCGATGGACAACAGTGGAGGAGGGGCAATAGATGATCAGGGCTCAGGATGGCTTGAAGTGAAAAAGGTGTCAACTTTTTGTAATTTCATTTGATACCCATCTCTACATTTTTCATTATTTGTGACGTTTTATATTAATTTCTATTTACTCGGCTTGGTTACTAGGAAAAATGATGAAAATTTTTGGTCTTCTGAATTCAGTTTACTTCTCCTTTTCAATTTAAACTGTAGAACTGAGCTCATTTAAGCTAAAGTTCCTATGCTTTTTTTCCTTCTCTGCATTTTCAGGGACCAAAGAGCGTTAGAATACCCTGGATGCAAAATTATATTTTTATTAAGTCTAGATTCTGATATTATATGTTGTTACAGAATCTTAACATTTTTCTAATGTATGGGTAAATTGATGTAAATTAGATTGTCAGCAAGTAAGGAAATTGAGTTGTTTTTGAGCTATGAAAATCTATGAAATCTGACTGTAAAAGTCGTTAGGATGCCTTTCTAATGTTGGCTGTTAATTTCACCAGCTGGGTTTTTTTTTTTTTTTTTTTATTTGTAATTTTTTTTTCTTTTAAGGTATGTGTCTATGATGCTTCATCATCATATTTTCTGACATTAGTGGAATTTTTATAAAAGGCTTGTGCACTGAAATGTTTCCCAGGAAATATAGATAATAACAAATCGGTTGAGTCTTTACCTATAAATTTGGGTTTGGTTGTGATCCTTTTGTTAAGAAGTGCATGTTTAACTTGTTACATAAGAAGTTCGGTAACACTATTGCCTCATCAGTGATTGTTTGCATTTGGGCTTAGAATGACTTTGTAAACCATGATGTCCTTCATTGCTGTATTTACTTTAGGATTTTGTTTATAGGAAATTCTAGTCTTGACACACTTGTTTGGTTGAGGTCATACACCGTTGATGTTAATGGCTGTATTGGGCTTTGTTTTTGTATTTATATCTGTTTTAAGTCCTTCAAGCAGGTGCTTCATTTATGCTTTCATTAAATTAGTGAGTTGCATTGAACCTTTTGTTGCTTGACAAGTAACAGCTTCATTGTTTAATCTAAAAGTAATCCATACAAGAGTCAATGGCCTGTATTAATTTTATATTTTTCTTTTTTTTTTCAGAAACATAGAGGTAGCTCAAAGTTTTCTCTTCAAAGTTGGGTTGGGAGCTTTTCAGGAAAAAATGCTTCTAATTTTCAGCCTACTCAGCTATCAATGAATAACAGAATTAGAAATTCAGACAGTAAGTGCAGATCACAAGTTTCTGAGGCAAGGGGAAGTTTTGATATACATAGCTTGAATGCTGCTGAAAATTCTACTCCTATGTTAAAGGAAGATAAAAAGGGTGTAAATAATTTTGATAACAATGTGGTTAAACAAGAGAGTGAATTTTCTAAGTTGCCTCCATTGTTTGTTTCAAATTGCAATGCTGGAAATGGAGATATTCAGAAAATTGCACTGAAGGATAAGCCTGATGGAGTTCAGAAAATTAAGTGGGGTGATCTAGAGGATGATGTTCTGGAGCTGCATCGTGAAAACAATGTTGGATCTGAAATAAAGTTTGGTGATATTGGACACAATAATTTGGTGGCTTGTAGGAAGCATGAGAGCAATCGTGATTTTGTCTCATCTGATTCTTCCTCTACAAAACTCAAAGAGAACCAATTGGCATCAAAACCAGTAAATGTAGATAGTTTTTCTCATAAGATAAATATGTTTACTAGTAAGGATCAAATGATTGAAGAAAACTGTAAAGAGGTAAATAAAACATCTTCAGAAGATGTGGCAGTAACGATTGTGAATGAGCAAGTGATGAATCTGGAAAATGATGCTTCAAATTCCAAGGACACCAAACAAGTGTATAATGATCATCCAAGTCAAAACTGTCCATCTGCTGAAGAGGTTGGGATGGTGGTAGAGCTTCAGGTACCTAGTGTAACATCTGAGGTTGACGAGGCAAACATTTCTGAAGTAGCAGTTACTGAACAGGGTTCAAGTTCAGTGGTAACAATCCAAGACACTGATTCTCATGTTCCTGATAAGAGTGGACCTGAAATTTCTGCAGAGCCTTGTTTGACCATTTCCATTGATAACTGTTGCAGTTCCCTGTGTGCCACGATACAAGGTGATCCGTCAAAGGCCCAGAGCCTGATTTCCCTTGGCGAAGATGATTTGAATGAAAGCAAAGAAAGGTTTAGGCAACGACTATGGTGCTTTCTGTTTGAAAATCTAAACAGGGCTGTAGACGAACTTTACCTTCTTTGTGAACTAGAATGTGACTTAGAGCAAATGCAAGAGGCTATTCTTGTTCTTGAAGAGGCTGCATCTGATTTTAAAGAACTAACTTCCAGAGTGGAGGAGTTTGAGATGGTTAAAAAGTCCTCTTCCCAATCAACTGATGGTGCCCCGATTACTTTGAAGACTGACCATCGCAGGCCTCATGCTCTCTCATGGGAGGTAAGGATGCCCCCTTTCTGTTTCAACTATTTAAAATTTTGCACGAATGCTCAGTTGATATAAAATTGTGTGTGCTGTCATAAACAACATTCAGCATGTGCGTGCTTGGATGTGTATTCTGTGTAATGCATCTGTCGGGTTTTTAATCTCTTATTTTTATTTCATTGAGAAGTACGATTTTGTCTTCATATATATTGTGTTCTGGTCGTTGTTGTTTTTCCTTTCTACAGTAATTATGTCAGTGCTGAACCCAAAAAATTTTTAGTAGATTTTTTGTTCAGCATTGACATACTTATCCTCAGAATAATAAAAAAAAAAGTAAAGAGATGATTGGGATAATATATCATGACAAAAACTTCACGTCTCGGCTAATAAATTGGGAAGGAGGTTTTAGGTTGATATTTTGTGGTTTGGGAAGCACTTTGGCTTTGATATAACTATTGAATTTGTTTAGTTTTCACAAAATAGATATATTCTTTTAGAGATGTTCTTCTTTTAATTGTACATTCTTGGAGTGTTTCAGTGGCTAGTGGATCTGCTTGTCCACCTTTTCTAAATCTTTTTTTTTTTTTTTTATTACTACCTTCTTTTTATCAGAAAGGAAAAAAATAACTATTTATTGTAATATTGGTTTCTTTGCTGTTATTTTGCATGTAAGTTTTTTGTGCCAAACTTAAATCAGTTACTGAAAAGGATTAAATTAGTTTTCATTGTCACACGCAAGTTACATTACACAGAGAAATATAAGGTATCTTTGACTAGTCAATGAGTTAAATATATGATGGCTTGGCCTGTTAATTTCTGTAGGAATTATCTTTTGAATTATTTCTTAGTATTTGCGGTTCAAATAACCATTGGAATGTACACAAGGCACCCATTTTGAGATGATTTATTGCCCAAATTATATATTTCCCCTGATGTTTCCTAATTTCATTTAATCTTATGTAGCTTTGTGCTACGAAACGGGTTAGTTACTTCATGTTTTTTTGGACCATGACAAGTATTTAGTTCAAGGATGGTAAAATGATTTACTGTGTATCTTATAAATGACATACACAATGTGTGCACACAAATGCATATTAATTTGCTTGTGTATTTCCGTGGAACTTTACTTTTTTTAAATCATACATAGCTCTGTAAAATGAAAAAAATTAGATGCATCGAGCTAAATGCAGGTTCGAAGAATGACACATTCACCTCATAAAGCAGAGATATTGTCTTCATCTCTGGAGGCTTTCAAGAAAATTCAACAAGAAAGAGCTAGCTTGCCACCTTCTAATAATGCAAAATCCCTGGGGCTTGAGTTTTCAAATTGCCATCATCCATTGGATGGTAGTTTGGACAAGTCATCAGTTATAAGTGAGGTAACACACAGTACTAAAGACTCAGTGATGAATCAAAGAAAACTATCAGAGCACACTCTAGTGGAAGCAGGCAGAGGGAAGCAGAATTTTGAATCAGGCAGGTCCAGAAAAGTAAACTCTGGTCAAAATGGCCATGACCCTTCACAGAACCCATCGTCTTCAAATATTTATTCATCTAGGCTACCCCCCAAGGATGCTTATGCTGCTGCTTCTGGTCTTGGAAAGAGCAAGAGAGAACATCCTGGATCTGAAACAGAGAAGCTGCTTTCTAAGAAAGATAAAATGTTAATGGAAAATGTTGCTGATAAAAACTTCAAACCTATAGATCACCTTAAGAGGCAAATTCCTCTCACTGAAAAAGAAAAAGAAAAAAGAAATGCTACTTCATGGAAATCTATGGATGCATGGAAGGAGAAGAGGAATTGGGAGGATATACTTTCATCTCCTTTCCGTGTCTCCTCACGTATTTCACATTCACCCGGCTTGAGCAGGAAAAGTGCCGAGCGTGCACGCATTTTGCGTGATAAGTTAATGACTCCTGAGAAGAAGAAAAAAACTGCTTTGGATTTGAAAAAGGAAGCCGAAGAAAAGCATGCACGGGCTATGAGGATTAGAAGTGAGTTGGAAAATGAGAGAGTTCAAAGGCTTCAGCGTACTTCAGAAAAACTAAATCGTGTTAATGAATGGCAAGCTGTCCGCAATATGAAGTTACGTGAAGATATGTATGCTCGCCACCAGCGTAGTGAGTTAAGACATGAAGCTTTTCTTGCTCAGGTTGTCAGGAGAGCTGGTGATGAAAGCAGTAAAGTTAATGAGGTTCGTTTCATTACTTCTTTGAATGAGGAAAACAAAAAACTTATGTTGCGCCAAAAACTTCATGATTCCGAGTTGAGGAGAGCTGAAAAACTTCAAGTGTTAAGATCTAAACAAAAAGAGGATATTGCTAGAGAGGAAGCTGTTTTAGAACGCAGAAAACTCATTGAAGCTGAGAAGCTGCAGCGTCTAGTTGAGACGCAGCGGAAGAAGGAAGAGGCTCAAGTTAGAAGAGAAGAGGAACGGAGAGCGTCCAGTGCAGCACGAGAGGCAAGGGCAATTGAACAGCTCCGCAGGAAGGAGGAAAGAGCCAAAGCCCAACAGGAGGAAGCTGAACTTCTGGCTCAGAAATTAGCCGAGAAACTTAGTGAAAGTGAACAACGTCGGAAGTTTTACCTGGAGCAGATACGGGAGAGAGCTTCTATGGATTTCAGGGATCAATCTTCTCCTTTACTGCGTCGATCACTTAATAAGGAGGGTCAGGGTAGATCTACGCCAATAAACAACAGTGATGATTGTCAATCAAATGTTGTCACAGGCGCAGAGGGCTCTACACTTGCAACAGGCACTGTTGCGTTGCAACATTCTCTGAAGCGGAGGATTAAAAGAATTCGACAAAGGCTTATGGCCCTGAAATATGAATTTACTGAGCCACCAGTTGGTTCTGAGAATGCTGGTATTGGATATAGAACAGCAGTGGCCACTGCAAGGGCAAAAATTGGGAGGTGGCTCCAAGAACTTCAGAAACTTCGACAAGCAAGAAAAGGAGCTGCAAGTATAGGTCTAATAACCGCTGAAATGATTAAGGTATTTGTCTTGGACCTCTATGCAATGGATACCCATAATACCTGAATATAGTGTATAGTCACATTTTGTATGAAGCACCAGTGCAATTTGAGCATGTTAGTATGTACATTTTCAGATTTTTGTAGCGATGGAAATCCACAAATGTGTTTTGCCACTATCGAAATTACACATGCTATCATATTTTCATTTTTGGAGGAATCTTTTCCCCTTTCCTGAAGGGGCTTTTTACTCTTGTACCACTTTTTCTCCAGCTGTTATTTGTTCTTTAATTTTGTAGTTCATTTTACTGATTGCTGTAAATGGCATTGCATGACTCTCTTTGGGGTAAATTTCTGATGTTAACATTTTTTCAGTCAGAACCATGATTTCTCTGATTAGCTTATCTTTTTCTTTCCTGGTGGGAGAACATTGGCCTAGCATAAATTGCTACTCTTGCAGGTCTTCATCATTTGCATGTCTGAGTCATAATTTTGTCTTTATCATGTTGCCACACCATTATGGCCACTTTTTGTTTTTGAGATATGACAGTTATAAGTTTTATGATGAGCCAAATTCTCCTGTTGTTAGGAAACCATTTAATAGCTTGTTATCTCATCCTTTCATAAATATTGAATAAATATAATCATTGCTTTGGGTGAGTTGCCCTTTGTTTTGGTTGGGAATTTTGGGTGGCGAGTGTTGTTGTTTAATTCATAATTTATTGCTTCTTTATTTGTGAAACAACTGTCTGGCTTTAGGAAGGGGATATGCATAAAAGTTTGTGGAGGGGTGATGTTTCGACAGTTGTTTGGGAAAGAAATGGAAGAATTTTTGAAAGATCGGCTGAGGAAGATATTAACTGTTTATGGGTATAGAGTTCATTTGCTTCTCTTCGTGCATAAGTAACAAAGGAATTTCTAGCCACTTCTTTCTTTTTAATTTTAAACTGGGAAGGATTTTTGGCTAAGTTTGAATATCATGATTTTGATTTTTGGACATTTGTGTAGTCAAATTATTTAGTTAGGCTTTCAATTGAGTGGATACCTTTTGTACTGATTTTGAGGTTGTGCCCAGGCTGATCCTGGTATTTTTGAACGGCTTATTCACTTTTTGTTATCCCCATTCTGTTTCTATTATGTTTTGTTTCTTCTAAATAATGATAATAATATTAATTCATTGCTCTAAAAAATGTTTTTTGTGTATCAGTTCTTTGAGGGAAAGGACCTAGAGCTGCAGGCTTCTCGCCAAGCTGGTCTGCTTGATTTTATTGCCTCTGCCCTGCCTGCTTCTCATACATCAAAACCTGAAGCTTGCCAGGTGATGATACATCTTCTAAAACTTTTGAGGGTAGTCCTATCTGTACCATCAAACAGAAGTTATTTTATTGCACAAAATCTTTTACCTCCAATTATCCCCATGCTGTCAGCAGCACTTGAGAACTATATAAAGATTGCTGCATCTTTAAATGCCCCTGGCAGCACCAATTCGTCTTCAAGCAAAGTATCAGTTGAAAATTTTGAATCAATATCTGAAGTACTGGATGGATTTTTGTGGACTGTCACTTCAATTATTGGTCACATAAGCTCTGATGAGCGGCAACTACAAATGCGCGATGGCTTGCTAGAGCTGTTGATTGCATACCAAGTTATTCACCGTCTACGAGACCTTTATGCGCTTTATGATAGGCCCCAAGTTGAAGGCTCACCATTTCCTTCCTCAATTCTTTTAAGTATCTCTTTGTTGGTGGTCTTAACGTACAGTCCCAAAATTGTTAGTTCCATCAATTGGGAATTTTCTCTTTTTGAGACAGTGCCAGAAATTGATACTGCAGAAGTAAAACCAGCAGTGTCTGCAGATTCCAGTTCTGCCTCTGTAAATAATACTTGTGGAGATACGATAGTATCTCTAGCAGATGTGCCAGAGGATACTCCATTAAATGAGCCATGTAAAACAAATAAGAGAGATACAACATCCATTAGCAAAGATAGAGAAAAGACGCTCAGTGGTTGGTCAGTTGAGTTGAATGGTAGAAACATGGAAAAGACAAATATTCAAGATGAATTACCGAAAATAGTAATTGAAGAGAAGGATGCGAAACACTTGGCTGATATTGTTGCTACCCAAAAGACCGAAAAAGTATTGGGCTTGAAACAACCTGTAGCTGTGGCTTTCCTTCTTTCTGCCATATCTGAAACTGGACTAGTCAGTCTTCCTTCTCTGTTGACATCTGTACTACTGCAGGCAAATAATAGATTGTCTTCTGAACAGGTAACTTTGCTTACGATGCATAAATTTCTACGTTAATATTTCAATTCTGTAACATATTTTTGATAAATTATTTGTATCTAAAAGCATCTTCGTAGATATTTGGCTGGTTTTGTCGTGAGGCTTCCATAAGAAAGTCCTTCAGATATGCAATCCAACATATTGAGATATTTTTTCTCCTATTTCAGGCATCATATGTGCTCCCATCTAATTTTGAGGAGGTGGCAACTGGAGTACTGAAGGTTTTGAACAATTTGGCTCTTTTGGACATTATATTTTTGCAGAGAATGCTAGTAAGTTAATTTTCCTTGGTTTGCATTTTGGTTTGTGATGTTGATTTCTCAAGCTCTGTTCCCATGGCCGTTTCCTTAGTATTTATGATAATTTGCAGTAAGCATCTTGAATTTTTTTTAATCTGTAAACTTCTTTGACATCATTTTGTCTCATGATTTCTCTCAGGCTAGGCCAGACCTGAAAATGGAGTTTTTTCACTTAATGAGTTTCCTTCTTTCTCACTGCTCTTGCAAATGGAAAGTGGCTAATGATCAGGTAAATGTGTGTGCCACTTTTTTTGAACGTGAAAAAAATGAAGTAGACTGGCATGCATGGCCTCTAATAAGATATTACGATTTGTCATTAGTTGAAATAGTTGCTTGGCTCTTGTAGTCAGGAATTAATAAATTAAAGCACTATCTTTGGCACATGACTGGTGCCACAAGGGCAAGTTACAATAGATTTTGCTGTACATGACAGTACATTGGGTAGTTTAAATTTAGAACTAAAAGGTGGAAAAGCCAGCCTTTTTTGGTGGGGGAAGCACGGTGTTTTTTTTTTTCATCTGTGACAAAATAGTAACCATTTCTCGATTTTTTTTTAAAATTTATCATCTGTGACAAAATAGTAACTATTTCTGGATTTAGCCAAACAGCATACAAGCATTGTTGCCATGTTAAGCTTCAGCCTGAAAATCTTTACAATGTGAAACCTTTGACAGAACAGATTAATCTGTTTTCATGTATTGGTCAATTGGAAAAGCGGTTCACTTGTTAGAAATTCCCTGTGATGATAGAGGAATACATTGGAGGATGTTATTTGCCTCACTCAGAAGAAAAGACCTGTAACTTAAAAAGAGTATTTGCAAGTAAGAAATACTCAGTCATGGAAGCAATCTTTTTGGCTTGATAATTTCATTTTATTGAATAATTGCTTATGCATTAATTTTACCAATTAACTCAACAATCCTTAAAAAGTCGGTGCATTTCCTGATAATGACTCCATGATGTTATGGCTGTGGATGTAAGTATTGCTTGGGAGTATTTGCAGCATATCATAGTAAATGCTTGTCTTCATTTCTACATTGTGTTTCAGGTTGGTCTGCTTCTGCTTGAGTCTTTGTTGCTTCTTGGGTACTTTGCCTTGTTTCACTCTGGGAACCAAGCTGTCCTTCGATGGGGAAAAAGTCCTACCATACTTCACAAGGTCTGTGATTGTTTAACAAGAATTTTCTTTTGTTTCCAGATGTATCGGAGTAAAATCTGAACTGTTGAGTTTCGAATAATACAGGTATGCGATTTGCCATTTGTGTTCTTCAGTGATCCTGAGTTAATGCCAATCTTGGCTGGCACACTAGTTGCTGCTTGTTATGGGTGTGAGCAGAATAAGGGCTTGGTTCAACAAGAACTTAGTATGGATATGGTACTTTCTTTATTAAGATCGTGCAGAAATGTTCTGCCAGTGGTAAGATCCAACCCAACCTTAGAGAATATGCCTGTGGATGATTCTAGTGAGTGTAATCAACAGGTTTCTGAACTTAGAAAATACCAAGGTGACTTACCTTTGAAATCTAGCCGTTCCAATGCTAGAAGCATGCGGGCATCTCTAGGAAAGGGTGGTGCTTTAGGAAACAACATAAAAGTTGGCAAGACGAGAAACCAAAGAGAGAGCAAAGCAACAAAATCCAGTGAAGATACAAATGTGAAGCAACTTAATAATCTGCTGGCAACAGAAACTTCTTTGATGTTGCACTCTAGATTCCCCAGAAGCTTCATGGATAAAGCAGAAAAGTTCTTTTCAGCAGAGATTACTTATATGGGTGATGAAGTATGAATGAGTCCATTACTGCAATGGTGGAACTGCTGTGATCTCAGGTTGACATGCAATGTAATTATGAGGTTCCTCTGCTAGCGCTACACTTGCATATATTGGTTTTGTAATCATTTCTCATGGCAACATATTTTGCTACTAACAAGAGGCTGTCCCTGCGAAGGAAACCGTGTAATAAGTAATCCACAGTTGTATTTTTTGCAGAGATGGGTTGGTTGGGGCAGCCCCGTTAGAGTTGTGAATTATAGGAAAGGATCAGGTTAATATATCTTCATAATAATCATAAATGATAAATGTCGAATTCTTGCTTCGTGGCTGTGGAAGGATCACAGTCAAACCTTTTTGTTAATTTTACACAACACTTACCTCTCTGGTCTGTTAGGATCATAACGTGTATAGGCATTTTTCAGATTCACTTCACCGGCTCTACCTCTTCTCCGCATTTGTTTTCCTAAGCAAAAGCTTGTTTTTGCATATGTAAAGCTTGCACTTGCACTTTGAACGTGTAATCTACCTTTTGTAATTGGGGTAGAGATCACGGTAGGCAACTCGTGACAGCCTCAGCCGATGACATAGTCTGCTGCTGCTACACCTCAAATAAACTTAAGATATTGCAACTTAACTTGAATTCTTATCTTTGAATTGTTTTGTTTGCGCCTGCTGTTTATACTTATGTTGCTTTGTTCAACGGCTGCTCATAATATTGAGAACTTGCCGGAAATATGTTCGTATTTTACAATCAAGTACACAATAGTTCTTTAAGCCATGTAAAAATTAATATAGAGAGGTATTTTCAAGTATCCTTTACAAGGTTTGATAAAACTATATATGGATATAATAATTTATAAAATCAGTAAAAAGTAGTAAAAAAATTATGTTTAATTGTTTGATTAATTAAAATAATAAAATAATTAAAATTTTTTTATGTGTATAAATTTATATATTAATATTATTTTTTACTTAATTTTTTTGAAATTTAGAAAATTTATAAAAAATAATTTTATAAGTTATTTTTTATATTTTAATATTTAATTTAATTTAATAATTATATATAAATTATGTATTAATTTTAATAATATAATATTATAAATTACTTATTTGTTTAGAATTGTAAAATATTTAATTTGATAAATATATATAAAATTATATGATATGAATGTACAAGTAGGTATTATAAATTATTTACTTTTCTATAGTTATTTAAACTATTACGAAATATTTCCATNTTATCATATTAGATATAAAAATATTTTACAATAGTTAAAATAATTTTATATAAATAATTAATTTATAATACTTATTTATATATATTCATATCATATAATTTTACATATTTTTATTAAATTAAATAATTTATAATTCTATACAAATAAATAATTTATGATATTATCCTGTTAAAATTAGCATTTAATTTATTTATAATTATTAGTTAAATTACATGTCAAAATATAAAAAAAATAACTTTTAAGATATTTTCTGTTAGCTTTCTAAATCTTAGAGGAGTTATGTAAAAAATATTACTAATTTAAAGTTTATACATAAAATTATTTTAGTTGTTTTATTATTTTAGTCAACTAATAGTCAATCATAACATTTTTGTTATTAATTTGTTAATTTTATAAAAATTTAAATTTATGTGTGATTTTACCAAATTTTAGAAAATATATTTGAAAATACCCCTTAATATAAGTAAGTAACATTCAAGTATTACAAGATAAATTTTGATCCTTTTTGCCAAGATAAGAATTGATTGTTGAAAAATTCGTATTTGGATGCTAGAAATCTAACGGGATAAACAGTATTTTATACGATAAAAGACTTAAATTATTAACAAATTAAAATATATTAATTATATATCTATATTTTTCATATAATTTAATAACACAAGGTCACAATTACAAATAAATTTTAAAATAATAAAAAAAAGTAAATGTAAAAAATAAGAATTTGTTAATAAACAAAAATCTTATAACAAGGATAAAAATCTTTTGAGTTAATAATAAGAGTCATTAAAACTCAAAAGTCTTCTTCATACTATACAATTCTTAAATAATACATTCATAAAATTAGAACTTCTACTACCAATAACGGTAACTTTTCAACTGGATTTGGGTTTAGAACAATGATAGTGATTGTCAAAAGAATACACAGAGAAAAACTCGTTGACTAAGAAACTTGATTAAGTATCTCTTGGGAAGAAGACAAGAAAAATAAGCCATAATAAGTCTCTCTACCTTTCTAGGATGAAAGAAGGTGATTTTATAACGTTTGGTGGCCAAAAACATGTCCAAAAGAAATAAGGTTTTAGGAAAAACATATGCTCGCTCGAGCCATAAGTTGGCGAGCTGGGCAGATTGCCCAACTCACTTTCTTGCTCGAGCGCGAACTTGATGTGAAGTTAGCACCAGGCTTCTGGTCAACAATGACTTGAGCGTTAGGAGGCACGAAGTTGGCACAAGAATTTTGGTCAAAAGTGGCTCAAGTCACAAGTTGGTGCTAGGTTGGCATAAGGTCTATGTTTGGTCAAAATTTGACTTAAACTCAGCTACATTGACAAGGAATAAGCCAATATAAAATCTAAACCTAACAAATGTCAACTAGTTCTGGCATCTTCATGAACATATTGTAAACTACTCTCTAATTTAGCCTGCAAGATGGGCGATTCTACATAATGTTTTAGACTCAAAAGATGAATCTCCATGCATTTTCTTGGGATCAAATCCTTGCAATCTCACACATCAATGTAAATGACAAAAAACATGTGAATAACAGAAATGTTGGACTGTTCAGGTTTGAGAATATCTCTTATCCTGGTATGATTCGGTCAACTGATCAATAAAACATTCCACTGCTTCTAGTAGAATTATAAAAACCATGTTTGTAATGACTGTTCTGAAAACCTTCAAGATGAAAAGCATGATGGATTTTAGATTATTATATCGTAACTATCAAATTCTGATGTCTACCCAGTGAAAACATTGGCTTTCTGGGAACTTTCTCAACAATATTTTGAATCTGCCTTGAAAAGCAACGCATGTTGCATTTAATGCATAAAAAAATCAGTGCATACCCTTAAAAACTGAAGATTTATGCCCTCGCGATAGACCTTTGTATGAGAGTCAGTCCTATCAAATTTTTGATAAGTTCTTGTGCCACTCATGATGACTTCAAGTCAGCACATTGCGCTGTCGTAACTATAATGGCAAGCGAAGAAAAGAGTTCGCATATTTTTTAATCTGCATTCACTTGAAGAATTTTTTTGACAAAAAAAGAATACCTAAATCTTATTTCCTGCTGGTCATCAATATGATCAGGACAAAACAATGCAAGCTCTGCAGCAGCAATACTATTCTCATTAACGTTATGGTGGAGCATCAACACAATATTTACAGTACAAATTTAGTTCCAACAATTATACAATTTTACTTTTTATATGTCTATGTCATCTTTAAAAATTATATGATATTTGGGTATATATTTTATTTTCTAAAAATTGAGTATTAGAAATTATTTAATATATTTTCTAACAATATTGGGATAAGTGATCAAATTTGTGATTGTGTGTACAAAACTTAGGAATGTTAACTTTTAATTGTATGTCAAAGTGTTTAAGTTACTTTTATTGTGACCATTAATAAGTAAGTATACTAGACATTTTAAAAAAGAATTACAATAAACATATGTATATTTTTAACTATATTTTTGAAAATATTTTTCACTTATATGCTATTTAACAGTATTGATTTGCACATGATTATATATTTATGTGATTGTTCACAATTACGTGTTTAAATAATCCCTTACAAATTATATGTATCACCATTAAATATTAACATATGCATTGTATTTCTAGAAATAAAAAAGTAATTTTGTAAGAATAATATTTATGAAAGTTAAGATTTGTGCTCTAGAGTGTTTAACCTTGTTATTGGCTTAGTAGATAATTACATGTATATAAGGAGCCTTCATGTCAACATTTTTTTTGAGTTTGGTATAAGTGATAAGAATTGTTAAGTATTCCTTATGAAATTGGAGAACTTTGACTCTGCTCAAACCTAGTGAGTCCTCACATTTGTGTGTAAGGAGCCTTTATATGACAATTATATGCATATAAAGAGCCTTCAACAATGATCAATACGAGGGACTAACATTTACCTTTGGATATGAGTGCAATTTAATTTTAAAATTATAAACTTCACTTGCATTTACCTTGCATTTGATGTTTTATAGATAGGTGACATGAACCCCATAAGTGATGAGCAATATATGATAAGTGAAGTTTTATTAAGTTGTAATTAAAAGAAAAAATTCTTAATAAATTTTAAAAGAAACTTTTAGAATAATGAAGGGTTATGAAATTTTAAAACGACTATATATATATATATGTTGTCATATTATATCATGCATATGCATTATATATATTGTATGATTTTGGGTATAAGAAAAATTAGAATATTTATTAAGTTTAAAATTCATTATAATCTATTGTAATTATAAAATAATTAAAAATTTATGCTCATATTGAATAAATTTGAATAAACTTTTGCTATTCCTTAGTTCCATAGGACATAGGCTTTTTGTTTTAGTAATTAAAGACTATTAACTAGGTTTTATATTTATGGGGTCTAATAAGTTTTGAATTTTTTTCTACTTAAATGTATTATTTGATATGTTTAAACTTCTGTGGACCCTTTTGGATTGGAGCATTACACATTTGTACTTAATTTTAATTTAATTTATTAAGTAATAAATTTTAATGTGTAATGGTATGAATGCATATATCTTAACTTTTAAGCGATAAAATATTTTTTTTTAATAAGATTTGAATTTTAAATATATGGGTAAATGTGTACAGTAATACGGATGAGAAAGTACTCTCCCATTTAAAAGTTCCCATACTCGTATCTACTGGGTACAGAGATGGGTATGATCATAGAGGTGAGATTTAGATATCGGTATAAGAGAAGCTCAGACACCTCGCGCCCGACCCATTGCTATTCCTAATTAGAATAAAGGATCTTTTCTTTATCTAATTTTTCTTAAGCTTTTGAGGATATTATGACACGTGGCAGTTTAATTTTTCTAAAGTTAAGATTAATATGTTTTTAACATTCCTTGTTAGACAACAAAACACATCATTTTTGTAGGTAAAAATTGGGCTAAAATTTAATTTATTTTTCATTTTTCTTAAATAATTATAAATATTTTTTGATAACTAATCAAAATTTTAATTTTACTTATATAACTTTTTTTTGAATTCTATGTTTTGCCATGCCTTAAATTCTACTAAAATATTTGAGAATTCTCTTTTTACAAAATTAAATTTAACCGTAATTAAAAAAAATAATAATCACATAATTATTAGTTACACATTCAAAGTTTAGAGATTATTATTTATGCTGCCTCTTTTATTTTTATCTTTGAGAAATTTAGTTCATAAATTTGAAAGAAAAAAAAAAAATCATTAATTTTGAGTTGATGTCATTTTCAGCCTTTGATTATCCTTTATAAATGGAGATATTTTAACATCAACACGTGTGAAACATTATTTTGTCAACATTTATAAAATACTTCATGGTATCAAAGGAAGACGAGCTTCAAATTAGATAGTCTAGGTTTCAGGTGAATAATCATTTCTTAATAGTATTTATTGTTGTTGTTGTTGTTGTCATTATTATTAGCTTTCAGAATGCCTGAACTGGACTTAATGATACTCTATGACCGAGAGAATCGGTTATAAGCTATTATTTAAAAATTTCCTTTACCAAAAGAATGATAAAATTGTTGCTAACTTAAATCCTTCAAGATTATAAAATTTCTTGACATAAAATGATAATAATGCTTCATTCTTTACCAAAGATTCATAAATCTCAAATTAAACTAGGGGTCCGGAAAATTCTCCCTATGAGATTAAAGAAGGATGCTATGAAAAAGTTGAAAAGACTTGTTGATATTTGTTTTTCATCTTTCAAGTATTAACATATAAATTTATTTCAAGCATGGAATTGAATCTATTACCGTGAGTTCATACTTCCTAATTTTAATACTTGCAAGATGAACACGAATCAGAAGTGCCACTTCTTGGTGAAAACTTTCTAATATTTAAGTTAAATTTAGGTTTTCTACTCTTAGGATTTATTTAAGAGAGAAAAAAGAAATTGAAATTTTAAAAGACATTGGAATATGATGTTCTTCTTCTCAAAGAATTTTCGGCCCCTTTTTTTGTTTATCTTTGCTTTTCCTTATAGGTTTTTGATTACTCTCCCAATTATAGTTGAAATGAGACTTAAATAAATTTTTATTTTAATATAATTATATTATTTGTCTTTTCTATAATTCTATTAAATCTCACATTTCTTTTTATTATTTTTAAGTAAGGTTAAGAATTTAGTTAATAAAGAGTCTTACTAAAATTTTAATTTACTTGATGAAACTTCATTAAACTATTACTCCTTATAAATATATCCCGATGATATTTAATTTTATCCTTTGCTCTTTTCTAATGGCAAATCATGATGAGGACATTAATTATATTGAGAAGGGCTTCTTGACGAGGATAAGTATTATGAAAGGAAAGCTTTTAATGGGGAATTACGTTGAGGAGAGCCTTTAATAAGGAGGAACCTATTATATGGATAATCTCTAATGATCTAGAGATAATTTAGTTAATGAAAAATATTATAATCTAATAATATTAAATATATTTCTTAATATCCACAATGGTCTCACAAGATTTACAAATTTATAAGAATTAAGATATTGATAAAAAAATGATAGTTTATTATGATTGGCCATATAATTTAATAGAAAACAAATTCCTCAATTTTTTAATTTTGACTCATTGTCATTTTAATAAATAGAGATTTTGTAATATAGTTTTAGTGAGTGATAACAATATTTTCTTTTGATTTATGAAATTGTTTCGAATCCACCATAACATGAATTATCCCATCAATAGAAATAAAATTTTTTACTATAAATTAAATTGTTTAATTTTATAATAAAGAAAACAAATAAATATGTTGTCATTATGATTAAGTATAACTTTGATATTTCAAAATTATTTGAATGATTCATTTTAGGGAATATTTACTATCTTTAATTAATTTAACTAAACTTTAATTAATTTAACTAATTAATTAACTATCACCCTGTAATGGCAAGTAAATAAAGAAGACAAAAATTTAATGCGGTTTGAATTTTTTAATTTTACATCCAATAAGTCATGGTTAGATAAAACAATCCATTAAGAAATCAAAGGATTATAAATATTAATAAATTTTAAATAAAATCAAAGACTCCCCTTTTATATTATTGCCACTATGTTGAATATTTTTTTGACAACTTTATTTAACGAAATCTCCTTGCCTTGGCACGGCAAAATTTCTACGTTAAATTCAATTAGATTCTTTTATTTTATGCCGTTGAACTCTTTTTAATTAGCATATCCTTCTAACGAAGAATGTCTTATTCATTTTTAAGTAAAAATATTAAAATATCTTAACAATACTTAAAAAATATAATTTTTAAATTTATTAAAATAAAAGTTGTAGACTCATAATTTTTGCCAAGTTATTTTCAAAGTATAAAATAAAACATGAACAACTTAAAAATAAAGAGAAAAAAGCTCATAAGACACTTTCTATTTTGGCACGAAAGAGGAGTGACTATGCATATAAAGATATTACATATTTATAGTAAAATTTTAATCCTTATTTAAAAAAAATTTCTTAAGGTTAAAGATATAGATCTTCCAACGTAGGAATGACTTTCTTCTAATTAAAACTTTTGTTTACAAATAATTCTTTTTCTTGAGTGGTAGGATTGCCAACATAAATTTTATAGTTATACTTGATATCCATATTTGATCGAAAATAACTAATAAATTTGAATTTCTTATACGTAAAGAATAAAATATAAATAAATAATATACTGCTCAGTTTGTTACAATAAAAATGTGCAAGAAAATTTTTTTTTTTCCAGAAATACCAATTCAAAAAAGCCTAACATCATTAAACTATAAATGTATTCCAATCTGACAAATGTATGACATGTTTATAGAATTACGTATAGCGGTTCAGGGACAAGTATTCTCATAAGCAAAATGCATTGTGAGATATGTTTAAATAGTTGTCTAATTCAGATAATCCCATACAAAATCTGTATCTCGGATATCAAAGGCAAACGCACCCTTTATCTTTAGGTTGTATGTGCAAGTTCAAATATAAAAGTTACACAAGGTGATCTATTCTTTCTTTCTTTTCTTTTCTATTTTTACCAAAATCCGAAAATAGTAAAAAAAATTATTTTTGGTTGTGACTTGTAAAATTTGTTTCAAAAATAAAAATATGTTATTTCTTAAATTTTAACTAAAAAGTTTTGTTGATTTTTACTTTTTTAGAATATATGTATTTAAATTAATGACAATTTTTTTCTTAAGACAACAATTTTCCACATTCTTAAAAATAATATCAAACACATTCTTCACTCTTTTTCATTTTGGGAAATTATTTTTATCAAACACTAGCAAATATATTTTCTTATGAGTGTATGGTCTGGTTCAATTTGAGTTTAGTTAAAATTTAACCGGATTGGAAAAAATTTGGTTCTCAAATTTTTAGTATTGAACCAAATTGAAACGTAAACAAGAGTTGAATTGAACCAGAAAAAAAACCTGTTGGACAAAATAAAGTAATTAGCATTATGAAAAATAATTAAATTAAGAGTATATTTGTCTTTAATTAATCAACTTATGATCAAATGATTTTAGAGAGGGGGTAATTATGCCTTTCACAAAATTGATTTTTTTTTTTTATTTTTTATTTTTGAAATGTGAGTGTTTCATGCATGCTCTTAGTTGTGCTGTAGGTTACATCTTGATCACAGTTAAAAAATGTTTATCTGAGGTATAGGAAGACCTCCAATTTCAATCGTCAACATGCAAAACCTCACAAGCAAGCAAACCTGAGATTCTATTTCTATAAATGCATGAATGCATTTGCCTAGCTTCCAGAGATATTTCTAACAGAATTACAGAGACAGATATGCATGGCTTGTGGCTTTGGGTTACATATATATAATTTGCTTCCTTATTCTGGTGGATCTACAGACTTTCCAAGTTTTCTCCCATCCGTGCATGTATGAAAAGTGATTGTACACTTCCATAACCGAAACCATCTAAAAGGAATAAAGAATAAATGCATGAGCTTGAAAATCTGCTAAATATTTTGTAAAGTCTTATCATTCAATTATTCATAATATACAAAGTACTGAATTTGTAAAGCAAGATCACTTCTTATCAAGAAGAAATTAAAAAAGAAAGCATGAAAAAAAGTCATTGAATATGGAAACAACTTGGCGAATAAGCATTTGAGACCTTGGTAAAAAGATAAAAATTCTTTGCTTGCATGGAAAGCTGTATGCAAGCAAGGTTTATCTCACTTTGCTTGTTGCCCTTCCTGTTCATTATCTGTTTAATTGAAAGCAAGATTTTCTTTCCCTCACGGTGAAAGCACAGGAACCTGAAGACACAAGATCAACTGAATAGAGTTCGGAGAATGGAGCATTTAATTAAGCAAAAGAGGTACCACTATTTCTTAGCTAATAGTTTTTGGTTTCTTACTTTTATTTATTTGTTTTTGTTTTCCTGTTGTCAGATTCTATAAATCTTTGTCAATTTTGATAGCGTAAATGTGGTTGAATGTTCTTTTCTCGCCTTCATAACCTATTGCAATAGGTTCGAGGCAGTGAGTAACTAGAATTCAAATAACTCAATATTTTCCTTACAAGAATCGAAATCTCTGAAATTTTAGAGGGGAAATAAAAAAGGGGAAAAAAAAGACGGAGAACCTGATAAGTCATAAGATTCCTGCATACTGCCATTTGGAAAAAGATGTACAAAAGTCTTAAAAAGAGTTTTAAAGTTTTTTAATTCCGAATCATTTGAATTCTGCTAGCTGCTTATTCCAATTTTATTGTAATTGTTACTGATTAAGACGGTTGGCTTTTCATAAGAGCGAGATTTTCTGCTCCACAACAGGGGGAATCAGACAACAAAACAGAAACAAACCCATTATCCCAAATACAACCCGTTACAGGTAATATTTGTTTAATTTGCGTAGGTATTCGTTACAAGTTCTGGAAATAACAGTCTTCCAATCAGTGCTAAAAGAAAATTGGTTTTTTAAATTTCAATTGGCACAAATTACCAGATTTTTTAGGCGACAAGGTGCAGATCTGGTTTCAGAATCAATTTCCTGTGCAAATGAGTCTGGATTATTATGATTCCAAAGACAGTGAGTTTGCGGCTGCAGTTGCTGCTGCTGCGTTTTCCATTTACTCTTTTGAAGAAGCTGAAGTTACATACAGAAGAAAGATGAAAGAGGAGCTTCAATTGTCGAGAAGCAAGTTCAAGACTAGAATAGAGGATTCCACAACCAGGCGACTCTCCTTGAAGGATCTCAAAAATGGAGGTAAAAAAAATTCTCCTCTGTTCCCAACAGGTACCATATGTAAATTTATTTTCATGGTACTAAATAATTATTTAGTAGGTGATACTTCTACTAGAAATTTAGCAGACGCTTATCGTGGGGCACAAGAAAGAGCTCTACCAATCAGCAGAAGACCAAGTCAGTCTTCTGTAGGATCCATGAACTCTGAGATCATAGATCAAAAGCAGAAAGGAATTCTATCAAGAAATATAAAAGAAGAAACAAAAGCGGATGCTTGGGAGAGAGCAAAGATGGAAAAGATCAATAAATGGTAAAAGCAAAATATATAGAACATAAATTCTCGAATATGTATTCTTATATTTTATAAGCCGAAATTTCAGGTACGAGAAGTTGAAATCTTCAGTGCTTGCTTGGGAGAATGAGAAGAAGTTGCAAGCCAGCCTTAGAATGGAAAAGAAAAAGGTAATTAATAAACTAATTAAACTTGGAGTTGGTGGTTTCAAGATAGAATTAACCAATGATGATTTGTATGGAAATTGCAGGGAGAATTGGATCAGAGAAAGGCATTAAACCAACAACACTACGACAACAAGATAGCAAGAATTGAGCGAATTGCCGGAGGAGCAAGAGCACAAGCAGAAGAAGAAAGAAGAAAAAAGGAGGGCCAGATCAGACAGAAATCAAAGATGTTTGAGATTGGATCAAAAGGAAAGTTCAAGTATTGTTTCTGCTGCTAAATTTCTGCGCGCAATCATGAAAGCAATTGCATATTTATATACGATGTATCTGAAGATAGTACACATTTATCTCTTAATTTCTATATACAACTTTGAAATTCTAATGTTTACACTTTAAAACACTCGACGAAAAGGTTGTTTTTACATGGTTGCAGGCTTAAATTATTAACAAATTAAAATATGTTAAAATTTGTTGATTCTAAATTAATAAATTTAAAATAATTCAATGACACAATACCACAATTACAAACAAATTCTAAAGCAATAAGCAAAAATAAATTATATAAACAAAAGTTTGTTAATGAAAAAAATATCTTAACTCTTTACAAACTAAAAACTTTCCAGGCTAATAATAGAAGCCATCAAAATATTCTATTAGTAAATAAAAACTAATGAATGGTAATTTTTTATAAGTATTTTTATAACCCATTATTAAGTGACTTACTCTGAACAATTCTATCTTCATATATTTGAATTTTCTTTTCGTAATTGAATTCTTGAATGACATATTCATAAGGTTAGACAAGGATGCTAATAATAGCAATTAGAATTATGAATGCTTCTTACTTGGATTTGGAGTACGAAAATACGATGAATGGTTAGCAAGAGAAACAACTAAGTAAATGTTATTCATTTGGAAAATATTAATTTCTTTTACAAAGAAATCAAGAAAGAAAACTTTTTTGCACTCAAAGTTGTTTTTTTCACTAAACAAATTTAAAAATATAAAGCAACCATCCTCTATTAGATTAAACTTTTTTAAGAATTTATTTCTTTTCAAAATTACTAATCATGTGTTACTATTCACGCTTTAGTGCAGGGCTTGGCATTGACTTGGTGGCAAGACATTATTCATGTAATGTTCACCAATCATTGCTCACGTACTAGACATATGTCATTGTTTACATATTATACAAGTATCACTGTTTATATACTATATATGTGTCACTATTTATGAGCACTATTTACCACATGAGCGAGAATTGACAAGCTTTTCAAAAAACTTCTACTTGAGCACCATTCAAATGCTAACTTAGTGCTAAGTTACTATTTATCAGTATTGAGATTTATAGATTAGCACATTTGTAAATAAAAAATTAGTATTTAATAGTTTTTAACAGATATATGTGTTGGTATATGTTTTAAATTCAATAGTATTTTAAATGTGTAATATCTTTAAATTTAGGTATTGTCTAAATTCGTTATTATATTCACATTGAAATAGATATAATAATAGTATTGGAGTAGAGAAATATAGAAGAGAAATTTTAGAAATGCGTTTGAAAAAAATTTAGTGAAAACAGATACTATTAACAAGAAAGGGTAAAATTATTATTTTGATAAGTTTCGATTGACCAAACTAAATGTTAAGGATGTAAAATAGTATAATAGAGTGTATTAGAAAGAAAGATAGATTTTATAACAGTAGAAATGCCAAAATTACTATTTTAGATGAAAATGGATAATTTTACTGAAAAAGACAAAATGGTCATTACGCTAAGGACCGGAAGGACTCCGCCAGATTTTGATTACCCAAAATTCTTATAAATATTATAAATAAGATGAAGAAAAAAGTGGAATCAAATTTGGATGTGAATTTTCCTGAAAATGATGAAAAAGGACCAAAATGACTAATTTTTTTTATTAGGGGTAAAATGGTCTTTTTACAAAAAATTTGAAAAAAAAAAGTAGGATTAAAACTAATGAAATAAAGTAAAAGAATATGAAAATAACTTGGGTAACTTCATAATTTTTTTTGAGAGTTAAATATGAGTTTTGAAAAATTATTGGATAAAAGTATAATTTTTAAAAATGTTAAGTTGGATAAAACTTTTTGACTTTTCAAAATTGGATCAATTCATCTTCTTCTTTGTCTCTCCTTCTATGAATCACTCTTTCCTTTCTTTTTCAAATTTTTTATTTTCTTAGAACAAATTAAGTAAAATCTCACAATCTGTCCGATTAAACACGTTACTAGAGAAGAAAAAATTGTTCTACGCGTCAAGAGTTTTAATTTGACAATAAAAATTCTTAATTTCATTAAATTTTATTTTATGAATTTATTGAAAAATGGTTTTGATGGTGGTTTTATGATTTTAAATGGTAATTTAGGTATTTTTTTAACTTGAATTTGGTGTAATTGTCATCAATTTTGGATATGAGGTAAGAACCTTAAACCCTAACTTGGTAAATTAGAGATTTTGTAAAATTGATGAATAATTTATGAAATAAAATATTTGGGAAGTAGATTGAAGTGAATAGAATTGTGTAAAGAAGGAAAACTTGATTTATGTATATTAGGACATATTTGGTCACTGTTCATATAGCACTTAAATGATTGATTTTGATGTGTTTTAATATGTTTAAATGTGTATAAATGTATTAGGGAATAAAAAAAATTGGTAGAAATTGATTTGCATGTGTCAATTAGAAGAAAAATAGAAAAAGACAAAATTAAAAATTTTGGATACTATTTATTGAGGCACTATTTTTACTAAACAATTTTCAATTGCTTACCTACGTGGTTGATTGTCTTTTCAGGTATTGTTAGCGGTAGGATGGCTCCAAATGGTTTCTCCGAGACACAGCAAGAATTTCGAGAAATGACATATCATGTTTTATTTTACAAAATTTTGGATATGTATTTCAAAATTACGGTTGTAATTTATAAATGTATATATTTTATTTTTATTAGAAAAAGATATTTAATATAACTTTTTCTTTGATATCTACAATTTGATTAAATAAATTAAAATTTTGAATATTTTAATCTTAATATATATATATATATATATGTACATGTATGCATATATATATATATATATTGGGGTTATGAGTTCTATAAGATATTTGGCACATTTTTATTGTAATATTTTAATTTATATATAGCATTTAATTTTTCATTATTATTGTGTATTTAATAAATATAATAATGCCCTTAGAATAATAAGTTCAATTAGTTGGACACTATTTTTAAATGTCTCTAATCAAACATTATTATAAATATGGTAATAATAATGTATGGAAACTAGTATGTGTAGTGATTGATCATAACATGTGTGTATTATGATATGAGATATTAAGTCAATACATGGATACAAGTTAATGAACTAATATACTGAACCGACCTATCATGAGAATGCAACGTGAATCATTATATGAGTATTATAAGTGATTTTCATAGTGACAATGGTACATGTAATTCTTGAACTTGAGATTATCATAGTTCCCAACATAGAGAATGATATATTTTGATATTTTTAAATGTCATTTGTAATAATATAGACTATAAATAAAATAATCAAATATATCATAACTAGTGTAGGGGGATGTGTGCGATTAATATTGAATTTGTTCCTTTTATATAATAATAGTGATATCTTGAGTTATATGATTAAGTGAGATTTTGAAAAATGTATGGTTATACTCAAATAAGTCAATATATTAAATTGACTTTATTTAATAGAATAAGTCTATTCAAAATATCAAAAAAATATAAAATTAAATCATATAAGGATGACACATTTCATGTCTTATATTCAATTAAGATATCTATGATAAAGTGATTGAATTACATAATAACATTAATCACAAATAAAGTGAAGTCAAATTACTGATATTTTCGTTATATGAATAGTTATGATGTGTTGTTAGACACTGCTCATTACTTATAATATTAAAGTTAAATTTTAATGTTACTACTAATGTTACGATAATCTATTGGATCGAACATTAAAATCGGAGAATAATATATATATATATATAATTCTAAAGGTGTTTAGAATTCGTTGAGTTATTTGGGTATTGATTTTGATTAAATTCATTATGTAAAAATTAAACTAAATTTTATTAGTACTTATTTTACTTAATAGATTAGATTTTATAAGAAAACTCAATTAAATAATTTAAGTTTAAATTAAATACCTAAAATATCAATATAAATATATGATATTTGCATTTTTAAATGTGTGCCTAGAGTTTATTTTTGTGTCTTTACTTTTGAAAAAAGAATAACACATAAAATATCACATACTCAAATCATAGGAGTTAGTACTCCAAGTTAGATTTCTTATCGTGTAGATACCATAGAAATGTAGAAGCGATTGATCTGTATTTATGATTTGGCAAAAATCGTCTAACTATAGGTACGTACATATTTATTGTATTGACTTATATACATATGATAATACTAAGGTTTATGGCATAAATATTAGAAAACAAATCATTTATTTTGTGTAAATCTGCTATATATATATGTACTTAATAATATAAAAAATATTAGCATGACGTGTCTTACACTAAAAAGATTTTGAATCTTTGTTAAATATTTAATGACTAAATTAAATAATTATAACTAAATTCAAATACTTTGCATGATTGAAATTCAACCTTTATAGTTTTTAAAACTACTAAATAATTCTTAATGATTAAGAACTTAACAATTAAGTCCTTAATTTTTGTCTACATAATTTAACTTTAATTCTGCGATATTTTTTAGTGTGTGACCCATCAAATTCTTTCTTATGTTGACAATGTGGATAATTATAGATTTCTTAAACTTAGATAAATTAACAACTAATTTCTTGTTAATTAATTCCTAATCAAAAACCTATTTTCATATCAAGAATGATATTTAGCAATATATTATGACCTCTAATTGAGAAGAAACGTTAATTCATGAAAATTTTTTTGTCAACAATTACCATATAATACAATCATTTTGCCATAACTATATTTGTCCTTCATCTAGAGTATGGAAGGTGCTTATAATCACGGTTGTAGTAATATTACTTTAAGAAGATAACTTACAAACTTGAGATTATGAAACTTTTTTTGAAACTCTCTCACCATGGCCATGGGTTTACATTATCACTTTTACTACTAGAATATTCTTTTTTACTAATTATCAATGGTGAATCCTTTATTACTCCCTCATAACCTACGTGATATAGGACAAGGCAAAAAAAAAAAACTGGAAAAAAAAGTTAGTGAATACAAATGTCTCACTCACGCTCACTCTTTTCGATAAGCTAAAGTCTCACTATCACAAAAAAGTTTCAGACTTCATAAGTTTTGCAACAATATTCCAGCCTTTATTACTTTTAAATGTTTCTTTATAGACGAGATAACAATAATTAAAAAATTAAATTAGTATAATTCTAATTGGTTCCTAACAAAAGTTCAAATATAAATGGATAAAATAAATTTGCAGCAACAAATTTTATTGACAAAAGATCTTTATCAAACTATCGAGTTTTTTGGTTAATTATCATTCGACATTCACCGTACTTGCTAAACTTGGGCATCACTATGTATGCTTCTTATATTGCATATCACTACCCTATGTGCAACTTTCACGGATAACAAATATGTAGTTTTAAATTATATATGATCTACACATTAGATATTATAAAGATCTCAAGTTTAAGAATCAATCATACTATTATTATAAAAACAATTAACTGTGACACTCAGATATAAATAAACCCTAATTTTTATTATCTCTTATCTTTGAAAATGTTTTATGGAGTTATTGGAAGGAGACCGAGTGAAAATCGATTAAATAAGTTATTTTGTCGGGTAAGGGCAAAATAGTCTTTTCACTCAAAATTGAGGTCAAAGTAAGTTTTGGCCTCATAAAAAGTCTTAGAATTTCATAAACATTATGTTGGTATATTTAATTTCAATTCGAGACACGGTTGGTATATTTTTGGGAAGTCGGAAGTAAAAAGGGTAAAATCGTCATTTGATAAAGTTTTGATTGATCAAGCTAGATATCAAGAATATAAATTAGTATGATAGAGTGTGTTAGAATGAAAAATAGATTTTATAAGCATAAGAATGCCAAAATTTCTATTTTGGACAAAAAGGGACAATTTTGCTAAAAAGAGCAAAATGGTCATTACGTTAAGGGTCGGAAGGACCTTGCCAGATTTTGATCATCCAGAACTCTTGTAAATGTTGTAAATAAGGTATAGAAAAAGTAGAATTGAATTAGGATGTGAATTTCTCTATAAAGGATGAAAAAGGACCAAAGTGACCAATTTTCTTTATTAGGGGTAAAATGGTCTTTTCACAAGGAATTAGAAGAAAAAGTGGTAATTAAAATTGATGGACTAAAGTGAAAGAATATAAAAATGGCTTGGGTAGTCTCATAATTTTTTTGGGAGCTAAATGCAAGCTTTGAAATATTTTTGGGCAATAGTATAATTTTGAAAAGTATGGATTTGGATAAGCATGGTTGACTTTTCAAAATTGAAACAAAAGTTGCTTTTTCTTCTTCTTTGCCGTGAGGTGCTTCTCCCATTCTCTTTCAATTTTTTTGGACAAAATCAAGCGAAATCTTTTAATCCGCCTGATTAAACGCGTTACCGCAGAAGGAAAAATTGTTCTACGCGTCGAGAGCTTTAATCTGACGGTAAAAATTCTTGATTTCACTAAATTTCAATTTATGGGTTTGATGAAAAGTGGTTTTTAAAAGTGGTTTATGGTTTTTAATGGTGATTTAGGTGGTTTTGCGGTATTGGGAGGTTTAATCAAACAATTGGCATATTTTAAGGTAAGGAAATGTAATTTTCTTTTATGGAATTTGAGATTGGTGGTTGATTTGTGTAGGAATAGATTTAGGGATGGTGTTTAGACGAAATTGGGTATAGAATAATGTATAAAATGGAAGAAGATTGAAAGAGGGGCAAAATGGTAAATTTAGAGTACTGTTTATTAAGCCTCTAAATGTTATATTTTAACATGTTATGGTATGTTTGAATGTGTTAGGTATGTTAGGGAGCAAATAAAATTAGTAGGAATTGATTTGGGTAGACAAAATGAGGAAAAATTTGAAGGAAGGGTAAAATGGTAACTTTGGTTATTATTATGGAAATTTAGAAATATTTTGATGTGTTATGTATGTATAATACTTTATATGGTTGTTGGAATGTATAAATGAATTATTATTATAGCCGTGTGATTGGAGCGTGGTTAATAAAATTTAGAATAGATTGTAATATTCAAGACGTTGCACGTTAGTTGTCATAATAATTATAGTACTTATAATTATTATGTAAATTTTCTTTATTAGTAAATGATGCGTTGATATGGTTATCCATTAATATTGGATAGTATACGATATATTTATCGTAATAGTAGAAGTTATAATTGTGATGAATAAATCCCAGTGAAATTGGTAGACTGGGTATTTGCGAGTGTATGTGATTATGGAAGTGTTATGAATTGTTGGTTAGGTATCACTATCTGCAAGTGCATTATACATTCATTATGTGAACGAATTTTATATGCGCATAAAATCGAGATGTGAACGTTATTTATCATTTCTGTGTGTATAGGTGCGCATATGTGGTATTTATTGTGCATGGTTTGAGTGTACAATAGTTTTCAAAAAGAAATGAATGCATGGTTTTAGGCCATGTGGTATTAATTGTGTGATTACATTAGTTATGGATCCGAATATTCAGATACCCTTCACACCCGCTGGCTTGGTTATAGCCAGATTATATGATCGATCATGTATAAAATATATGCTCAGCCCGATAGACGAGTGGTGTGAATGGATGAGGGTTGGGCGAATTTACTTTGTGGCCACGATCCATAACTGTGTTAGCACGACCGGTCATATATTTATTGATAATTTGTTAAAAATGTTATGTGTTTTGATTTCGAAATGCATGTAGATTTATTTATATTCTATATAATAACTATGAGCATTATGTGGATAGTGATACAGAGTATAGGTTCGGAGTGTATTTATCTCGTCAGATTATGTTAAGGCGATATAAGTTTAATAACCTCTACGTCATCAGTATCGTATAGTAAATATGGTAGGGAAACAAATTCTGTACTAGAATATTATGTTTCCTTACTGAGCTGTTTCGCTCACCCTTTGTGGATTGTGGTTTTTACAGGTAATGTGACGCCGCGAGATATGGATGCGACCTCTTCGAGGCGTTAACAGGGCTAGTATCTTGATAATAGGGGTATTTTTTGGTGTTAATGCATAATTATGCGTATGTATCTATATGTATATGTATATATATATATATATATATATCTTTATGTTAAAAAAAAAAAATCAGATTATATCTTATGTAGTTGATTTTAAATAGAGGGGTGTTATATTAACATAGACATGTCGATAATTACTTTATATCGATGTTCTTATTCTCTAACAAGCATTCATGTATTAGACTAAATGAACACTTTTACTAATAACTTATGAGATCGGTCAGCTATTTTCACCAACATAGTAATTATAACACATACTAATTAAAACTAGATATTTAAACATCTAATATTGATAATCCCATGACTAAGACAAATATCAAAATAATTGGATTTTATATATCAATTAAATTTTTGTCTAAGTGTTATTCTATAAACTTTGTATTATAATTTATCAATATTTATTATAGTAAAATTTATGAATAAATTGCCAACTTTATTAATCAATACAATAGTGTACAATTACATATTCATCCTTGTTGAATTTAGAGCATATAACCATCCATATCATGAATGTTTTTCTTTATATTTGTCCAGCTCTTATGAATTACACTCAAGGGTGTCTTAAAACCACAACTACACAATGATTCATCTATTTGTCTTAAACATATTGAAATCGTTATTTTTTAACCACACTGATAATAATATATTTTTTTTTTTTTTTGCTTTTCACCACAAAATATTTTGTTTGCTTTGAAATAATATGGTAGAATAGGAAAATCTTGAAATTTGAGTGTTTCTAAATGAATATTAATATTAAAATTTACGTAGCAAATATTATTGCATTATATGATTGTTAAAGTTATTTAATTAATAGTTACTAGTACATTGTCATAATAATAATAAAAGAGAAATATCTTAAAATAGACACATTTTTAATTCAATTTTAAAAAATAATCATGTTTTATTTTTTAGTAAGTTAATCAAACATATTAAACTTGAACAAAAATGTCCACGTGACCAAAACTTAACAAAATTTATCTTTTTGAGTTTAAAGTTTCAACATACTAGATGTCACGCTTGAATCTATAGATTTAAACACATAACAACTGCCACATATTTGTGAGAATTATATTTTATGGGTAATTTACACGAATGTGTAAGGCCTATAATATTATATATACATAAATACCAAATAGTTTATGTATAATATTTACAAGCATAATACTTTAACTACTAAATAGTGTTATAAAAATTTTGGATCCTTTCTATAATATTTTTATACATGGTCATGGAAAGTATTGTATACCCAACTAATTTTTCATCAAAATGTCCCCCACCAAACTAAATATCTGGGTTGTAGACCACAACCTCCTTGAAATTGTTTAATTTAAAATGTTAAAAATAAATAAAAATGTGAGTAATAACCTAATGAATAGATGTACTATAATGAGTTGAAATCATAAAATAGGAGTAAGAGTTTCATATTTAAAAATATAACAATTTACAATAATTCAAATAATTTAACTTTATAACTAAACAAATCATAAGAAATATTTTTATATTTAAAACCTTGTGAATTTTAATAACAAAATTTGGGCTTATTGAAAAACTATTCCCTAAGATATCCCCCAATGCCTAACTAGTCTCGAGATCCCCCAGTATCCACCTATAGATTTCCTTTTCTCTCTTATTACTTAGTTTTGCATGAATCTTACTATTTATTCTTATGCATTTTTATGTAAAAGCAAACGTCAAATCACACAACACTCACTTTTGTTCTATACAACTAACCATGAGCCCTTATGAATAAATTAGTTATGCATAACTATGCCAAATCTCATATTACAAAATCATTTCAATAATTTCAAATACATACTTATTAATATCAGTAAAAAATTATCTCATTGATATTCATTAATCCACAAGTAACATACATAATTTTTAACTCATATTTTTTTTTTAAATTTACTCTTACTGTGACATTTTAAATTTATATTCGTAAAGCAATTTATAAATTTAAATTTCATAAAATAATCAAACATTTAAATTTATTTTATTAGAAAATATTAAAAATAAATTTATATTCATAAAATATTTAAATTCTTATTATTGAAAAATATTAAAAATTTATCCATTTACTCATTGTTCACGGGAGGGTTAGCACTCCTAAGTCTAATCCCCTAGTTGAGTCAGATCTCTTGTTATGGTATTACCACCTATATAAAATTTATTTACATATCAACTATTAATATACTATGTTTGTCTTATGTGTGAAATCTTAATGCAATATGTGCAATGCATGTGTTCTTAGTTGATGTTTATCGATGCATCTAGTTAAAATTTTATTCAACATGCTAAAACCATATCACATTTATGTTACAACATGCTTATCATCTTTATGCTGACTTATAGCATGTATTTCACTAAAATTCATACTATTTATCACGCTTTGAATCAGGATGAGTGACTGTGAAGTTTGAAAGTCAAAGTTCTAAAAGTTAAAAAATCAAAAAGTGTTCCAACATCTTAAAATACATTTAAAAATGATAATAATAAAAATAAGTCCAGTAAAACCTCACAGGAGTATGCGAACTCCTACTTTATTTTAAAAATAAATAATTTAAATTCTAATGGTCCATATAGATCATACATCATCATATAGTTAGAAGTTTGATAATTTAAATACAAGTCAATAAGAACGTATCAACTAATTAACAATTGAAAACCTACTCGTTTAATCTTTTAGTATCCAAACGTTTTGCTTGATTATCGATATTCACAGGGCATTAAAAGTATTTTTGGGAGGGGGGGAGAAGAAGGGGTGAGCAAAACCACAGTAATTAGTGGGGATTGATATCATTTATTTCAGCTGATTTTACCTAAAAATCTGCATAGTTAAAAAAAAAAAAAAAAGCATGCATGCCCAATTTTAACGAGTGCATTGATGATGCTAAAATTTAAATTTTTTATTACATACAACCATATACATATACATATATACAATAAAAATAACCATTATCAATTTAATTTAAATTATATCAATCCAAAATACGCTAAAGGGGTGCATCCACATCTATTTACCACTCTTATTCTACTAAACTTCTATTACCTATGCACTTTAAAGGCCCACCATAGATTACACGTTATAGTTACAAAAATATTCAATATATATACATACATTATATACTGGCCCAAGACCTCATGACCATAATAACGATGTATAAATAATATAGAACATTTAATAAATATTTGGGCAGAATAACGACAAGAAAACAATAAAAACCACCCCATATACTATTCATAAAAAATATAAATTTCGTATGTTTTTATACCATACAGATAATATCAAGACAAAACATTTAAATCAATATAAATTTAGCACGCCATAACTGTAAGCCATGCCACCCAAACATTGTATCGTAAAAATGCATAATTAAATTTTTAAACAATTTAACTTTATTTTCAAGTCATAATTATAATGATAAACATATATATATATATATATATTTATATATACAATTTTAAATAAACAACAAAGTAAGTAACAAAATTCTTATCTCGATTGCCTCAATTTACGTGTATTTAGGTTTGAAAAGTCATTTAGGTTCTAAATTCACGGTTAAATTTATCTTATTGAAACAAATTCAGTGAATGTCTTTGAGGTTGTAAATGATGTCTAAAAGGCTTAAAACGATAGAGTAGATGAAGAGTTGACTGTTAATTGGTTAACTTGCCAGTCAATGCTGATCAACAGCGATAGCAACTTAGAATCTGACAATTTCAGCAGTGGTCTCCACAGATCTTATAGATTTTATTGTCTTAAATTCAATGGTGTGGTTTGTTATCCCATCCGAAGCACCATTTGCCATAAATTTTGTCGAGAAGTCACTACTTCGATGACTTTTTTGGCAATAATTAGGTGACTTTTGGGTTCAAACTTTTCAATCATTTTATTTTACTTGGCGAGGTGAGTTCACCTGTATGCTTGATTTTTCAATAAGAGGTCAAGATTAGCCAAAAAAGTTGAGTTAAAGAATTTTTAAAACTTTAAATAAGATTTTTTAGCTTGTTGAAAGTCGGATTGAGGTAAAGTTTGTAGCGGTAAAACTACAACGTCAAGAAAGTGCATGGTTTGAAAATGTTGTGAATTAAAGGACGGGAAGGGGTTCATCAGAGATGTGGTCAAATAGTGAAGAGAAGAAAGGGGAGGCATATTTGAAATTTTTGGAAATGAAAAGGTATTTATGGAAAAACTTTTTAAAAATTATAGAATGATCCTAAACCTTTTTAAAATTATACTTGGACCATGAATATTTAAACATCATATGATTTCATCCAAATTTTGTTATAGTTTAGTCTTCTAAAAAATTGATAAATACCTACGTATTTTTGTAATATTCATGTATTTATTTGACATTTTTCAAAACGTTTTAATTCCTACCATCTTAAAGAAAATTTGATCCTAAAAATTTATTATATCTACTCAGAAGTTATTTAAATACGGACAATACTATTGAATTTAGGGTTTGAGTTCTCAAGCTAGCTATCTTACTACTAGGATATTTGCTATAAAATTTTATTGAAAGGAACTATCTTTTATGGATGATATTAACCCATCAATTTAAGATTTGATGTGTTGTCCTATCATAAGTTGCATTAACTTAAATTAAAAATCTCAATCCACTAGATAATATAAGTGATATTTGATTGGTGTTTCTTTAACATTGTAACATGAAAACAGTAAACATTAGAACATCAGTGTTGGTAGAGCCAGCACACATGTAACTGGGCCTACTTTTTTAAGGATATCAAGAGGTCTAATATACTTAGGTGCCTACTTGCTCTTGATTCTAAACCACAAAATACTACTACAGGGTAAACCTTTAAGAGGATAAAATCTCTAACCATGAACTCATAAGATTTACTCTTTTGATGGAATAAATCCATCATCGCCTTTAGGCCATTTGCGAACGATCTCTATAACTCAAATCTACTTAATAGTCTATTATATTAGATATAGCCCATATGTAACATGATTTATTATTTTAACCTAATGTAATGGTGTCTTATGTAACCGTTCATGCTAAACCTTATAGGGAGTTATGCTAATACTCGGGTTACCTAGAAAATCTTGGCACAAATTCTAAGCATATCCATAAGAATTTGTATGATCCTCTTAAGTTGATCATCTATATGGGAGTAGAAAACAATACCGAGATTTAACTCTGTCTTTAAAATATCTTACAAACTCTTTTAAAATCTAAAAGTGAACTATGAATTTCGATCATAACTAATAAATAAATAAATCCTACATAATCGGATGATCTAATTCGTACATAACTTATTAAGGTTTCCTTGGGAAATATTTCATTTTAATAAGGACAAAACATGCATACTTGGTCAACAAATCAACAATCATTTAACCTGCATCATACTTTTGTTGAGTTTTCAGTAAATCAGTCACAAATTCATAGAAATATGGTTTTACTTTTACTGTGGAACCCAAAACTCTAATATATATATATATATATAAAAAGATTAAATATTCAAAATTTTAATTTATTTAGTTAACTTGTAGATATCAAATAAAATTTATATTAAATATTTTTTCTAATAAAAGTAAAATATTCACATTTATAAATTATAATCATAATTTTGAAATATATATCCAAAATTTTGTAAAAAAAAACATGATATACCGCTTCTCAAAATTCTTACTATGTCTTAGAAGAGCCATTTGGAACTGTTCTGCTATTAACCATACCTGAAAAGACAATCCACCACAGGGGTAAGCAATTGAAAATTACTTAGTAAAAATCCAAAACTCTAACAGGTACGTATTCAACTTAATCCATTTACTAGAATAGCACCTTCAACACATAAATAGTAATTTATATAAAAATTTCAGTAAGAGTTAGTCTATATATATAGATTACACTACCTACAAAGGAAACCAGAACACTTCCAATATCATTTAGTAACGACTTACTACTTTTTCAACAGATACCAATATCACTACACATTGTCTTTTAGCACGCAGAAGTATTATGTTACACATTTCCTTTTCTCACTCTTTTTTATTCTATTTCTATACCATTCTAATTCTATTCATTCTGTTTTTTTAGTTTGACGTTTGGATTCTATTTTTGTATTCTGCTATGTATTCTAACAATATAGTATATATATTAGACTGTAGAGCACACATCAACATGTAAGGAAAATAATTTAGTACATTTCATTTATTCTACTTTGATTTTGATTTATTTTATTCTATATCGGTCATAATTAGGATATACTATGGATCGTGGCCACCATACTCATCATACACACACCCATTCATCTATCAAATTGTGCACAAATACCGGTTCTACCATGAGTTCAACATACCCCTCAGGGCACCATAGTAAATAGTCGCTTCTTATTATAAGTTTAACATACCTTCCAGGACACTATGGAGGATTGTCATGATTACAACATACCCTTTCAAGCACCATAAAGACGACTGTGGGTTTAGTCTATCTTTGAAAGAGCCACAGTTAAAATAATAATAATTACGCTCCATCATAAGCAGTTTTGTCAGTGCGTAGGGAAGTTCCATGGATTTATAATTATCCTAATTATATAATTTTCTTTTATAATCATTATTATCATTTTACTGTTAACTATTCTCAAGGGTATTTTGATAATTTCATATTAACTATAATAATCACATATAATACATTCCTATAATTTCATTACCAACAATAAAAGGAATTTATACACATTACTAAAACACACAAATACAAGTGCATGTACCCATAATCAATAATTATAATAAAATAATAATACCTATTAACACACACACACACACACACACACACACACACATATTAATGTATTCACATGTACTATACTATAACGCCATACCATACACTATGATTAAAACATACAATGCTGTAAAAGTATTTTAAAATATTTCGGTATGGCGATGGATATTAATGGAATATATTACACATTTTAATATAATCTATTCTATTTTTGATAAGTAATCAAAATTATCCCAACACTTCAAAGTTTTATAAATATACCCATTTTCCATCAGTAGAATTTAATTCAGTATATTCCATAACCATATCTATAAATTAATATATTTATCAAAATATAACACAATAGAACTCATACGATTATTCATACTTTACAATGGCCGTATTGCTAATTATACCATTTTTCCAATATTTTTCATTTTTATTCACCTAAGTCAAATTTTATCAATTCTAATGTTTTACAATATATTTATAAATATATATGAACATATCATAAAACAACATTTAAGGTTACCCAAATAGTAACCAAAATTATTAATTTACCTTTTTTCTATTTATCTACTGTTTTAACCAACCAAATCAAGTTCAGTTAATTTCACTATTTCGCCATATCATTATTAACACATGAACACATTAAAATAACATAATTGAACAATAAATGAACAAAATAAAAAATAGACCATTTTGTCATTTTTCTATTTTTCTACCATTTTACACATCCAAACCAATTCTTACGAATTTCATTTATTCCTAATACAATTATTAACACATAAACACATCAAAATAACATAATTTAATACCAAATAAACAGTACCCAAAATGGACCATTTTGTACTTTTTCTATTTTTTTTATTTTACACATCCGAACTAATTCCTACCAATTCTATTTATTCACAAACACATTTATACACATTTAAACATATTAAAACACATTAAAATCAAACATTTAAGTGCTCCATAAATAGTGGTCGAATATGCCATATTATACATAAACTAAATTTTTTCTTTTTTCACAATTCCATTCACTTTAACATACTTCCCAAACACTCAATTTCATAAATTATGCATCAATTTTACAAAATTTCCAAATTACCAAGTTAGAGTTTAGGGTTCTTACCTCAAATCCAAAGTTGATGGTAATTGCACCAAATTCAAGTTAAAAAAACACCTAAAATACTATTTAAAACCATAAAACCACCATCTAAATCACTTTTCAACATGTTCATAAACTAAAATTTAATGAAATCAAGAACTTTTACTATCAAATTAAAACTCTCAATGCGTAGAACAATTTTTTCTTCTGCGATAACGCGTTTAATCGAATAGATTGTGAGATTTTACTTGATTTTTTCAAGAAAATAAAAGAAATTTGAAAGAAAAGGGAAATAATGAGTTACAGGAAGAGAGAGAAGAAAAAGTTGAATTCATCCAATTTTGAAAAGTCAAAGAATCTTATCCAACTTTATATTTTTAAAAATTGAACTCTTGCTCACTAACTTTCCAAAACTTACATTTAACTCTCAAGAAAATTATGAGACTACCTAAGCTATTTTCGAATTCTTTCACTTGAGTCTATCAATTTTAATTCCCATTTTTTCTTCAAATTCTTTGTAAAAAGATTATTTTACATATTTTACCCCTAATAAAGAAAATTGGTAATTTTTATCATTTTTCAACATTTCGAGGGAAATTCACATCTAAATTTGATTATACTTTTCTCTACATCTTATTTACAAGAGTTATAGGTGATCAAAATATGGCAGAGTCGTTCTAACCCTTGGCAAAATGATCATTTCAGTTTTTTAGTAAAATAACCATTTCGTCATTTTTAGCAAAATTATCCCATTTTGTCTAAAATAGTAATTTTAGCATTTCTAAGGTTACAAAATCTATCTTTTCTTCTAACACACTCTATTACACTAATTTATATCCTTAACTTCTAGTTTGGTCAATCAAAACTTTATCAAAATCATGATTTTGCTATTTCTTACTAATAGTACTTGTTTTCACTCAATTTTCATCCTAATAGGTTTTTAAAATTTCTCTTCTATATTTTTTCTCTAATCTAACACCTTTATCACATACATTTTAATATGATTATAATAAAGAGTTTGTTAAATACTTGAATTTTCAAGATGTTACATTTACTCAATAATATGAAAAAGTAATGACATCCCTACTAGTCTCAAATATTCAACCTTTATCAACTAATAAGTCATAGCTCAGGATTCATACTCAATTATAACATATTTCATTCCTAATCACCTGTATTGCCCTCCAAGATCTCCATTTATCTCATTACCTCTTGAGTGTGCAATAAGCCTAAATTGATGCATTTATACCCAAATAAAATTTCTAATTTAATGTCATTTAGTACCACCATGTTATAAACATAAGTTAGATGGTTATCAGAGTAATATTGCAAATCAAAACATATTATTGTCATTTATCTCTCTCAATCCTCTAAAGCCAAAAATGCAAAAATTTTCATCATATTTACAACTTAAAATGTCAGCTATCATATAGTTCGACTAGAATGATATCAAAGAGAAAAATCATAACTTTTCAAGTACTTAATCTTATTTTTGTCATCTTGAATTTAAGTCCAATTGAGTGAAAAAGATACTTTAAACTCTTATAATTTGAATATACCTCAAACTTAACCTTGTAAAAATGATATCTTTAAATTTTGAGGGCAAAATCACTGCAGCTAACCCAAAATCATAAATAAGGTAATTCCTTTCATGAAGTTTTAATTACCTAGAATATAATAACCTATCACATTATCATCTTACATTGAAACACATTCTAACGAAACACCTAAAGCATTTATATAACTATAAACGTTTTCTTAATGTTGGATAGGGCAAAAATTGAAACATTTGGCAGTTATCCCTTCGATTCCAAAAAAATCTTATACATTTATCATCCTAACAATCTTAACTTTCTTTCTTTTTCACCATGTTAATAGCTAAACTATTTGGGGAAAACTTTTAACAAAATGTCGATAATAAACATCTATTCTAAGAAATCTTCGTATATCGACATTTTTCAACATAGTATAACCTCTATCTTAACTAACTTTACTAATATACCATCTTTGAAAACGTGTCCTAGTAACCCAACTTCTGACATCTACAAGTCACATTTCTTCCTTCTTAAAATACACTAATAGTCTCCGATATTTTTTTAAGATATAGAATAAATTAGGATGTTATCTATAAATAGAGTGATTATTTAATCCAAATAAGCTTTAAAGACCCTATTCATGAGATCCATAAGGCTACTAAGGCATAAATTTACCTAAGTGATATAACTAAAACTCAAAGTGCCCACCTCGGTTCTTAATTTCTATCTTTGTTACATCACTACCTTTGATCCTCTTTTGATGGCTTTTGAGGTTCAATTCAATTCTCAAAGAAACACTTTTAATCACCTAACTAGTCAAATAGTTTTTTATTCCGAAACAATGAATACCTAATTTAGATAGTAATTCAGTTCGATTATAGATAACCAATACATAGTTGTAAAAAATCGTCATTCTTATTGGTAAACAGTATAATGGCTATTCAAATAGAAATATTAAGGTGTATCAGTCCCTTTTGCAAATCTATTAATCCAGTCAATGTCAATGAAAATTGGAGATGAAATTGAATGAACATGATACTCTATTGAGAAATGGAATTAGAAAGTGTTGCACATGAACAAATTTGTTTTATTATTAATTATCTATTCTTTTCTCAAAATATAACTTCTTCGTTATAGTATCTAACTGTAATTTGATAATTATACAATCAATTAATGTCTAGAATAATGTTAAACTTATGCCAAATATCACAATCAAATTAGTCAAATTAAGAGTCTAGCAATCTCGTATATAGATTTATATTTAGCATATACCTCAAAACACTTCTTATAGTAACAAATTTTCTCTTTATGGTCTTAATCTATTTTTCACCTTCAACAAAATTGGCTATTCCTAAAAAGATGACAACTTTTTTTCTTAAATTCTCTAAACATAGCTATTTTTGTTAACCTCTATTTGTAAAATATTTAATACTATATTTAAACCTTCAAAATATTATATATGAAGTTTCTTATAGACACATCCAAATTTCTTAATTATTAGCTAATATATGGCTTTTTTGATATCTCTAAACAAATTTTAAATATCTCCAATATTTGTACATGAAATTTATTCTTTTTAATCTAATAAGAGTCTATAATACTATAACAAAACTATTATTTAGCTTAAAAAAATTCAATAATAAATTTATTATCAACTAACATATTAAATAAATCATCCTACAATGATAGGAAACAATTCTTATAATACCTTATAATCCAATCCATAGGATCTTAAAATTAATTATGAATTAATACATCTATATATTATATACAAATGATTCAAGGTATCACTTTGATCATATCATGATCTATACTATCAAAATGTCCAACTAATGCACTTCTTATAAATTATATATCAATTTAGAGAATTTTACAGATTGATATTCTTTCAATCACATAATCATTCAATAACTTTATTCATATTATCTAACTATTTTAAAATATAACAATCACCAGAAGAATGCTAGATCCTTATATAATTCCTAATAATCAGTAGGGTATCTAAAAGAACTAATGCCAATAATAATAAACTATAAAAATTAGTATTCAAATTATCTCTATTCAATCCTCATTTCATATATCAAAGCTCTATCAAATATATTAGGCATCAACCCTAAATCAAATTTATTACACTAATATAATAAGCCCAAAACTTTTCATAGAGTTATTCTATTGGCATTGTATCATTCATCAGACTTTATTACTAAAATGATACATATGGACCAAAACGATTAAAATTAATAAAATTAAACTTTAAATGCTCATTGTCAAATGTCACATCCCTAGGAAAGTAAAACTATACTCTGATATCAAAATGTCATGCCCTGAATCAGGGTGAATGTGTAACACCCCTCTATTTAAAATCAACTACATAAGATATAATCTGAAATTTTTTTTTTTAACATAAAGATATATATATATATATATGTGCGAAAGTTGGATATGTATAATATCCTGGTTACACACATAATCCATAGTATGTAACCCAAAAATACAAGTTTACTGTACCAACGTATATATATATATATATATATACATATACATATAGATACATACGCATAATTATGCATTAACACCAAAAATAACCCTATCATCAAGATACTAGCC
>CP135557.1:4709173-4719613 GCA_032402905.1 Khaya senegalensis | reverse complement strand
ATAAAAATTTAGAATATGAATTAGTATCTTATATAAATAAATTAAAATAAAAAATTAAATAAGAATAAATTAATTATAATTTTGCTTATAAAGAATAAATAAACTAAGAATATATTTATTTTTTAGTTAATCAATTTATGATTAAAATAAGATAATTGTATTTTTCTCTAAAACTTATCATAAATTAAAATTATCACAAATTTTAAGAAAAGTATTGATAAATCCTCTTTAAAAAAAATTATAATTTTTATTATTATTAAAAGATATTTGTAATAATTAAATAATTAATGTTTCTTTACAAAAAAATCTATTTATAAAAAACTCTATTCAATAGAAGTTTTACTTAAAAAAATATACCTAACATATCCTTATTAATAGATTGTATTATCCGTATGTCAATTATATTTTGATGCTAACTTTTGAAATTAAATGACATTTAACTGTATTTTTTTGGTAATTTATTTTTTATGACATAATCTTAGACTCTTTCATTTTGATTCTCAACTTTTTTAATTAATAATTTCTAACTTATAATAATATTATAGAAAGTTGAAAATCATAATAGAAGATTTAGAGATTATAAGGGAATAGTTGAAAAACAGTGAATATATACACATTCACACACGTACACATAGGATACAACTAAATGTAAAAGAGACTTACCATCATCTATATAATGACTACTATAAAAGTATAATATGACAAAAAAAAAAAATTGAGGATTATAGATGTTGATAATAGTAAAATTCATTATATTTATTTTATGATAATTTAATGGTTAATTTGTTTGAAATTTAAATATTGTAAATTGAAATAAGAAATATGTTTATTTAGAAATTAACGCTAAATTTATTTTTTTTAAAAAAAATTATTGAAATAAATAAAATATATTTATTTTCATAATTATTTTTGTACACGTTTTTAACACTGCAATGTACTTCACTAATTCATTCAAATTTTTTTTAATTAAAATTTTTAGGTGACTTTGAAAATATTTATAATACATGTACATAGAAATGAATTAAGGTCAAGTGATTAGTAAGAACAAAAGACTGATTAAATATATAAGATAATAAATAAATAAATTTTTAATTATATAAGTTATCTCTATTTTAGATGCCAAAAGAAGATATGTTTGAGAAAATTCAAAAGTTAAAATAGATATTTTTGTTTACATTGTCATATATAAAAGTTTATTTATTGGCAATTTTTTGACTTAATGCTTCAATATTTTCTACATTTTCTTAATTTTCATCAAAATCTTTCAAAACTGTGAAAATTTCCTTTCTCTTAAGGGAATTTAGGTGGGAATTAAACTGTTAAACAACTTCAACTTTTATAAAGCTCTAATATATAATCCTTTTTTTTTAAAAAAAAAAAAGCAATTATTTGATTAATCTTAGTTTGGTTTAGTTTTTATACTAGCCAAAAAAGCTTTTTTAATGTTCAAAATTTTTTATTTTTTTTATATTTTTTGTTATTTTATTGTCATTGAAAATGAATTTTTGAAATATTAAAAATGTTTTTTGGTTTTTGTTAGTAAAAATTAAAATTTTGATTTTTTAAGAGTTTTGAAATTTTTTTAAAAGATTAAATTATTTAAAATATTTAATTTTTAATATATATATATATATTTATAAAAAAAATTATAAAATTTTTACTAAATTATATTTGTGATAATCAAATAATTCATAATTATTTTTGTCAAAAATTTTGCTTACAAAATCTCGTGCCTAAACTTGTGGGCGGCCGAATCTTGGAAACGGAGCTGTGGTTTTAATTCTAACAACCAGGGGATGAAATCACGTTTCAATCTAACACTTTTTTGTGATTTCTGGCCAGCCACGTTTGCCCTTTCAATGAAACTTTCATGGCATGACTGCATGTCTATACTTCTTTGTCGGATGTTCTGTCATGAATAACGAATGCCCGCCCCATCACAATCCTTTTCAACATTAAAGTACAATTTTTGACTTGTTGAAGGGTTTGGTATTCTCCTATTAAATTGTGTTCCCACAGATCTTTTATATTCTGGATGTGTGCTCGGACGCGTGTGTGGCGGAGATTTAGGTGGTTGCTGGGTGGGTCACCAAATTTCTGACACATGTTGGCTCGTACATGACTTGGGCACAAAAAAAAAAAAAAAAAAAGAAAAGAAAAATGGTATTAAGACTGTTGTCTTATAATGTATTCTTGCTCTCAGGTTAGTAGTCCTAGTTTATTCTATTAAATACATAATGTAACAATTCCGGAGGCCGCTTTATTCTCTCAGACCTTGAGTATTCCTAAAACTTGTCCTAATTTGCGTGCCTACCTAAGACGGACCACAATCATTATTGTGTTTTGAAAATTTATGAAAATTGTTCATTATGTTTCCTAGATACTCTCAGGAGACCCTTATAATTCAGGTGAGCAATTATCAAATATTCAAAAGTATTTGATAGTGAATTTTTTACCTTTTTGTAATTTATAAGAAATTTTATTCGTCTCAAGTTAAAAATAAATTCTATTAACACATTCTTTGAATATTTTAAAATTTTTATTATTAATTATTTTTTAAATAAAAATAAAAATTTTATTTTTATGAAATAAAATTTATCTTGATAAATTTATTTTACTTTTTTTTTTTATTTTCTTTCTCAACAAACCTGTTTATATCACACTTGTACAAACCAAAAGTACGGTCAATATTCTTAAATAATAATATCAAACTAATTAATAATCTATTATTTGATATAATAAATTACGTAATAATGATAATGTTATTAATAGTAGTAGTTATATAATAATTTTAAAATTAATATACAATATATATGATATATTACATAGTTATGTAATGCTTTTTAAAATTTTTATGACTAACTAATAGATTTTGAATGGTGTTAAAAGCAATTGCCTTATAGTAAGTTAATTATTGAGTAATTAAGTGATATTTATCTTAATAAATATAAAAATTAAGAGTCTAAAGCATGTTTGAGTTTGAGATTACACTTTGCTTCTTTTTTTTTTTTGGAGGCAATGATTGGAGTTGGACGAATCTAGTTTGAGAGACTTTTAGTTGGGTGGTAATTAAATAGTAAAACATTATAGAAGTTTGTAGTTGATTTCAATTAATGTATAATAGAAAACATGAAATCCTAACTCTCTAGTCTCCATAAATAATAATTTTTAAAGAATAATAATTCTTTAGTGAGATCAAGGGCTGATAAAAAAATGTTGGGGTCGGAATAAGCATGGTCCTCAAATGACTAGAATATATAATAGAATTGAGTTTCAATTTTTAAGCCCCTCATGATCGGGCGGGCCCAATTCAAGTCTTAAAATTTAGTTATAAGTCTAATTTTACCATTTAAAATTTCTTTTGAGCCTTTTACCATTGCATTCAAAATCCAAATATATAAAGTTCAGGCCCAATCTGAGTGTTACAGAACCTGGGTTTTTGCTTTGAAGAAATCTCTCCTAGTCCCAATGTTTTGCCTGCCCGTAGGGGAATCATTTATTTATTTATTTTTATCTTATATTTGGCATTAAAAGAATGTTTTTAATTAAGGTATTGTGATATTTAAAGTGATAATTTTGTAAAATAAAATATTAAATATTAAACACTAATAAAAAAAAATTAATGTTTGTAAAATAATGGCAAAAGTAATTTAGCAAGACATTGAAAATGCTAAGAATAAAGTTAAATAAAATAATGAAAGCAAGTATAAAGCGATTAAACTTCAACTTGTGTTAGAATTTGAGAATTTTCTTCATCAATATTCAATAATCGACGGTGGGTTTGACCCTATTTTACACTCTTTAAGTTGTCATTGACGAAATCTTTTAAATAAAGAAAAATTGACAGAAAATTTTTTAAAATAATCACCTTTTTAAATTGATTAACATAAACAAACATGTTGGCTTACTTTTTTTTTTTAAATCAAATTAATGGAAAAATATATATTTTGGACAAAAGTACCCCATACCAAAACAAAGCAAACTTTTGAATTTTTTTTAATTTCTCACAGTCGAAAATTTGGATTGTACACTTGAAATAATCTCTTGAAACCCATCATGGGATTGACAACCACAAAGAGGACAATCTTGGGAGAAGAGGCAATAAAGAAGACCTCAACGACGAGTTCAAGCAACATTGCACATTTGTTTTTACTATTTTTGTCCAAAATAGTTAGAAATGATTAATTTAGATGTGTTGCTATTTATGTGCTTGAAATGTTTTTTGTTTGTTTTAATTTGGATGATTGGGTTATAAAAAAAATGGCGGAATTTTGGTCCACATTCTGCCCAGGTTTCGAGCACATGTTTTCTTTGTTGTGTCTTCGTATTTTCAGTCCAATTTTTTAGGCAAAATCACATAAACATAGTTTTGATCATACAATTTGATCAGCTGAATCAGAAGCTTCCATTGATCTTGTCTAAACTGCCAATAAAGCCGCTGTGGAAAAAAGATTTCCTGCTGTCTTAGGATAGACCTAATTCGTGTGTGTGTGTGTGAGAGAGAGAGAGAGAGACTTATTGAGACTTCCATCGCACCATAATTTCAGCGCATCATTTCGTTTCACTTGATCACATTTATATCCAATGAGCAAGTCCTCTTTAGTTCTTGGTTCATGTTGGCCAACATGTCATACAAACAATTCAAAGACTATATTAAATCTCAGAAACTTCTAAGAAATGGAAACTGATCGATTGAAAAGTTTCTGGCTGAATGGCTGACTTTTGCTGCCTACTGAATGTACAAAGAAAGTGATCAATCACTCTAAACACTACTAGATCACCTTGGGCTTTTGTTTGGGCTAAGAAGTAAACTTCATGTGAACCAAGAGAGCTACATATACAAACAACTGGAAGGGCTACGATGTGAGACCTCTTGGTCCAATAAACCATCCTTGCAACAAATGTTAAACTACCATGCTCTTATCATTTTCATTACATCCAGGGCTAGATAAATTCATTTTTACATTCATGAATTATAGGTGAATATTAGGAATGCTTTCTATGCTAGTAGTAATAACTACAGTGCTTAATATGTTCAGGAACTCATAACCATGAAGTAAATTGACCATCAGTTTCCTGTTACGAAAATTTTTTAAAATAATTTTATTTATAAAGAATTTACAATTTTAACCAACCTTTATTCAATCTTATTAAAACTATCCAATTTTAACTCCATAATCTCACCTCAACCATAATTTACTTTTATCTTTTTTCCTCTACTTTTACTTCAAACTTTTTTATACTGTCACTTTCAAGAACACACTTTTTCTCATTAAGTTTGTCTCCAAATTTACAGTCAAAGATAGTTCGAAAAAGATTACATTAGTAAAATAATTTTATCCATGCTACCAAAATTTAAATATATTTATTAGTCGGGCATTTTAGATAAGGTATTGTTGAGTTGATTGACTGAATATGCAAGGAAAAAAAGTTAATATTGTGTAAAGCCATTGTCATTGATAGTAGATCTAGACCTTGTGTGTGTCATAATGCAGAGTTAAGCATGTTAACCATGGTGCAAGAAGAAGAAGATAAACCAATTTTTCTTGTTGAATCTACAAAGGTCAAGTGTTCTGAACATGGTTATGTGATCGGGGAACCATGATCATGTCTTGAGTGTGCGATTGGGAAGCCTTGATCGCAGGGTTGAGTGTGCGATTGGGGATCGCAAGCTGGGGAGGCATGATCGCAAGATCGCAAGCCATGATGGCCAGATCGCAACCTCTCATCAGGACCATGCAGTACAAATTAGAAAAATGATTTCCATTTCTAAAGGCCTACATTATTTAATCAGAAGTCAGAAATAATTCCCTTCCCATTTCTCAAGGTCCAATGCGCTTGTTGCGTTGCGTATGGCCAAATAATTATTATTTTTTAATTAGTCAAGACCCAACCTTAAATTAGAATTTTTTTTTCAAATAACCTTATTTTACCATGTATTTATATTTATAACCAATTCTAAAAAATTTTTACTAAAATAATTATTTTTGATAATTTTATCCTCCATAACTATTTTTTATACTTATAAAATTTTAAAAATATATATTGTACACACACACTTCTCTTCAGTTGTAGAATATTTTCATTTTCTCTCAAATTTTTTAACATTTACTTTCTTAATATTTAAGATAGCGGTACAAAAATTTTGACATTTTATTAATTAATCTAACAAGTAAGTTTGTATACTCTATTTTATTTATTATTTTTATTTGATTTGAAAATAAATATAACTGTAAAATTTATTATAATTAATATTTGATAATTAAATTTAGATTATATGTATGATATATATTAATTTGATAAATTTTGGTATGCTTTAAAAATTTTAAATAAACACATAGAAATATAAATAAATGTATATATAAATTTTTTGATCGAAATAGAATATTTTTAATTAAAAATTAGTTAAAAAATATTAAACTTTATGTAAAATAAGCCAATGATTCAAGTATACAGTGTGCACTCGTGTCAACAGCCTGAGTGCATATTGTACACTCGTGCCAATGGCTCGAGGTTACTTTTATTCTCGTGCCAACGACTCTAGTGCACACAGTACCCTCGTGCCAACAGCTTGAGAGTAGTATTGTTTTTGTTTTATTAATTTGAAAATAAATTTATTTTTTAATTTTTAATTTAAATTTATTAAATTAAATTTTTATATTTTTATTATATATGTAATTTATAAATTTGTTTAATCAATTAAAATTTTATTATTTTATATTCTTTAATTTATATTGCATATTAAATTATTTATATTTAAATATTTTTTATATATATTAGGTATATAGCTGAAATTATGCTGGTTGGTGTTCATTATGAAGGATCATGGGTACATTATTAGATGGTTCAGAAAAATACTATAATGGAATGATCGAACTCTTATTAATTCCAAAGAACATCAAATATCACGAATTATTAACTATGTTATATGATTTTACTAGAATTGATCTAACGAAATTCATTATTAAAATAAAAATGAGTTTCGTCGATAATGAGTCAGGGTCTGTTTTATATGTTGATATCAGTAACGACTATGGAACATCTGCCTTTACAAGCAGTATCGTGATATCAGTAAGTAGATATCTCATTTCCCTCTACATTACTACGGAGTAGATAGTTGTAGATGATCATAAAGTATCTTGCACTTCTCCTTTACAAGCTATTAATCCACAAATTCATGTACGACCATTTATTTCTTCTCTAAGAAGTAATGAATTCAATTTCGATCAAAATTGTTCATTAGACGATATATATCCTATAGAGCCTTCACCTATACATCATGAAAATGTTAAAATTTATGGTCAGTGCCCACCATGCGAGTATAATGAGGATTTATACATAATTTTTTCACAAAAAACCATGTATAGATGGTAAATGTGCATATAATCTTGGCGATAGACTCAGGACTCAATATAAGAATTACTATGATGAGAATACGAATGTTCTCATGAATATGGATTATGAACTAGGTCAGATTAGCTCAATGAGGCATCAAGATGACATGCTAGGGCCATCAAGCTTTCAACGTTTGTCAATAATTTCACTATCAATTATTCAGCTACAGGATACATTATCTTCCTCTGCCCATAATAATATATTTGTTGGTTATATTTTTAATTCAAAAAAGGAGTTATGGGATGTACTTGGTATGGTAACACTGAAGAATCATTTTTAATTTCGAGTTTCAAAATTTACAACATATTGATTTAAGGTGAAGTATGCAATTAATAGATGTAGATGACAAATTCGAGCAGCTAACACAGCTGAAAATGGTGAATATTAGTTTGTTAAACGCTTTGAAGAAGTTCATACTTGTCAAAGCAACCAATTGCAACTCAATCATTGTCAAGCTAATAGTTGATTTATTGGTGAATATGTGATGGGCAAATTTCAAGATCCTAATAGAATTTATGTCCTAAATAATATTCGAGATGACATACACCGTGAATTTAGACTTTGTGTATTCTATCATAAGGCATGGCTAACTAGAGAAGAAGTACAAAGATTGGCACGCGAAGACCCAATTAAATCATTTAAATTACTGCTATTATTTTGTTATATTTTACAACAACGTAATCTAGGTACAATCACACATACAGAAACAAATAAGAATGATAATTTTTTATATTTTTTCATAGCATTAGGCATATCGATTAATGGTTTTCGTACATTAATTTGGCCAGTAATTGCTATTGATGGCACATTTTTGAAGGGTACATACCGAAAAATCATGTTTGTTGTAGCAACTTTTGATGGAAACGATCAAATTTATCTTGTGGCATTTGGAGTGAGAGACTTTGAAAATGATGTATCATGAAAATGGTTTTTAGAGAAATTACAAGATGCACTTGGATATGTTTCAGATCTGGTGTTTATGTCAGATCAACACGATAGTATTATTAAAGGAATAAGAAAAGTGTTTCTTGATATTACCACGGTTTTTGTTCCTACCACATTGAAGAAAATCTCAAGACAAAATATAAGTTCAAAGATCGTAAAAAAGATATTTTTCTGTCGAAATTTTATCTTGTCGCTAAAACTTATGTTTTTAGCGATTTTGAAAAATATATGGATAAGTTGAGGTTGATACACCCAGATATTGTTAATTATTTACAAAATGAAGTGGGGTTTCATAGATGGGTCAGATCTCATTTTTCAGTAAGACGGTATAACATAATGATAACTAACATCTCAAAAAATATGAATGCCTTGTTAAAGGATACACGAACTCTTCCAATTGTGGCCTTGATGAATTCAAAATGATTTATTTTTCAACGTTGGTTTTATTAAAGGTGAGAAAAAGCTAGTAAACATGATGAAAACACTTTAACTCAAGCAGTAATGGATAAGATTAGAGAAGAAAATTATTTCTCTCTTACATTATCAATGTATCTTGTTTTTCAACATGAGTTTGAAGTGATAGGTAGAGATGAAATTGTTGTGGTTGATCTAAGTACAAATACATGTCAATGTTGACATTTTAATTTGCAGCAACTGTCATGTGCTCATGCAATGACAGCAATCAGACATGTAAGAGGTCGGTGTGGGGACTTTTGTTCTATGTACTATAAAAATAGCACACTTCAATAACATATGCATAATAAATTCACTCAATTAGAGACCAAAGTTTCTTGGAAGTTTCACATGAGGTGTATATTATTATTGTCAACCCACTAATAGGTCGTATTCTATTTAATCGACCAATAAATCAACGCATCCCATCTACATGAGAGAAATCAGTTATTCGCAGATGTTATCGTTGTAAGCAACATGAACACAAGCGGATAACATGTAGAAATCTGTTATATCATAATAAAAATGAATAATTGCATGTTGTATTTTTTTATTTCTTTATTTGTCATATGTAACTTTATATTTTATTTAGTGTGTTATATTATTATTAAATATTTTTTTACTTGATATTAAATAATTGTTATATATCATATTATTAATATTATATAAATTAATTAACAATCAATTATTTTAAAAAGATATTAACTTTATATTATTAATATATATGACTAACATTTATTTACTTTATTATTAAATAATTAATATATTTTAATATGTGTGTAAATTAATTAATAATTGATTATTTTTTAACTTAATTTTCTTATGTTCTTAATTATTGAACAAAGTACAAAAAATTTAGTACTTTAATTGATATAAAATAAGTATCATCAATATAATAGTCCCGCATACAAATCAAGTGTCATCTTTATCCTAAAAAAATAACTCATGTTCAGAAGTAAAATCCCACCGTCGATCTAACATAATTATCTGTTAATAAAAATATATGTAAAATAATTATACTAAATTTATTACAATATATTTTTACAATATTTTTATTTCAAAATAAAAAATAAAAATTGATATTTTTATATTTTAAATAATTTATAATGAATCTCAAAATTAAATATCTTACAAGAATTAATTAAATTTAGATTTTAATAATTATTTTTTATTTATTTCTATTTATTTTTAAATCACATTCATAATATTTTTAACTTATTTACAATATTTTAATTACTTTCTAGTGAATTTTAGTTAACTAACATTTACAATTAACATTTATAACTAATATTTAAATTTTATTCAATTAATTCTATTTTATTAATTTAAAATAAAATTTAAAAAATTTACATTAATAATACTTTAACTATTTTTTAATGAATTTTAATTAATTAATATTTATAATTAATATTTAAGTTTTATTCAATTATTTTTATTTTTATTAATTTAAAATAAAATTTTATAAATTGACAGTTATAATTGTTAAATTAATACCTAAAAAATTTTAAATTAATTAAAAAATTAAATATTATATAAAAACTAATTAATTTTTAATTATTTTTTTAAATATTTAATTAATTATTGCTATTTTAATAATTAATTTAAAAAAATTAAAAAAAATTTTTGAGTCCGGCACGTGGGCCTCAC
>CP135557.1:4697242-4709117 GCA_032402905.1 Khaya senegalensis | reverse complement strand
CAGGGCACGTGCTTCTCACGTGCCCAGACACGGGCGCATGCTTCTCAAGCACCTAAGCACGTGGCACGAGCAATGAATCTCTGCTCGTGCCATGAGCACGGCATGTGAAAAGCACACGCCTAGACAACATGAGCGAGGATTCACTGCTTGTGCCCCCAGGCGCGTGTACCTCACGCACCTTCAAGAAATGGGCGCATGTACCTCACGCGCTTCTGGCTCAACGTTTTTCTCTTAACAATTGACATTTTTCAGCCATTTTTTCACTCAAAAATCCCTCAAATCTTCCCCATTTCTAATTTTTTCAACAATGTACGTATATAAGTTGTAATATCAACACATTTTAACTATTTTTTTTTACATCCATCATGTAAAATACAAATATTTTTAATTAATTATACATTATAACTAACTACTTACAATTATTTGTAAATTTATTAATGTAACAAAAATTAACAATGCAAGTAAAACTAACTTCTATTATTTTTGTTGTTGCCTGGAATATGTCAATCCGTGTGTGTATTTTTAGAGGTGAAGAAGATGAAGAAGGTGAAAAAAAAGGGTGAAGTTTGAGGTAAATTTATTAAGGGTAAAATTGTTAATATAATTTATTTATAAGGATAAAATTGTAAAAAGTGATTATTTTTATAAGAATTTTTTAGGGTTAGTTATAAATGTAAAGGTATGTTAAAATAAAGTTATTTTAGAAAATTTTTTAAATAATTATTATTTATTTAATAATTAAATAATATTTAATTAAATAATAATATTTAAAAAAGGATAAATATATAAGTAAATAGTTAATTAAAAATTAATTAATTACACACTATGTAATAAATTATTTATAAATTTAATTATAACGTAATGTTAATAAATAATAAAATATTAAATAAATATTAATAGACATATACTAATTAAATAGTATTGTTAATTGAATATATAAATTAATATTAATATAAATTATTAAATAAAAATTATTAAAAATTAGTATTAATATTAATATTAATTATCAATTATTAACTAATAATTTATTATTATTATTATAAAAAATTCTTATTTATTATTAATTTGGAGTGGTGGCAGAAATTTTCTTAATGCATGCGTACCAGTACAGAAATTTCCCCAATGCGTGCGCGCGGTGCAAAAAAATTGACCTAATGCATGGCATGCAATGGTAACAGAAACCACTTTTCTAAAGAGGGATGACAGTGGGCAGTTAATGCATGTAGCAATTTAATATTCATGCTTTAATGCATTTGATAAGTGAAATTAATTGCATATGAATTAATTAAATTAAATAATAAATCTTATATAATAATTAAAATTTAAATGCAACAATTAATTTTTTTTTAAATTAAGTCAATAAATAAGTAATTATTAATTAATTTACACACACTAAAACATATTAATTATTTAATAATAAATTAATTAAATAATAATTATAAATATTAATTAAAAAATAAATGTGACAATTAATGTTTTCTTAAAAGAAAGTTAATAAATAATTGATTGTTAATTAATTTGCACACAAATTGAAACTAAAACATATTAATTAAATAATAATCATACATATTAATTAATTAAAAATTAAATGTGATAATTAATGTCTTCTTAAAATAAAATCAATAAATAATTAATTGTTAATTAATTTGCACACACACTGAAATTGAAATATATTAATTATCTAATAATTAATTAGTTAAATAATAATTTAATATATTAATTAACAATTAATATTGCACACATCAAAATTAACTAACATTCAAATAATAACTAATAATACTAATAATTAATTGCTCACTCCTAGTAGTTAATATTTTTTTGTTAATGAAAAAAAATATTATTTTGTAACTAATATTACTTTACCTCTTTAAGTTTCAATTAATATTAATTATAATACAAAATGAAAATTTAATTGATATGCACCATTTAATATTTGTTAATTTAATTAATATAAATAAAGTAATTATAATTTGTTAACATTAAGTAATATTTTTGATTATTTATTTATATTCTATAATTAACGTCAAATAAATATATATAATTAATTGATTATTATTAACACATACTAGTAGCATTATTTAAATAATTAACTTAATTTTATAGTTCATAATTTTCTATTAATTGTAATAATTTATATTTATGAATTATAGTATTAATTTAAAATTGTATTTATAAATTATAATAATTAATTATTATTTAATTAAAATGTAATCTCATAATTAATGCATTATTTATTATTAATATATATATATATATTAACAACTAATAGTTTATAAATCTTATATTTTAATATTAATATGATGTATTATTAATATTATGTACTATTTTATTTTATTTAATTTTAATTAAATATCTAATATTATTGGTTATATAATTTTTGTTTTTTTTTTTTTTATGCATTTGTTGAATATTCACTAATTAGTTGTGCCGTGTACCTTATAACATAAGTAAATGGATATCCAACCACAATTGAAAATTACAGTAAAAAAATATTTTCATTCAGAGTTAAGTTGTAGATCACATTTAGGAGCCATAAACCAGATTAGATAGAAGTTGACTTCAACCCAGATTCATATATTTCGACAGATTTGTTTGGGACATTTTTGCCATTTAGAAGAGACGCTTTTTGGTTTCCAATTTTTAACTTTTAGAAGCTTTTTAGCTTCAGTTGTGGAACTGCATTGGTGTATGATTCGAGCACACGGTTGATAACATTGCCTGAAGGAAATGAAGCTTGATTGGAGGTATATATCTTGCCTATCCTTCAATGCTGCCGCTTTGTGATATTTCATGTATAAAGTAATCAGTAATGGAACTGACATTATAACACTGCCAAAATCAATTCTCTTTTATGTTTCTGCACTAATTTGTTTGCAATCCTCAATTGATTAAGAATGATACTTTAGGCAGGCTGGAAATCTAAATGCAGATTCTGTCAGGAATAAATATGGAGAAAACACACCCACATCCAGGGAATACGTTATTAAGTCCTTTTGAAGTGTTGTAAATACCTGCACACCATGCTGGCATTCACCCTGCCAGAACGAATTCTTTTCAGCTTGTTTCTAACTGAAACTCTTGCAATTTCCTTGCTATCAGACCTAAGAGTGGCTTAACCCGTCTCCTTCAAGTTGCATGCCTAGTTCCAGTCTTAAAATTAGATGTTTATTTTGTTATGTGAAGACAGTAATTTAGTTTAGCTGTTTGTCTTATGGAATTAACAAAAGGTAACTGTTAAATACAGGGGAAACCAATAAGAAGGGATCACTCAACTTTTTCTAACTCTTGAAGTTGGAGGCAGGGACTGTTAAATTACTTGATGAGGGGGAGATTTTATGGTGTACTGCACTGTGGGTTGTATCTTAATTTTGAGTTTTGTCATTATCATACTTGTAAGCATACGTATCGCACAGACACCTGTAGCAGGCTTGCTTGCAGTGGAGAGTAGATGATTCCTCATGTTGTATGTAACACCTGCAGTTTTAGTGTTGTATCATAAATGGAACCTATTTCAGCTATGCTTGTGGTGTGCTCTGAATCTTCCACTCCTCTTTGTCATCATCACCATATATTTTCTATTGTGGTTATTCTCTGAATCATTTGAAGCAGGTCGCTGTTTGCATCTGTTGAAGAACTAATACTGAAGAATGAAGATGCTTTGCTTGGATACTTTTGTTGTTGAATTAAAACACATGCATAGAATCTTTTTGTTTAAGAAAACTGATTACTATGCTTATGTTAAATGGATTATTGACAATAAACAATGGCCCATGTTGTTGTTAGAATATCGAAGACCCGGGCTTCAAATTCAATGTTACTCATGGTCACAACTAGGTTGAAGTTGAAGTCGTATTATAAGTTTTGTGCCACTACGTGCGTGTTTTTCAAATGATAACAAGTCAGAAAACAAGAGTTTCTGTCTATCAAACGTATATTCTTTGAAAACAAAGCCTTTGCACTAACGATGACAGGAAAATGAGGCTTGTGTTACCCCAGCAACAAGCTCATATATCAGTAATTTATATTTTGTAGGGCGAATTGAAACTATAAGCAAGGGAAACAATGAAGCTTCCAACTTATTTAATCAATAAATAATAATAAAGAAAAAAAATTAGAAGAGAAGCCAATTTTTTGTTTTAACTCAGAACAACAAATTGACAGAGAGTTCACCTCCTTACAACATAAATGCCTCGCTTAGGCTTTCAAACATTGCCAAAATAAATTATATAGTCACGTGAATCTACAAATGGGCATCGGTTCAAATAAATATTTGCTGAGTACATGAAAGACCCCTCAAGCCAATAAAGCACCGATGACACTCCCAACTGAACTGCATCTCTGCTTGATGCATCAATAACCTTTTCCTCTACAAGATTGCCACGTCCAAGTAATCTCCAATCTACAACAGGAAAACAAGGATGGTATGAACATCTTTGAATTGAAGATTTCAATTAATAATGTGCATAAAAATATGTGATTTTACCTCAAAGCTAAGATCAGCCAATGCCTTACTGTCATCAAGTCGTCTTCCATTTCCATAAGAATGGGTCATTCCCACCTTCAAAAAAACAGAGAGATGCACAAGAATTTAAAATGATTTTACTAAGCACTCTTTAAATGTGTGCATGTACACGATGACTTGGACTGACACCGGAATTGTAACATATTTAAGGTGACTGTTGCCTGTTCCTCAAAAGGAAAAATTTATGTCCATAAGCTATTTTAGATAATTCATTGAATGTAACTCATCTAAAGTGTTTCTTGCCTATCACTGGAAAAGTGCAATATATGCCCAGAGGCTCTTATAGGTAGTTCATGAAATGGGAAATCCCATGCCTGGGAAGAAATCAATTGGCATGCAGGGTTACAGACTACATCAATCAGAATCTCAGAAGAGTGAAGAGAATTAAAATTCATTAACTTGGACAGAAAATCATTTTATCCCTCTCTTTTTCATATTTTTCTGAGCACACATGCTAGAGAAAATATCACAATTACAACAACAAAATATAAATTTGGCTGGTAAAGAAAACTGGCTGTTCCCACATACAAAGATAAGGAACATGCAAGTAGATAAATGATCATATGATTTCATATCTCAACTTCTGATCTGTCTGCAATTGCATTAGCACAAACAAAGATAATCTCCAAAAGATATAATGTAGCAATCACCTGTCTCAGCACAAACCGACCATGTTTATCAGGATACACAAATGCAAAAGACAATTTTGCATTTCTTCTCCTTGCCTCTGGGGCAACCTCTTTTACCTAATATATAACAAAAATTCAGTAATAATATACAACAGACACACACAAAATATATATATATATATATATATATATCAGATATGTATGGACAAAATCACAATGTACCAGATCAGTTAATTCGTGGAGAGTTGCATCTGTCCAAGTATAAATTTGAACTTCATCTTTGGGTTCCTTGCCTCTGACTGCAAAGTCTTCTACGGTATGATGACTTCCAATCTGCAATATGATCAAAATGCAAATTACAAACAAAGTGAGTGTATTAAATGAAAAATTCTTGACATTGCTAATAGCTACATCTTGGTACACAAATACATGGCCTATTTGGTTTTTTTCTTCTCAAGACAATCTGAAAGTTAACCACCCAAGCAACAAAATTTCCAATTCCCTTAACTTCACTCTTTAAATGGCTTCTAAATGGCTCACGGCAAAGTACACATTTAGACCAAATGACACTTCTGCTTTGGGACCAAAAAAGACATAAATTTTACAAAGATAAAGAAAATTAAGCAATATGTAAAAGCAAGGTGAACCAACGGACTTAAAATCAGACAGAAGAAAAGTTAATCAAAAGGCGTACACACCTTAGTGAAAACTCGGAGTAACAAAGGGCAAGTCTGTAATCAGCAACAGGCAAAAAGATCAACACAAATGAATATGCGTCTTTTGCAATAACATCAATAACAAGAAACCCAATGATACCAGCATATAAAATACCATTTATTACATCCATCCATTTTTCACTGATCTCGTGGTTAAATTAATACTAAACTTACTATGCAACAAATTTCTGTTTATCCAACCCACAAACAAAATGCACACCAGATTCCACTCGCAGAACACCACAGTTTCTCATAAAGAACATTTGTAGCTTCGTTCACGACATCGTGATGACGTAATTTTAGTTTCCGAACAACTTGAAACATAGTTTAGCATAATGAGTGCATAAAACCTTATGCCACTTTATTCAATCTGATCAATTCTATGTAGAAAGTTCCAAGGGTTGTTTAACGGGCAGATAATGTAAGAAACAGACAACAAAACCCTAACACAAATTTGTGAATGCATTGAATAAACATAGAGATAAGTAGATACCTTTTCGCGGTCGACAGGTTCAAAATGGGGGCGAGAAGGCAGGTCTTGGGGCCGGTTTTGAGGAGGACGGGCTCTGCCTGAAGCGGAGCCTGAACCCGGTCTGTTCTGTGTTTGTGGACCAGCAGCCATTATTTCTGTTCTGAGTTCTGACTACTCGTTTGTTTGTCCTTCGTAACTGTATTCGGTGGTTTGCTTCCGGTGAATAGGGGTTTCTCTTCAACAACGGTCTATGATGTCCAGCCCAAGACATCCACTTACCAAAGGCCTGTGTCGGTTCGGTTGGTAGACGGTTCACTTAATCCGCGAAATGTGGTTAAAATAATGTTGATGCCACAGATAGAGATGCAAACTCTAGTATTAAATTGTTATATTCAGACTAACCTCACATAATAGAATTAGTATTAGTATTAGTATTAGTTAAATAGCAAATACAAAATTAATGACCAAATATAATATTAAAATTTATTTTATTTAAATATATAATATTTTTATTCTTATTTATTAAAAATTTATTTTTTAAAAAATTTTATCATATTTTTATTAAAAATTTTTAATTGCATTACTTGTCTAATAATATTGATAATGATTAATATTCGTTTTTAAAAAGCATATTAAAAAATAATTATCATAAAGTTTTTAAAATAAATAAAAATATTAAAATTCTCGATGATATTTTTTTATTTAAAAATATAAAATTTGGACCATAAATTATTTTTTTAATGTAAATTAAAAGTAAAAAATTAAATATATATATATATATATTTGTAAGAGATGAGATTGTATTAATAGGATATTTTGGTAGAAACTCCTTTGATAAGAATGGTTATGAAAATGCATTCGGAATAAAGTATCTTAGAAAAATAGAAGAAGAATTTTGCTGTTTCCGAATTCATTTTTTTAAGAGAATGCATAAATTGTAGTTTAAAACCAAACAAAAATTCATAATTTCTGAATAAATAAATAAATAAATAAATAAATAAACCAAAAGAGAAACAAGTGAACCAGCTGCTCCTTGGCTATGAACTGCGAAAAGAAGCAATCAATACAAGCAATGCAGTGAAGATAGAGATAAATTCTTGTGTTCATGATTAACTGAGCTGAAGAAGAAGCAGAGGAAAGTGTCGTGAATTCATTGGTGGAATTTATGTTAAAGAGAGAGAAGCCAAGTCGGAGAGAGGGAGAGCTAATTTTATTTTTTATTTTATTTGTTTATTTATTTTTTTATAAAAATAAAATTATTTTTATCGTTTTACTATTTTTATTAATAAATTAATAATTACACAGCATAAAATAGCAAAATATAATGTATGAAAATTTAGCTAGTAAACTCTAAAGACATAAGATTAGTCAAAAACTATATAAAAAATAATGTAATAATAGCTATGTCCAAAATTTCTGGTAGAAAGCAAAAGAAAAACCTAATCTGAAAGTAATAAAGTGAGGGGGAATGAATATAAAATGTATTTAGTGAATGAAAAATTATGCAATATCAACTCATAAAGTTTGAAAGTACAAGTATGCTAAAATTAATTTATAAATTATAATTATTTATTTAATAATCTCACTTTTTTTTTTTTTAAGAATTAGATATGTAATGGAAAGCATATTATAAAATATGTGTTTAAACATGTATTTATTTCCTTTATAAAAGATGAAATTTGCCCCCTTTTTTTTTTTTTTTTTCAAGTTGTCACTCTAATCAAGATGGATACTTAAAATTAATATTAAATTTTATTAGGTTAAAAATCATGCATCTATAAATTTATAAAAAAATCTATTAAAATTTATTTATATTTTAGTTCATAAACTCAATTCATAGAATCAGTTAGTCAAATTTTAATTCAACTTACTAGCATTGGCCTTAATAACCACGTGGTGACAATCGTGGTATTCTTGTATTAACTTTCACTAGATGAGTTAGACTACAAGATTTACCTTTATATCAATCCTACTAACGCCAATTCACCTATGCGCCAACCTCTACAAAGATATGTCTATAAGTTATTTTATATAGTACTACAACAATTAATATATATATATATATATATATATAGCCTCATTTATATTAAATCATTTATATGTTAACTTAATATTTCAATAATTCAAAATATTTTTAAACAACTTATTAAAATAAAATATAAAATTTAAAATAGTTATCTAATGAATTAAATATTGCTGATATCCACTTGCCATTCAAGAAAGAGTGTACACTCCTCCATTAGTCCTCATTTTGGTCCGGATCTTATCTCGAGGTATTAATGCCTAATAAATATAGACATTTCTATTAAAATTTAAACTCTAATAAAATGTTCATACACCCTAATATAAAATATGCATGCGTGATGGATATGAATTTCTAAATTGATAAATATATTGAAACTTGTATTTATACAAAATTATTTATAAAAATAGTAAAATTTTTAGTCAAAATCTATCTTTAAGGATAATTTAATAATTTTTAAAATTATTATGGTCAAAATTTTGAAAAGTATTATCTTGAAGAAATAAGTAAGAATGTCTAAACGTTTTAATAATTTTTAAATTACTTAATTAAAATATCGTTTGAAGATTTAAAAATGATTTACAAAAGGCAAATAAAATGCTCAATGCTGTACTGTGCTACTATAGCTTACTACAGTAATTATACTATATTATTTTTACCACAATAATTGTACTATAGTATTTTTGCTACAATAATTCCAAATTTTGGAAATAGAAGAACTATGGTCGTGACGCTAAACAACAATGCTCAATCGAGTTTTTACATAATGAGACATAACAAACAATAAGAAATGGATGCTTTTGACAGAATAAATAAACTCTAAATTAACCTATAAATACTCATTTGAAATATTTTAAAGAGTATTACAACTTTATCTTTAATAGGTTTTACTCAAAAATATTTTTATTTTTATAAAATAAAGAAAACTACAAGAAAGTTAAAATTTACAAAAATTTGCTTCAACTTTCATCGATCCCAAACCCGACTTTTTTCAATTTAGTTTGAAATTTTCATTTTGAAATCAAATTTTAAACTTTACTTTTAAACTTCAAAAATACATATTCTAACATTAAATTAAGTTTCAAAACACATATTAAATTAAAATCTAACTTACACACTATCAAAACCTATTTCAACCTAAAAACTAAAAACCCTTACCATTTAAACGATTTTCAAGCATTAAAATCTCATAATAAGGTTCTCTTATTCTCATATAATTTATAATCGATTTTTAAAACATCATAATTAAATCAAATACTAAAAAACTAAAGAATAATATAAAGATATCCAATTTAACATAAACACTATAAATTCTAAACTAAAATTGATGAAATTAAAAGTTAGAAAATATATACCAAAATTCTGTGCAAGTCATGAAAACGAATTTTGATGATGAAAACCCATTATTTAAACTTTGGGTATTTAAAACTTATTTACTTTGACTTAAAAATTTATAACTAAAATCAAGTATTTTCTTTAATTTTTTTTAATAATTTATGAAGTTAAACACTTGAGAAATAATTTTGTAAAGTTGATTTTATAGTAAAAGAGTATATAACTGCTGAAATTTTAGAAAGAAGGGAGAAGGAAAATGAGCGAAGAAAAAGAAATGAAATGGGTTCATACAAGAAAAAAAAGCAATTGGGTTTTATTTTATACAATCATAGAAACTATCATTAAAGCTTCCATCTTTTAATTATGCAAAATTTCAAACTTTTTTTTTTCTACATTTAGATCCTTTAAACAAAACAAAATTTAAAATTTTTAAATTACTTTCTATATGAAAATTTTAAATTAGCAACTTTTATATTTAATAAACATATAATAAATAAAAAAATAATTTAAATTAATTAAAATAAATAAAGAAAAATTTTTATTTCATAAAATAAATAATAAGTCTCAATAATATGTTAACTAGTCATATAACATGTATATACGTGAAAATATAATGTAAGTATAAAAAAGATTAAATTACCCATAAAATCCAAAGAATAAGTTTTACACATATAGAAAACTAGATGTGTGGATATTGAAGTTTAAGTTGTAAGATGTAGAACAAAAACTCAATACTATGTCATTACATTGATCTAAAGATCATACAAACCTAAATTTTGATGATAACAAATTATATTTTCACAATATTATGTTATGCTATATTCTCACTAAATATTCAAGAATGTAAGACTACAATGTGAGAAAATATTCAAGAATTGAAGATAGCAAGCTCATCAAGTTGCATATTCAAGTTCAAGATAAAAGTTTAAGTAATCTTTATAGTTTATCATTGTTATAAAGGTAATTTATTTTAATTTTTATGATTGCTATGTAAATATGAGCTCAAATTACTACTAATATTAATTTTAAAAGATCATTGAAGCTGTTTAATTTTTACACGTGGCGAAAAATTAATATTTTACATGATATAGGAAAATCAAAATTTTATAAATTAAAATAAATCTACTTTGCATTCTTAAAATCATAATTTTTGAATGAATAATGAATTGGGTAAATAGCAAATTGGTTTAACAATGATCGATTCAATACTAGTATAATAAATAGTAATTTATCTAATATTAAACTAATAAACTATAAAATTCCTAAATTTTCATTCAAAATTTTATATGCTTAAAATAATATATGATTACATAATCTTATTAAATTTAAACAATGTTATTACATCTAATGCTTTAAGGGCGTAAATAATAACATTATATCTAATAATTTTTATCATTATGGTAGAATTAATCCTAATAAATTATGAGTAATAGTTAAGGATAATACTCAAAATTCGTAGTAACGTCTAAAAAGTATTTATTGTTTTTATTATTATAATCTAAATATTTTGATTAAAGGTGATAATTATAATATGATTGTCAATTGACATGAGCACACATAAAATTTATAGATTTAAATTGATATAAAATAATATAATTATTAAATTAATGAATCAATATAATATAATTAATAATTATATTAAATTTAAATTTAAAATTTTTAATACGTAAATTTATTTATAATATAATTAATTATTTAAATAATTATTAAAAATGACAAAGGTCGTTGTTGGCCGGGTTTGTTGAAGTTACCGAACGAGCTCAATTTCACCCCATTTTTTAAAAGGAATAAAAAATCGAGCCCAATCTCAATTCCAATTTTAATAACTGGAAATCGGGGATAGCCTATGATCCTATTCTATTTGCCGGCCAAGAACAGGTTGACCTATTGCCTTGTCTTTGTCTCTGATCCGGTACTCGTTTTATTTTTTATTTAAAAAATAAATATAAAAGCAAAAGTTTAAAAAAACTCTAACATAATTTTATTTTTATTTTTTCACAACTTAGCCGTTTCTTGCCTTCTTCTGCCTCATCTATTTCGCCTTCAATCAAAGCAAAGATGACCCTAACTTCTCTTTTCTACCTTACCCATTCCGCTTTAAAGCTATGAAAGATGACCCTACTCTTCTTTTCAATTTGGCCTCACCTTTCCGCCATCAAGCTATTAAAGACGATGCCC
>CP135557.1:4647873-4696742 GCA_032402905.1 Khaya senegalensis | reverse complement strand
ACACGTGTTCAACCATTCCTTACATCATTTAGACAAGGGTATATATACACACACACACACACACACACACACACACACACACACACACATGTTTGATCAAAACCGATATAATATTTATACCCACCCTTTTTATCAGTCACTGCTAAGAGAATTTGCCCAAATCCGTTACCCGACGAGATATACCTGAAAAATAGTTTAACCATAGTGTGAGTAATATAAAAATTACTTAGTAAGAAATACAAATATTACCATACTAATTTAGTACATATAACATTCCAACCATACAATTAAAAATCGTTTAGGATAATAATAACAACAACTTTCTTTTTTCTCTTTTATTCCTCTATCACTTTATTCTGTTTTATTTTATTATAATCTACTTAATATGGATTAGTCATAATTAAGGTATACTATGAATCATGGCCACCATACTCATCCTACACACCAATTCTTTTATCAAATTGTGCACAAATACTGGTTCTACCATAGGTTCATAATGCCCTTCCAGGGCACCATGGCGAACAATTGCTTCCTACCATGGGTTTAACATACCCCTTCTCATGACACCATGGAGAACTGCCGTGGTTACAACATACCTTTTCGGGCACCACAAGGACGATTGTGGTTCAATCTATCCCTTAATGTCACATCTTGAAATTTTTATACTCTTAAAACCCTATCATGGAGTTATAATACAGTATTTTTGAGAGTTTTGATAAGAGAGAGAGTTGAGCGGTATTCGAGACATCGTACTGTATGAGCAGAAAATATAGTATTTCATTACCGGTATCAGAAATTTGACGACGGAAGTGAAAAACTATAATTTTCATCGTGCGTGCACGACTATATAAGCGGGACGGGGTCGAAAAACCTGGAAAACTAATTTTACTTTTTTCCTCCCTTTTCTCTCTCCTCCCCACAGTTCTCTCTCCTATAAACAGTGACTTTTGTCACTGGACCTCAGATCACCTCACCGCCGGTGAGTGGAGGACCGTCGGGCCGTCGCGAGTGCAACACCGCCAACCCCGCCCCGATCGCCGCTGCCACGCGCCCTCACGCGCTGCCCGAAACTTCGCCGACGTAAACTTTGACCGGCGATTCACGACGGTCCATGGCGAGTTGACTGACACCTCCGGCGCGTCTGGCACCGTCTCGCCGTCCTCTTCACGGTGGTGTGCCCAGTTCCGGCATTTGGTCATCGGATTTCGGCGAAGGAAGGCTGATCGGAAAGGTGTCTTTTCGACAGGATTTCCAGCGATTGGTGTAGCTCCGATGGAATCTAAACCGATCAGTGTGTTCTCTGACACTCGCACTTTGACACGGTATGTTTAGATCTCAATTTGAAATGAGTTTCGATGATAACTTGAGGGTCCAAAGTAGGTACCTTGAAATATGAAATTTTAGGATGATTAGTGATTTTGAAAGTTTTAATTTGTGTTTTGTGGCATATGGACACCATGGACAGTATCCTGACATCGCAAGGATCGCGATGGTATGTTTCATTCGTCAAACGGAAACCAAAATTTCGTGGGTTGAATAGTGCTAGTAAATAGTATCTATGAACAGTAACTTACACGTTTTTCAAGAAAAATCCGTAGCGTACGGAGGAGTATTTCAAACACGTATACCCTCTCCGGGACAGCTTTTCACCATCCGTATAGGCACTGGGTGCCCGGAGGTAAGATAATATAATATTTAAATTATGAGAAAATAGGTTTTAATATTTATAATATTTATAATTGCATGTATGTACATCATAATAATGGATTAAATTATAGAAAAGTCCCATTGATGGGGAATGAGCATGATTGTGCAATTAGAAATGTTAATATATGTGTGTTAGATATATATATATATATATAGTTATAAGCGTAATACTATTACCGTCGACCTGCAGTGCTAGATTAGGTATTCTAAAATACCTATACAACATTGTATGTCCTATGTTCGTATTTACATATATTTATATGGTAGGAATGCTTATATATACATACATAATTATGCCCTTCTGATTGAATGATTGAGTAGATGCTGCACTCGATGTTTTGCAATGCTATTCGAATGAACATGTGTGTATACGTTAGTATATTATAATTACTGTGCCGTAGTAAGGTAATGAGTATATTTTTACTTGTGATGACATATTGGGATTGCGTGTAATGACGCAATATATGATAACCGATTAAAATATGTTTTTGCAAATTTGTATTAATAGTGGTATAGTGTATTCATGTGTTGAATTGTAATATATTTCTGTGTTTTATCTTGATGGTTTTATGGTGTATTTATATGCCAGAGTGGGATATATTTTTATGACTTAGTACTACTAGGCTTACGATAAATCCATGCGTGTAAAGTCCTTTTTAGAAGATAAGGACTAATAAATGTGTTATCATAGGTAATTATATTACCTATCATGAAAATTATTAGCGTGTTGCTTGATTAATATAGGCAAAATGGTCATGTTGTCATGACTGAGTCGACTATGAATAAATTTGTGTGGATAACTGGTATAATTGGGATAATTATGGATCGGTAATTTTTCTGTTATCCTAGTAAAGCCGCTCAGGATGGAACAGTATCATTATAGTAAGATTGTGGTGCCCTATGAGGTATGTTGAACCCACAGCACCTCTGGATTGATAATAAGACTGTGGTGCCCTTCGAGGTATGTTGAACCCACAGCAACTAAGAAATGATAATAAAAACCATGGTGCCCGAGGGGTATGTTGAACCCATGGTAGGAAGCGGCTGTTCTCCATGGCGTCCTTAAGTACGTGCAACCCATGACAGAACTAATTATACTGTTGGTTTAAGGAACCCGGTGTGGGCGAATGACCATTGTATACATATATTGAAGTGTACGGTGGATATCATGACCACGATTCATAATTTACTTAATGATGACCGATCTATAAGGAAATGAATTCGTGTGCATATTAGATTCAAACTGTATGGTAGAATACTTCTATCTGCTAAGAGTTACTTGTGTTAGTGTGAATTGCAATGAGGCAGTAACACGTTGTGTTTTATTTGGTATGGGGACTGTCATGGTTTTATTGTGCAGGTAGGGTAGCTTATATGTATAGGCAAACTTTTGCCGAATTTCTATAAGAAATACTATTCATATAGCTATTCATGACCTCCCTTTATATTCTGGTTTTCATATGTAGAGGAGGGTTTAGGATTACCTTTAATTGCAGTCACAAACGGATTATTGTTATGATTGTGAATTGCAAAAAGGGCAGAAGTCTAATCACGTCTTGGCAAGTGTCAATTCTTTAAGAGAGAACTTAATCTTACAAAAGCATAAAGCTAGCATCAGCTCGAAAACGAAAAATTAGGATTTAAATAAGGTAATAGATTAGGTAATATCTAAGCCGCGTCACTTCTAGTATATAGAATCTTGTCTAACTCATCGGTATGTTTGTGAAACGAAAAGAATATGTGTGAATTCATAATAAGATTAAAAATCATGTGAGAAGTTTGAGGATATTGTGGAAAAGGCGCATTGGATGTATTGCAGGTTATTTGCTATATTAGGTTACACGTTTATATGTGTGACGGAGTGTGCGGTAAAGATATGATGACATAGGAGCTATGTTATAAGTTTACATTTGTTATTATCAGCGTACGTTAGCGAACGATTAGGATTGGATTGATAGGTGCCCTTATAGTGGTATATTCAAGGTTTAATGTAGGTGAAAGAATCCCTAGTATGGGATAAAGAATGGAAGACGTGTATTTGTGATTATGGTACAATTGTTTGGTTGTTTTGATTCAGTGAGAATAAGGAGATAATATGAATGTATGATAAAATAGATTGGTAATGAATCAATATTGAGATAAGTGTGATATGTGGATCAAACATGTATGTTCCATCTCACTCAGCTGGGCTTGTAAGCCAGTTTCTAATAGAGGTATGACATTAGGACTGTGGTACCCTGAGGGGTAGGTGGAACCCACAGCTGTCCTCCAAATGGCCTAGTGGCCTAGAGTAACAACCATGATCCATGATGTTTCTAAGTATAATCGATCACTTGTAAACGCAATAAAATTTCTATCACCAACTTTTCGATAGTGGAAATGGCATACAGAAACAGTGTTATCGTTTTTACCAATACCCTTGGTTGTATCTAAATTTAGGTGTTTGAAGTATTTGTATCCTATGTGGGTATTGATTTTGTGCCTAGGATATTTTGGTTATCTCAGGCCGAGTGTGTGATTGATATTGTGTGGTTATACCGACTTCTAAGTAGTTCCTTTGTATGGGGCCGCGACATTAGTTGTTATCTATACGAATAACTATGTAATGATTTTATATGGTCATGTAGGTGTTCGTTGATAAGAATAGAAATAGAATTTAAATGGACACAGGTGATAAAGTGATTCATTTAGAAAATATATTATTCGAGATTGCATTATCTGTGTATGGTATATCATGAGGAGTGTTACTTTGATTGAGATAGTTATACAGAATTCATAGATGATATAGTGTTTAGAGTTATAGAGGAGATGATATGATATCTTGTATACATTATTGAGCATATGCTTGTCGGAACATGTACATTGATATGTGGACATGCATTTACTTGTGTGTGTGGAATTGTGTGAAATGACCAAAATAAGTAGGGATTCAGGTAACATGCTCCTTCCTTTATTTAAGTATTGTATTATCTTACTGAGCCATGTGATGTGCTCACCCCTTTGTGGGATTATTATTTTCAGGTGATTACGAGATAGTGGTAGCGGTTCCGGAAAGTGCAGTTGAGGCAAAGATTTTCGGACGGGGCATAGTATATCTAAGGTTTAGGCCATTGTTATGTAATTTCCTTTCTGTGTACTCTGAAGTATTAATTTCATTAAAATGCATAACAATTCTTTAGAGAAAAAGAAAATATAATACTATTTTAGTTGTTACTATTTATGTGGTTGCTTTCTATAAACTCTTTTGAACAAATGAAAACTTCGCTTCACTATGAGAAAGCGTTGATTTTTGTCTTTTCGATAATTTCAATGTACTATATGCCACATGAATAGAAATGAAAGGAAGGGGGTGTTACACTTAAGAAGTCACAGTTAAAATAATTATACTTACACTCGTCCTGAATAACTCTGCCAGTGTGTAGGAAAATTATGTTGATCTGTAATAATCCTAATTATACTAACTATTTATCCTTAATTATTTTTAAGGGTATTTTGATAATTTTACTTTATCTATAACGCTCACAAATAATACAGTTCCATAATTTTTTACCAATATAAAAAAAACATATATATATATATATATTACAATCCTACAATGTGTACAAGCGTATATACTAATACTTAATGCATAATTATAATAGTAATAATAATAATGATGATTATAATATATATATATATATATACACACACACACACACACATACATGCACATTTCTATTTACATAACCATAATTACTACTCAAGTCATTAATTCCACATATAGGTACACACACACACACACACACACAAACACACACACACATACATATTCTAATTTAACCATTTATCCGAAACACTTCTAACTTTCATAGCCGTACCCATTCTTCGGTAATGGAATTTTTTTCTTGTTTTTCCACAGATTCATCTTCGATCATTCTCATACACAATTAATACCAAAATAATAAAATTTGCTCAAAACACACTTAACGCAATTGGTTAAAAATATACTAAATAGTAACTACACACCGAACTTCTACATTTATCCATTTTTCTAATTTTTTTTTCTCATTTTCTTTACTTCCGCTCAACAAACTAACATATCAATTTATCCCGAAATAATTTTATTTCATAATTTCATTATTACAAACATCAAACAACAAAAATCTAACCAACTATAATACATTTCTTTTTGGCCAATTGGACATGCATGCATGTAACCTATTTTTCTCCAATATTTTCACTTAAACTATCATCACATAATTTTACTACATTCATTACACAATATATTCACAAAAATCATCACAATATCAACAACACATAAATCCTAATTTATCAAAAATTTGGGATTTTGCTTTTCTTATTTTAATAATACAAAATCCTCCCACTATTAAGCTTTATTTCTCCCTCTTAACCTATTTTCATTATTAATATCCATTAAGCCCAACATCAAAAAAATTAAAGTACCATAAACCCATGCAAAAATGATAATAAAAGGAAGTTCTCACCTTACTCAACAACTTTTCCTTAAGAAATTTCTTAAAATTTGGTGAGATTTTTGGCTTGGAAGATTCAAAACTTTGAGAGAAAAATTGGAGAGATTTGCTTCAACCAAAGAAGAAGAAATGTGAAGAAATTTCCAGCAACTTCCACTTTTTATACTAAACCCTTCATTTTACCATTTTACCCCTTAACTTTTTTAAAAATTTTCTTCATACCACAATGCATTTACCATACTACCCATGCCATTTTAAAATAATTTCCTTCTTATCCTTTAAATTTAGCTCCCACTTTACCCTTAGATTTTTTTTGAAATAACCATTTTGCACTTGATGAACATAAAAAGTCATTTTTGTCTTTTTTCTCTTTTCTAAGAGAATTTACATTTGAATAAAATTTCAATTTCTTTCCATCTATTATTCACAATATTTGAAGAATTTTCAGGTAGTTGGATTCCAACGTGACCCTTTTGGGCCTAGATAAAATAACAATTTTGTCATTTTTAGCAAAATTACCCTTTTTCGGCAAAAATACGATTTTTACCATTTTGGGGTTATTCAACCACTTCATTTCTCTAATATTCTCTATCATATAATTTTTAACTTATTAATTTCTAATTTTGTCCTTAATCACTTGTTTAAAATGATAATTTTGCCCTTTATCACCATTTGAACCCGTTTTCGCTAAATTTTCTCCCATCACGTGTCCAAAACTTCTCTTTTATATTTCTTTACCCAATTAATAAATAAAATACATTAAAAATATCATAAAAATACATGCACTAAGGTACTCTAATAACACCTGAATTTGAGGATGTTATACTTTAAAATATGTGACTATTAGGTTTTTTCTTATATTGATGATGGAGATAATTATAGACTTCTTAAATATAGATAACTTAATCTAATCAATTTATTCTTAATTGACCTTTTAATTAAGAAACTAATAATGATGACACGCATCATATATATTGAACTAAGGTGTACAATTTCTTGTATATGTGCTAAACTTCACAATAATAACTATTCTTCTAAAATTCTTCATTATCATAATAAATTAAAATAAACATTCTCAAATATCCTCAAATACCACAACAATCCAATTAAGCTTCAAATATCTTAAAAGAACTTTCAAAATACAAATATAAAAATGTGTTAAATGCATTATATAATTTTATTCATAGTCTAAAATATAAATAAATAAGCTTTCCAAAAGTCATCCTCCAACTTAAGCTACACGTTTACTATTCTAAGTAACTTATCCTACAAAAATAAATAACGAGGAGTGAACTATTAATTCAATAAGTAATGTCATCTATAATATATACATGAGTTTTTCTTGTTTCTAAATGCATAAAAAAAATTCGAAAATCATTTTGTTCAAATATCATGTAAAATACAGTTTCAAGTAATTTTTCAATTAAACAAAAATTCAATATTCATAAATTTCATAAAAGAATATAGTAAAATTATATTTTATAAAATATAAGTGTGAAAGTATATAAATCTTTTATCATATAAAATATATTCAATCGTTCAGGTCATATAGTGTCACCTATACCCCTGGTGTCCCAACTAATTAATAGAATCATAACCATATGCATACTCAAAACATAATATCAATAAGTCCAAATAAATATCGACCGTAGTCATTTAGAGATATTGACTGTAATCAAACATAATTATAAAACTATGAACAGAGGAGTCAAAATATTTGATTTCCATCAAACATATGAGAATCATTTAATAATATAGGGTGTGCATGGATTTACTTACAAAGTATTTAAGCATTTAATATATTTTACAAATAAATATTAACTTTAATAAATAATTAATAAAATATCTAAAAATATACAAATTGTAAGAATTCATAATATAACTTCATTTATTAACTACTTCTAACAATCAATTGACGGTTCTGAACCTTATATAATAATAAACTATCTCATCAAGATACTTAAAATAATGCATAAGTAAATTTTTGCATAACTTGGTTCCTTTTTCTCTACTCTCTTGTGAATTCTAAACAGAACTATTAATAAATCTAGAATTTTAACTCACAGTTTATAATTTAATTAAACTAAATATTTACATATTTTTTGAGCAATTTTAAAAATATTATATATAAAATTTTTAAAATATTTCGGGTCCAAACAAAAATTTTAAAATAATAAATATTTAGAAAAATAGGAAACTATTAGAATATCTTAAGAATACACAATAGAAAATTTATAAATATTAAAATAATTCTTCAAAAATTACGAAATTTATACACAAAATATTAAACATGCATACAAAGTATTAAAAAAAATTTCATAATTATTTAAGGCCTATTGATTTATGAAAATAATAAAATTTTAAAAAAAAAATGTGAAACCCATAATCCCAATATATATAGATATACCAAGACATACATACATACATATATATATATATTAAGAGTAGATATTTACGACGTTAATTTTAATTACTGAAAAATAGTGAAGAGAAAATAGAACTTCTTTTGAAATTTTTTTTTTATTATAATTTTAATGTACACGTTTTTATATTATAAATATTTATTTTACAAAATAAATTGAAACCTACTACAAATAAAAGTATGCCTTCATCTGTACCAATTGAGTCTCAGAAGTGTTTCATGAATCCATCGCTTTACTAACTTTACCTGTCAAATAATGTTTAACAACGGGGTGAGTAATATAAAATTACTCAATAAGAAACACAAAACCTTAACTGGTAATTTAGTAAATATCACGTCCCAAGCACAAATTAATAATGAGTTATGATAGAATTTTGCCTAATGCCTGTTCATCTGAAGTTATTCACTAAAATAGTACTCCTACAAATGAATAGATACAAATAGCCATATAAATAGTAATTGACTACATGAATAGTATCACTTAACCAAATAAATAGTAACTGTTATAAAAATTCTATAAGAGTTCGTCTATACATATAGACTACACAATCTGCAAAGGAAACTAGAACACTCCTAATAGTAGATAATCACAATGTGCTGTAGTTTTAATAACTATGCACGCAATCTACTAATAGATTTAGCATACATAAGTATTCTGTTTACCTTCTAAATCTTTTCCACTCTATTTATTCTAGTCTTATTATTCTGTTCTATTTCCATTTGACTAGTCATAATTAAGGTAACTATGAATCGTGACTACAACTCTAGAACAATTCTCATCTTACACACCCACTTTTTCTATCATAAATCCTCCTATGGGTTCAACATGCCCCTCGGGTGCCATTTAGGAGGCTTATATCAAGGTCCCACCTCCAGACTCGGACATAGGTAAGATCCAGCTGTGCCACCCTGGTTAGGGCTCACATTAGAGCCACGACTAAAATAAAATTCTTTTATAAATTGAGTTAACAGCATAGTTGGAGTACGAAGGAATTCATTACAGATCCATAGTTATCCTAATAATTTAATTATTCATTTTATTTAACCATTGGCTAACTATTACAAATTCCAACCTTAGCTATAACTGAGGCATTTTAGTAATTCTATCAATTTCGTTACCATAACAAGAAACACACAAGTTACCAAATTCGTAACATATCCACATACACGTGCAATTAACCAATTAATAAAAATAATGATTACAATCACATTAATAACAATAATAACAATAATAACAATAATAAAGATAATAATAATATAATTATTGTATCAACTTTTCTAACTAAAATGCCCAACGCCAGTAAGGTATTTTAGAATACCTGATGTGGTGGTGAATATTTGGCGTAGTTATTATCAAATCTATAATCATAAATATTCACCCATATAAATATATAAATAAATATATATGTATTTCTTATTAAAAAAATTTCGATTCCTTACCATATTCACTCATTTTCCTCTATGTTCTTAACAGGCATTTGATAATATATAATTATCTACAATGCAACTCATAATCAATACTTAAGGTTAAAATTATTATTTTGCCCTTTTCACACGTATCTCATCATTTATTAAATCAAATCAATTCTGATTGATCCTATTATTTTACCATACAATTTCTAATATAAAAACCTATCAAATTTTACCATTTTTAGATCTTGATGAACAATATTCAAAATAGACAATTTTGTCATTTTTTTAAATTTATTTTACTTTATACATCCAAATTATTACCTACAAATTTCATTTGTTTCCTAATATATTTATGCACATATATACAACATAAAATATGTCAAAAACCAATACACCATACTTATAAGTATAAAGGCCGAACCTCTCTCATTACACATTTTTTTAATTTCTTCTATTTTATTTTTTCTAATTAATTCCTTTTTACTCTCAAATATTTACAATATACATACAATCAAGGATAGATATTAAATATAAAACAAAATAATATAGAATACTAAAACTTCAAGGTGATTGAATATTTACTTGCCCTTACAATCAAAATTTTTTTTAACATTAACCTTTAAATCTTCATCCTCCATGCTCATTTATACCAATTAACAACAAAACCACCAAAAATACAATTCAAAGCAACCATTCCTCATGTAGCAGAATTTTTCAAAGTTTACACATTAAATTTTTTTTTTTTTCCTGTTAATGCAAATAACATTATCAATCAATTAGATTACGCCAATTCCATATCATACCTATCTAAAGTATTCAATTATCACCAATTTATAAAACCCTAAAATAGGAAAAATGAGGGTTTAATATTTCTTACCTTAATCAAGCCGTTAACTTTAAATTTTCACCACTAACCACTTCCTTTCTTCATTTTTTTTTACATGTTTTTACCATTAAAGCTCATCAAACTCAAAACTCTTAAATTTTTCTACCATGAAATCATGCACAAATTATGTCAAAAGAAAAAGAGTTTACCTTGGTGATCAATTTATCCTCTTGAATAAATCTAAAATTCAAACATTTTCTTATAAATTTGATGAATTAAATAAGAAAATTAAAGAGAAAAGAGATGGAGGAGAAGTCGGCAGTAATAGAAAGTAGAAAATGAACATTTTTTAATTTTAAAATAATAAATAATAAGATTTTTTCACAAACTTTATAAAATTACATTTGGTTCTTAAACTTTTTAAAATTTTATTCAAGCCATGATACAATTTATGAAAGAATCAAGACTATTTTCACATTTTTTCATTTTAGTCCATCAGATTTCAGTAACATAGAATTCGCCAATTTTTTATGAAATGACTATTTGTGAAAACCCATACCCAATATCATAATAAGTAAATGATAATATTAAAAAGTAAATGTTAATTTTTTTTTTTTTTATAATCAGTAATGCCAAAATGGTATTTTTTTACCATTGATATATTATATTTGAAAAATCTATTTACACGTGTTCAACCATTCCTTACATCATTTAGACAAGGGTATATATACACACACACACACACACACACACACACACACACACACACACATGTTCGATCAAAACCGATATAATATTTATGCCTACCCTTTTTACCGGCCATCACTCAGAGGATTTGCCTTAATCCACTGCCTGACTAGATGTACCTGAAAAATAGTTTAACTATAAAGTGAGTAATATAGAAATTACTCAGTAAGAAATACAAATGTTACAACAATAATTTAATACTCCTAACATTCCAACCATACAATTAATAATCATTTAGGATAATAATAACAACAACAATAATAATAATAACCTTCTTTTTCTCTTTTATTCCCCTATCACTTTATTCTATTTCATTTTATTATAATCTATTCCTGCTTAGTATGGACCGGTCATAATTAGGGTGTACTATGGATCGTGGCCATTATAGTTATCCTACACACCAATTCCTCTGTTAAATTGTGCACAAATACTAGTTCTACCATGGGTTCATCTTACTCCTCAAGGCACCATGGCGAACAACTGTTTCCTACCATGGGTTCAATATACCCCTCCCCAGGGTACCATGGAGGACTGTCATAGTTAAACATATTCTTTCGAGCACCACAAAGACAACAGTAGTTCAATCTACCCTTTAGGAAGCCATAGTTAAAATAATTATAATTACACTTGTCTTGAGTGACTCTGTCAGTGTACAAGAAAATTATGTTGATCTATAGTAATTTTAATTATTCCAACTGCTCATTCTCTTCATTTACCTATGCCAATATTACCACTGTTTACTCTTAATTATTCTTAAGGACATTTCAATAATTTTACCTTATCTATAACACTCACATATAATACAGTTTCATAATTTCTTACCAATATAGAAGGAATCTATATATATATATATATATATATATTACAACCCTACAATGTATACAAGTGCATATACCAATACTCAATGAATAATTATAATAATAATAATAATAATAATAATAATGATTATAATACACACACACACACACACAAGATATTACTAAAATCATTATTATTATATCTTAATACACACACACACACACACACACACACACACATAAGATATTACTAAAATAATTATTCTTATATCTTAATATATATATATATATACACACACACACACATTCCTATTTACATAACAATAATTACTACTCAAGTTATTAATTTCACATATAAGTATATATATGTGTGTGTGTGTGTGTGTGTGCGCGCGTATACACATATTCTAATTTAACCATTTATGCGAAACACTTCTAACTTTCATAACCACACTCTTTCTCCGGCAATGGAATTTTTCTTTTCCCAAAATCATTTTCGATCATTCCCATACACAAATAATACACCTAAATACTAAAATAATAAATTTTATCCAAAACATAAATGACACAATTAGTCAAAAATATACTAAATAGTGACTACACACCGAATTTCTACATTTATCCATTATCCTAAATTTTTTTCTCATTCTCTTTATTTCCACACCATTCACTTACTTCACGTGCGTTCACTACTATATAATTGCGATAATATGGCCAAAACATAATCAATCCTTAACTTTTCACGTTGGTCAAATACACACCCACACTTCCAATTTTTCTTCACTTCTGATCAACAAACAAACCTATCAATTTATCTCAAAACAATTTTATTTTCATAATTTCATTATTACAAACATCAAACAACATAAATCTAACCAATCACAATACATTTCTTTTTTGGCCGATTGGACATGCATACATATAATTCATTTTCCTCTAATATTTTCACTTAAGTTATCATTACACAATTTTACTACATTCATTACACAATATATTCATAAAAATCATCACAATATCAACAACACATAAACCCTAATTTATCAAAATTTTGGAGTTTTGTATTTCTTACCTTAATAATGTAAAATTCTTCCACTATTAAGCTTTATTTCTCCCTTTTTCACTTATTTTCATCATTAATACCTATTAAACTCAACATCAAAAAAATTAAAGTACCATAAACCCATGCAAAAATGGTAACAAAAAGAAGTTCTCACCTTACTCAATAACTTTTCCTTAAGAAATTTATTGAAATTTCTTTTATTTGGTGAGATTTTTGGCCTAGAAGATTCAAAAATTTTGATAGAGAAATGGAGAGGTTTGCTTCAATTAAAGAAGAAGAAATGTGAAGAAATTTTCAGAAATTTCCACTTTTTATACTAAACTCTCTATTTTACCATTTTACCCCTTAACTTTTTAAAATAAAATTTTTTACCCTAATGCATTTACCATACTATCCATGCTATTTTAAGATAATTTCCTTCTTATCCTTCAAATTAGCTCCCACTTTACCTTTAGATTCTTTTTAAAATGATCATTTTGCCCTTGGTAAATATAAAAGGTTATTTTTATCTTTTTCTATCTTTTCTAAGAGAATTTACACTCAAATAAAATTCTAATTTCTTACTACCTATTATTCACAATATTTGAAGGATTTTCAGGTGGTTGGATTTCAATGTGACCCTTTCAGCCCTAGACAAAATGATAATTTTACCCTTTTTAGCAAAATTATCATTTTTCAGTAAAAGTACGATTTTTACTATTTTAGGGTTATTCAACCATTTTATTCCTCTAATATTCTCTATCATATAACCTGTAATTTATTAGTCTTTAATTTTGTCCTTTGTCACTTTTTTAAAATGATAATTTTGCCCATTATCACCATTTGAATCCGTTTTCGGCAAATTTTCTCCCATCATGTGTCTAAAGCTTCTCTTTTATATTTTCTTATCCAATTAATAAATAAAATATATTAAAAATACATGTGCTAATGTATTCCAATGGCACCTGAATTTGAGGATGTTATGCTATTTTACCTCTGTGACATAAAAAGTATCATTTATGTCCATTTTTGATGGTTTCCTTATTAGATCACCTCTGAATTCAATTCTATTTTTTTCCTTGTATCTTCCTTACAAAATTTTCAAGATATCTAGGTGGTTGGATGTTGTCAAGGTCCTTTCGAATCTCGATATAATAACCATTTTGCCATTTTTAACAAAATTATCTATTTTCGTCTAAAATAAAAATGTACTCATTTCTAGGGTTATGAACTCTATCTTTGCTTCTAACACACTTCATTATACTTATTTATGTTATCGACTTCTAACTAAGTCAATCAGAACTTTTTTTTAAATAATAATTTTGTCCTTTTTTGCTAATAGCATCCGTTTTCGCTTAATTTTCATTCTAATAGGTTTCTAAAACTTCTCTTCTATATTTTTTCTCCAATTCAATACTTTTATCACATATATTTCAATATGATTATAATAAGGGAGTCCACTAAATACTTAAATTTTCAAGATGTTGCAAAAATATAAATCTATCTAGAATATTTTATAATTAAGATTCACTTGAACTAAAATTCATAAATATTTAAATATACTTTAAAAATTATAACATTTATTAAAAAAAAATAGAAAAAATTGCAAACATATGTATAAAATAACATAAAATTTTCATAATTATTTAAGAACTTTTTATATCTTAAAGTTATAAACATTTCAGAAAATAGAAGTATGTTCAAAATTATTCTAGAATTAACATTCACTTAAACTAAAATTCATAAATATTCAAATACAACTTAAAAAATTCTGAAATTTTTATAACATATAGTAATCATATGTATTAATCAGTATATAAAATTTTATAACTTTTAAAAGTTATTTGATGCTTCAAATAATTTATAATATGTAATTAAAGTGCAAAACACCAAAAATTCTAGATTTGAAAACTTAATATATGAAGATTCATATTTTGAAAATTGTATTATGCATACTTATAAGAATTTTGGTTAAAATAATTTTATAGATAATATATTTAGAAAATAAAGTAAAGTCATAATATGATCAATTCATAAATTTAATACCAAATAGACAAGAAACATAATTTTATAAACATTGATACCCACAATTCTATTTAATTTAAACTAAAACATGTGATAAAAAATCTAAAATAGAATAAATCATATGATAATTCATAATATCAATACAAGAATTAAAACAAACAGTAGTACATAACATTAAACAAACAATTTATTTAATCTAGATTAAAACAAGTAAAAAGAAACAATTAAAACAAACTTTAAATCTAATAAGTAAATAAATAAGCAAACAAACAAAATCTTACTTTTGTTGGTCAAAAACTTAAGAAATCTATAAAACTCAAAGAAATTATTTTGTTTTGTACGTAAAAAATAGAATAGGTGGTAAGGAAAAAAAGACCGTGTTTATATTTTGCTTAAAAGAAGAAAAATAAAATAAATAAAAATAAAATCTTAATTAATATAATATTAAAAATAATAATAAAATAAAAATAAATAAATAAATATCTTTCTTTAAAAATTAAAATCCTTTCAAAATTTCAATCACATATTATCATTATCTATGTTTAAAATTTTTAAAATTTAAAAATTAAATTCAAATAATAAAATCAAAATCCTATTACATCTTATTATTATTAACTGATAAACAAAAATTTAAATTAAAAAATAAATAAATAAATTCAAACAATATCCTAATTTAATTAAAAGAACGTATATCACACCAACTTCCATAGATAAAGAGCAACCCCTAATAGGCATTATAACACCAATTGAGAAAGAATACTAATTTTAGTAAAATTTATTCCATATATGATTATGATATGATTCAATCCTTTTATCTCATGTATATCCCACCTATTGTTCTAGAGTATAATATTTATTCTATTAAATCATGGTCATTGAAAACTTTATGACTTAAACTAATAATATAATTTTAGAGTCTCTAAAACTTTTTTTGAAAACTGGCCATGACCATAGACTTATATTATGACTTATGTCAAAATAGCATAACTTGAGTTATTGATTCTATGTTATATAGAATGACGAATCTTTTGTTGATTTCTCATAACCTTTGTGTGCACTTTATATTGTCTAATTATTACCCAATGCAAAATCTTACTATAGACGACATAAGTGTAATGTCAAAGTATATATAATCAACAGATAAGGTACCATGAAGATCTCAAGTTTAAGAATCATTTATACCATCGTAACTTAAAGAAATTTCATGGACATGTGAATAACATTTCATACGGGTATTTAAGTAAGTTAGTTCTATGTATTTATTCTCTAATAAGTATTTATATGTTAGATTAGTAAATACTTTCGTTAGTAGTTTATGAGATCAACTATCTTTCTTTTATAAAGAAGCAAACATAACATTTACTGATTTAAGTTGTATTTATCAATGTCCTAATATTGATAATGTTATAATAAAAAATATTTAAGAATGATGGGATCTTATAAATTTAAATTAATTCTTTTAATCATCACTCTAAATACTTTATATTATAAGTAGTCAATATTTTATAATAAAAAAATTTATAAATAAAATATTAATTTTATTAATAATATATAATTACATATTTCACTTTAAGTCGCCTTTTTTTAATCCTTCTTGCTTACCGATTAATATATACAAAACAAACATCATGCTCAATGCTTGCAACATACGGACCTTTTGTAACTTAAGATGCAGTGGCAGTTACCAATGGTTGGTATCCTGAAGAGATATCACTGTTTCGAAAGCCCCCACTAAAGCCTTCACCTTGCTCTTCCTGCTCCTCACAAGTTCGCTTGCTGTCTCTTCAATCACATTATTGAACAAACTGCCGGAACGTTCCACTTCCACACCTTGGTGTCTCAAAACGACATTCACAGGTTCTGTTTTAGTAATTGTAGCCGCACCATGATTGGCACCTTTCTTCCCAAGGGTTTTCCTTCTTTCAGCATCACCTTTAACGTTTTGGTTACTGTCATCAAGCATCCTTCCTCTTTGTATAAATTTCAGATCCCTGGACTCCTATTACTATCTTCAGAGTGAAGAATGGTTAGCTTTTGGCCAGGTTCACATTCTTCTTTCAAGCTAGTTGTTCCATCCATTTCATGCATGTTCTTGTATTCCTTCTCCAAATCTGATGTTTGATTTTCAGAATCAGTTTCGCTGTGTTCAGACACTGGTACCGTAGTTCCACTTTGGGCACTTCTCAAGCCTTTTTTATTAGGAGATGGAGGCCGATCCGGGGTTGAACTTTATATTGAGTACGTCTCAAATTTAGCTTTTCCTCAGAAAATGGAGGTGAAAAGGTTGCATTAGATTCTTTCTTCCCAACAGTTTTCCTGCCGGCATCATCACTTTTAACATTTTGGCTGTCACCAAGCGTACTTTTTCTTAGACTGAAGTTCAGTCTCCTTCGAGGACCATCTTCAGGCTGAAGGTCAACCATCTTTCCTCTCCTAAAAGTTATCCTTTGGCCCCGATGACATTTATCATTCAAGCTGATTGTTATACCCTTTCTAGGCCTATTGCCACATTTAATTTTCATAACTGCATGTTTGTTTTTCAGTATCAGTTTCACCATGTTCGGAGGATGGACCATTATGTGTTGAAAGTGATGCCAATGAAGTTTCATATGTTCTAGCAATACAAGTTCCACGCAGAGCACATCTCAAACCATTTTTCCCAGGAGATGGAGGACAGGAATAGAATGGAGGTGATGGACTGGCATGAATTCTATTGTAAGAATGTTTCAAGTTCCATTTAGCAGAGAATGTGGAGAGTTTAGCAGTATGACTTCCACTTTGAACAAGTTTATACCTTTTGTTTTCATGGGATAATGATGACGGTTGAGACAAGTCAGCTACATCAGTTTCCATTTTAGTGGGCGTGGGTGTTTTTTCCTCGGCATTTGTTTCGGCAGTCTTTTTTTCTCACTATCTGTTTCAAGTACTGCATATAAAGTCTTCTCCGGTAAATCTAAACTGCTGGATTTCTCAGGTTTGGGTTTTCTAACGTTTTTCTGATTCCTCAAATGAGAATCTTTTTGCACATTGTGGGAATTTTAAGCATTCTTGCATAAATTTCTCTTGAGAGAATGTTTTTGGGACGAAGAAATGGATGGTGGCACCAATGATTTTTTCTCACCCTTTACAGTGTTCCTCATTTCTTTGCTTTTAATTATAGTTTCACCTTTTCTTCTGCTGTTAGAAACTTGTGGTGAAATCACAGAGAGATTCCCATTTCCTTGTTTTTTCTAATTTTGACCTCTCCTTGTCCCTCACCATTTGAACATCTCTGCATTCCGAGAGAGGATTTTTTTGGTGGTTTGGGTTTCTTCTTTGGATCGTTAGCATGTTTCACCGAAAGATGTTTTTCCTTCGGAGGAGATGAAACCTGTTCAGACAAAGTAGTTTCTTGTGTAGTCAATGATGAAACTATTCCATTGACAATGGGAACATCAAGCATCTTAGTTTTAGAACCAGGGAAAGATTTTAAGTCTGACTGACAAATTCTTCTTTATCTTTGCCGAAGTTACAGTCTTTTTCAAATCATGGGCCCGACGCCATTATTTCAAGGGCACGCTCTACTCCATATTTGCAAAAATCATCTTTTTCCTTCGCGGGAGACGAAACCTGTTCAGACAAGGTAGTTTCTTGTGTAGTCAATGATGAAACTATTCCATTGACAATGAGAACATCAAGCTTCTTAGTTTTAGAACCAGGGAAAGATTTTAAGTCTGACTGACAAATTCTTCTTTATCTTTGCCGAAGTTACAGTCTTTTTCAAATCATGGGCCCGACGCCATTATTTCAAGTGCACGCTCTACTCCATATTTGCAAAAATCACCTTTTTCCTTCGCAGGAGACGAAACCTGTTCAGACAAGGTAGTTTCTTGTATAGTCAATGATGAAACTATTCCTTTTACAATGGGAACATCAAGCTTCTTAGTTTTAGAACCAAGGAAAGATTTTAAGTCTGACTGACAAATTCTTCTTTATCTTTGCCGAAGTTACAGTCTTTTTCAAATCATGGGCCCGACACCATTATTTCAAGTGCACGCTCTACTCCATATTTGCAAAAATCATCCTTTTCCTTCGCAGGAGATGAAACCTGTTCAGACAAGGTTGTTTCTTGTATAGTCAATGATGAAACTATTCCTTTGACAATGGGAACATCAAGCTTCTTAGTTTTAGAACCAGGGAAAGATTTTAAGTCTGACTGACAAATTCTTCTTCATCTTAGCCGAGGTTACAGCCTTTTTCAAATCATGGGCCTGACGCCATTATTTCAACTGCACGCTCTACTCCATATTTGCAAAAATCATGACAGGAGACTAATGAAGTTCTGAGGTATCGAGAATTAATCTTCATTAGACTAATATTAAGGCTGCCAATATTTTCTGTGGAATTCCAGCTTATGTGACAAACTTCACTAGTATGCAAACAAAAATAACCAGGAATCAGAACCCTGCAGTGCAGTAGATTATGCTCTTTTCAGGAATAGAATGTGATAGGCATGGATAAAACACAAGGAGCTCTGAATGCTTAGACAAGCTTTGTCAACCTGAAAAATAAATTAATCAAAAACCTAATGGTAGTCATAAATTTCCAAACAAGAAACGAAAATTCACGTATTCATTCTAAAACCAGAAAAAGAAGGTTTTGAAGCCTACAGGAACTGATTAATTATACCAATAACCCATTATCCACCTATACTTGATTCTGTAACTAAACTAAAAGTACTTAGAATAATCTTTTCGGTTCGCTAAGTAATGGTTCAATCAGAGGAAAGCACTCCGGACACCATAAAATTGGAAAAAAAATTTAAATCAACAATAACTTGGGTGCCTTTAAATCTCAACAGGTAAGATGAAGGAAAATGGTATATACAAAATCGACAACACAAATTCAAAAGAAGGAAACCCTTCAAAACAAAAAAGAAAAAGATGGATTCCGTTTCTAAGTAAATCTTGAACTTAGTGTCACATAAACTTATATTTTGATGATAAAAAAATACACAAATGAGAAAAAGAAGTATCAAGAACTCAAATTGATGAATGAAGGATAAGTTTAGTGCAATAATGGTAAAATTTAATATTGTATGCTTGAATGTGTGTGATTGCAATGGTTATGTAAATTCATATGTTTTGTACAAAAATACACTTTGAATATTTGTAAAATATTCTAAATGATATACTTTTTGAAATCTAAGATATTGATTTAATAACATATTTTAAAGTTGGAACACACATCAATTTTTAAGATTTTAAGGACCAAATTGCAAGCTTTGAAAACTTTGAAAACAAAATATATTAAGCAACCGGTCACCTAGTTCCTCCAACTGGCTAGTTAGTTTGTAGCAACTAACTCACTGGTTTGTAACAGCAGGCCTCCTACTTGCCTAGGCATATTTTTTACCCTTTTATTTTTAATTATCTGGTCAATCGGTTCAAGAAAAAAGTCGACCATTTGCATACAAAATTTAATTTTTTATATGTCTAACAGTTAATTTTTGAACTCTAAGTATAAATACAAGTCTTACATATATTGAAAGTGTTTTTTGAACATTCTCTCAAGCATTTTAAGTACTTACAAACATACATTTAAGTTTCAAAATTATTGTTGAGCTTACAAATTACCACAAACACAAATTATACACCTTACTCATTCATTTATGTATATTCTCTTGTTGAATATATTCTTTAAGGTATAATTTTTATTTCTAATCATTTTTTCAAACACAAAAAAGAGTTAAGGAAAGTGATTGTACTTTTGTAAAAGTGAGTTGAGTGACTGAGTGAATCACTTGTGAGGTTGTAAGGGAAATCAAAATTTCCCTTAGTTATTGTTAAGGTTTGCATTGGTTTGCTCAATTGGTAATTTTTTGAAAATCAATGTTTAACTATCATATTATAAAATGCCAAATTAGTTATTGTCGGTCATTATTCATTATGTGCGTGCTGTTCATTTCGCAATTTCTTAAATTTTCACACTAAAAGAATTCTTTGATTTTCTTAGTCTTATTAAGTAATGTGTTTGTTCATGATTATTTAAGAAACTTATTTTAGGATGTATTTTAAAAATAAAAGAAAAAATATTTGACTAAATAGAGTCCTATTTAGAAAAGGATTTTTCTTATTTAGGAAGATACATTCCTATTTAATTTAGGAAACAATTCATATACAATTAGGGTTATATTTGTACTATATATATGTGTGTTTTATTTTATTTTATGTATTAGCTAAGCGAGAGTGCATCAATGCCAAATACAAAAAAGGACTGTCGCATATTTTCTTATTTCCTTCCTTTGTGTTTTCCAAGTTATTTCTTATTATTTTGTGTGCTAAAAAGAAAAATAACTTGGTGAATATTATGAGTTTGTAATATCTAGTTTTATAAACTTAAGAGTGTTTTTAAGTGTTGTCAAGAGGAAGACTTGTACTTATTGAAGAGATTTCAACAGCAACTAATAAAGAGATTTTGCTAAATTAAGTTAAAAGAAGTTCAAAGCATTAAGGCAAAAAGATCTTACAGAACAAGGTCATCTAAAAAGATTCAAAACTACAGCAACAAGTATAAGAAAGAATCTTTATTTTGTTTAAATCCATTAGCATTTGTAATCATTATTTTCTTAGTGGATAATTTTTCTCTAGATATAATTTCGTGGATGTAGAATTTAAAAATTTGAACCACGTTAAAATTTTGCAGTCCTTTTTATTTTTCTACACTATCGTTACTTGACTTAATTAATTCGCTATAATTAGTTAAAATTAATAAAATTTAACATAAACAGATCTATTAGTTATATTTGAGTGTCTTCAAGATTTGACGACTCATTCTAGTAGAAGCACAAACTTAGAATTTGTGAAATGAATGTGAGTGGTTGAGTTGTCGAACCACTTTAAATCTTGTGTTTGCTTCTCTTTCCCTTACTCCATTTTAAATTTAATCGTTATTGAATATTTTTTTGAGTTATCTTATGTCGTGAGTATAATTTTTAAAACCCAATTCCCCCTCACTTTTGAATTGCATACATAGATTTCATGAACTACCCCTAGTTACACTGAATAAATTTAACATTCAAGCTAAAAAACTTTTTTAAAGTGAAAGTGATGAGGACTTCCAAATCCACAATTTATAATCAACCGATTAATCCCAAAACCTTTTCTACACTAGCCAATCATGTTAATGTTATTATAGTAAAAAGTACAATCAAAAGTTGCCAAACAAATACCATTAGATAACAGTTACATGGAAAGCTTATGGAAAAATACCTATGTCTAGAAAAAGTGTAATAAACAAAATGTTTTATATCACAACTCATCAAATGTATAGTGACTTCTATAATGCAAATGATAAGAAGCATAAAAACTCTTAAGACATGGAAATTCAATCTCCCCCTTTTGTTGAATGTACTAATTCCTGAAGCCTAGAAGACCATTAGGATGCTTCTATCAAAAACTTGAAGTGAAAACAAGTACAAAATAACCATATGCACCAAAGAATAGTATGCAATAGCAGAAACTAAAACAAAACCAAAAAAAAAGACAATGTTCATAGCCACATTCCTTAAAATGAAGAATATCAACTCAATCAGATACATACATATAACAATGGTAAATTCACATGATTAGGGCTCATTCTAATATTCCATTGACAATAAAATGCCCTATTTTATTCCGTAGACAAATCTATAAACTCCATTGACAATAAAATGCTCTATTATATTCTGCAGACAAATTTATAAACAAACTCATCCTTTCTTAAGATCTTTGATAAAGTAGTAACCATGAATACAATTCGATCCTATAAAACCCATTTGAGGTTTTGCTAGGAAAAAATAAAGACAAAATAAGAAAATAATCATTTCCTAAAACACATTACGCTGAAAAGATTGCAAAATATTGAAACAACACACCTTTGTTTCTCGTCATTTCTACACGAGAAAAAGAGTAGATAGAGACATAGTTGTTATGAGTAGAGTAGGGGATTGAAAATATAGTTTCTTAGAAGAAAAATTGAACCCTTAAAGAAAGAAACAAAATTGTTTCTTTTTCTGTAAAGGCCTCATTTCAATAATTTGTTTTTACAAAAAGTTTGATACCTACTCCAAAGGAAAAAGGTCATCCATCTTCATATGATGACTTGTATTATAATTGGCTTTACTAATTTTGGAAGCTTATTCCACCTCATTTTTACATTTTATTTCTTTTACTATTACCACTTTCATTTGCTTTATCTAAATTCATTCTTGAATGCGTTTAATTGTCAATACAGTTATTTGATGGGAATTTTACTGATCCTACTATTGGTGACTACTATTGCCCCAAAGTATAGTTTCTTTTCTCTCTATAATTGATGATGATGTTATGGGTAAATGAAGTGTCGTGTACTTATGTAATACAATGCATTGATATATTGCTAAAATACACTCCAAATCAAAGCTAAATGAAACTTGATTTGATCAACTAGTTGATGACATCAGAAAACATGATACTTAAACATTGTTAGTGGTTTAATATCACCTTATCCTTGACTAATGTTAGCATGTAATTCAATCCCTTTGTCTTAGATATCTTAATTGAATATGAGACATGGAATGTGCCATCCTTGTATAATTCAATTATATTTTTTTTGTTATCCTTAGTAGACTTATTCTATTAAATAAAGTCAATATTACATATTAACTTATTTGAGTATGACCATATATTTTTCAAAGTCTCACTCAATCAAAGGGCCTAAGATATCACTCCTATTATATATGAAAAATAAATTCTATCTTAATCAGACACATTCTTTTAAACGAGTTATAACATATTTAATTATTTTTTTTATGATTTTTTTTGTTACTAATAACGTTTGAAAATATCAAAATATATTATTCTCTATGTTGGGAATTATAGTAATATCAAGTTTAAACATTATATACATTATTATCACTATAAGAATCGCTTATAATACTCATATAATGACTCACATAGTATTCTTATGATAGGTCAATACAATACATTAGTTCACTAACTTGTATCCAAGTGTTGACTTGATATTTCATATCATAACACCCACATGTTGTTATTAGTCACTATACATACTAGTCTGCATGTAATATCCTCAAATTTAGGTATTTCTCTGAAACCTTAGTATAATTATTTTTATGGTATATCTTGAGTTTTAGATTGTGAAATATATAAGATAATTTTTGGAACCTTGGTTAGAGCCATTTTAGCAAAAGATTGGTCAAAATAATGGCAAACGGCAAAATTATCATTTTAGGTGGGCATCGATAGACCAAATGAGAGATGATTGAGTTAAGAATTGTATTTTAGTTATTAGTAGAGAAAAATATAAGTTGGATAATCTTAGAATAGCAAGTATCGCCAGTTTACCAAAAAAGGGTAATTTTATCGAAAATGGCAAAATAGTCAATTTGCCAGAGTCACAAAAGTTAGATTGAAATCTAAATTTTTAAAAATATTTAAAATATTGGTAGAAGTATGTAGAAAGACACAAAATCAAATTTAGACAAGAATACCCTTAGAAAAGAGAAAAAAAAGATCAAAACGATCAATTTTCTTTTTTAGAGGTAAAATGGTCATTTTATAAAAAAATTTCGAATTCCGATTCACTAAAATCTGATGGACTAAAGTGAAAGAATTTAAAAATAGTTTAGGTAGCCTCAAAATTTTTTTGGGAGTCAAATGTAAGTTTTGAAAAGTTATTGGGTAAAAGTATAATTTTTATAAAAATGTAAAATTGGACAAGACTTTGACTTTTCAAAATTAGATGCATTTAATTCATTTTCTTGTCTCTCTTTCTGTAAGACATTCTCTCCATTCTCTTTCAAAGTTTTTCTATTTTCTTAGAAAAATCAAGCGAAATCATATAATTCGTCCAATTAAATGCGTTAACGCAGAAGAAAAAATTATTTTATGTGTTAAGAGTTTTAATTTGATGGTAAAATTTTTTGATTTCATTAAATTTTAATTTTTGGACTTGTTGGAAAAGTGATTTAAATGTTGGTTTTATGGTTTAAATGATGTTTTAGATATATTTTTTAACTTGAATTTAGTGCAATAGCCATCACATTTGGATTTGAGGTAAGAACCTTAAATCCTAACTTTGTAATTTAGGAGTTTTGTAGAATTAATGTATAATTTATGAAATTAAATGTTTGAAAAGTAGATTAAAGTGAATAGAATTGTATAAATAGAAAATTTTTAGTTTATACATAATGAAATTGGTAGGAATTAGCTTGGATATGTAAAATGAAAGAAAAATAGAAAAAGAATAAAATAGTCCATTTTGAATACTATTTATTTGGTGTTAAATTATATTAATTTGATGTGTTTATGTATTAATATTTATATTGTGATACAAGAAAATTGGTAGAAATTGGGTTAGATATGTAAAACAAAAGAAAAACAGAAAAAAGGTAAAATTGTTCAATTAGGGTATTGTTAAATTAGTTTTGGGTGATCATTTTGGTCAAGTGGATGTGTGTTGATTAATTGAGTATATATGTAAATAATTAAAAATTGTTTGCGTGAAAAAAAAAAAGAAAGAAAGAAAATCCCATTGCCAGAGAATGTGTACTGGTGTGAAATTTAGAAGTGTTTTAAATGGTTGATTAAATGTGTGTGTGTGTGTGTGTATAAGAAAATTCCATTGCCGAAAAATAAGTATAAGTGTGAAATTTAAAAGTGTTTTAAATGATTGATTAAATATGTGTGTGTGTATAATTGTGTGAAGTTAATGATTAAGTATTCTTTATAGTTACGCCTTATTCCGTCAACATTTATCGTAGAAAGAGGTATTTTAAAATATCTTTCCGGCGTTATATGTTTAATATAAGGATACCTTAATATAGGTGTGTTTGTGTGTATATATATAAATATATATATATATGAATTGATTATTGTTATTATTAGGAATATTATTTTTATAATTGATTTGGTGGTACATATATTAGTAAGTGTTAAAAGATAGCGATACGTATAAATTATTTTATATTAGGACAAAATTATAGAAATGTTGCATATGTGATTATTAGAATTTTAATAAATTACCAAAATACTCTTGAGTAATAATAAAGGGTAAATGGATAATACGGATATATGATGAATTGTGGAGAGATGTATAAGTAGCCAATATTCTTGAAGTACGAGTACGAAATTTTCTTATATACCGACAGAGTGTGGGATTCCCATACCCATTTTAAAAAAAATAAGTAATAACTTTTAAACAGTATATAAAAGAAAACACTAATTTTTTTTTTTTTTTTTTGACAAAGCAAACATTCATCGGATATATACTTATTTACAATATATACAAAATATCAAAAATATGATTTATAACAAAAGTACAATTAATACAGCGTCAAAAGCTAGTATACCCAATTCTCTTGACAGGTCACTGTCCTGAGGGTTTGCCCGGTTCCACTGCCCTACTAGCTATACTTGAAAATCATTTCAACCATGGAGTGAGTAATTTAAAATTACTCAGTAAGAACTATAAAACCCAACAAAATAATNCCCTTTACTGCTATTTTGACCCATTTTTTGCTAAAATTGCTCTAACTGGAGTTCCAAAAATTTTCTTATGTATTTCACAGCCCAAAACTCAAAATATATTACAAAAATAATTATACTAAGGTTTTAGAGGAATATCTAAATTTGAGGATGTCACACAGAGTCACTTAAGACAAAATAGAATAATGATTTATTATTTACTGTGACACTCTTTGGGGTATGTGGAACCCACAGTCGTCCTTATGGTGTCCGAAATTGTATGTGAGAAATTATGATAATCTTTTATGGCGCCTTTGGGCACGTTGAACCCATGGTAAGAAGCAACAGTTGGCCATAGCTCTCTTAAGGTCTTGTTGAATTCATGGTAGCACTATAATTATGCCCAACTTATTCATATATTGGTGTGTAAGATCAATAATGTAGTCACGATCTATAGTTTACTTAAGTATGACTGATCAAATTAAAAGAAAACAGGATAGTAGAAATGGAATAGATAGAATAGAAAGTGTATAGAGAAAAGTGGTACTATACTATGATTATTCGTAATATCCTAATTGAACTGTTGATTGCGTAGTTAGAATGGATTAGTCTTAACTAGTTATTATTATAATGTTGAATATATGGGATATGTTATTGTCCTGATCAGTTATTATTTGTATGGCTGGAATATTGTGATTTGTTAAATTATTTTGTTAGGTTTTATAGTTCTTACTAAATAATTTTAAATTATTCACTTCGTAGTTGAAATAATTTTTAGATATAACTAGTAGGGCAGCGGAATCGAGTAAATCCTTGGGACAGTGACCTGTCAAAAGAGTTAGGCATACAAAATTTTATTGCTTTAATAATTATACTATTGTTATAAATCGCATTTTTAATATGTTGTACATGTTGTAAATAAGTATATATGTTGAATGGTGATGAATGTTTACTTTGATTATAATAGTAGAAGAAAAAGAAAATTTAGTGTTTTTTTTTATATACCTGTTTAGAAGTCATTATTTATATTTTAAATGGGTACGTGATTCCTATACTCTATATATTATTGTTTTCTATTCACAAGAATACTTGATTAAGAATATTTAAAAATAGTATCAAACTAATTAATCTTTCTATTCTAAGAGCATTATTGTATTTATTAAATATATAAATATGTAATAATCAAATAATTAAATAAAATATGTAAGTCAAAATGTCATGATACAAATATGTCAAATATCTAAAATACTGTTAGATTTAGGGCATATACCAACAATCTCTCACTTAGACTAAATCTGATCTTCTATGTATTTAATACCTAAGGATCTAGTGTAACAATCATGTCTTTACTGCTTCAGAGGTTTTGTCAATGGGTTAGTAATATTAGCGTTTATTGGTACTTTACATAACTTGACATCTCATCTCTTGATAATCTCTTGAATGAAATGAAAACGCCGAAGTATATATTTGGATCACTAGTAAAATCTGGGTTTCTTTACCTGGGTAATAACTCTATTGTTATCACAATAGAGCTCTATTGGGTCAGAAAAGTTTGGGACAAACCCTAGTTCAGTAATGAACTTTTTGATCCAAACGGCCTTTTTAACTGCATCAAAAGCAACAATATATTGAACCTCTATTATAAAATTGATCACTGTCCTTTGCTTTGAACTCTTCTAACTCACAGCACTATTATTAAAGCAAACACAAAATCTGATTGTGATTAGGAGTCATCCTTATTAGTTTGAAAACTAGCACCAGTGTAACCCTTTACAATGAGCTTTTCCTCACCCTCATATATTATGAATGTATCCTTAGTTATTCTTAAGTACTTAAGGATATTTTTGACAGCTGTCTAGTGATGCTCATCTGAATTTGCTTGATATCTACTTGTCAAACTTAAAATATATGAGACATCAAATGCATAAGGAATCTTACTCATGCGGTCTCTCTCTTTCTATGTTATAAGAAACTGATCTTTAGAGATATTTATTCCATGTGACATAGGTAAGAATCTTTTCTTAGATTTTCGCATGTTAAATCTTTTTAACACTTTATCTATGTAAATACTTTGACTTAGGCCAACTAATTTTTTTGATCTATCTCTATAAATCTTAATATTTAACACATAAATAGTTTCACTTAAATCTTTCATTGAAAAGCATTTTTCCAACTGTACCTTTATAAATTCTACAGTTAGGATATCATTCCCAATAAGTAATATGCCATCTATATACAATACTAGAAAGGTAACATTACTCCCACTAACTTTCTTGTAAACACAAGGTTGATCTTCATTTTTAATGAAAAGAAACTCTTTGATTGCATTATCAAAATGAAGATTCCAACTTCTAGAAGCTTGCTTTAATCTATAAATGTATTTCTATAGCTTGCAAACATTTCTAGCATCCTTTAGAATGACAAAACCTTCAAGTTGTGTCATATACACATCTTCTAAAAGATTTCCATTAAAAAATGTAGTTTTGATATCCATTTGCTAGATTTCATGGTCATAAAATATAGTTATTACAAGTAAAATTCGAATGGTTTTAAGCATTGCAATTGGAGAAAAGGTTTCATCATAATTAATACCATGAATTTGTTTGAAATTTTTTGCAACCAAATGCCCCTTAAAGGTATATATATTACCATGCATGTTAGTTTCTTTTCTAAATGACCCACTTGTATCCAATAGGTTTTACTCTTTTAAGTGGATCAACCAAACTCCATACTTGGTTAACATACATGGATTCCATTTTAGATTTCATAACTTTAAAACATTTCTTAAAATTTGGGCTTGTTATCGCTTCTTAATAGGTCGTAGGTTTATCTTGATTCATAAGTAACACATCACCATACTAAGTCATAAGAAATTGATATCTCTAGCTCAATATGTGTTCTATTAGACCTACACAAGACTTGTGTTTCAGGAGTAAATTTTTATTTCCCAACCACTTGTGAACTCTGCTCAAGTTTTATCTATATTTCAGTTATTTCTTATGGATCTCAAATTTCATTGAGTTCTATTTTCTTTCTAATGATATCTCTCGAGATGAATTCTCTTCCTAAAAAAATATCAGTTCGAGTAATAAACACTTTATGCTCGATGGGATTATAAAAATAGTATCTTTTAGTTTCTTTAGGATATCTACAAAGAAACATTTGTTAGATTTTGGTCCAAATTTTTCAGAGGTTTAATGTCTCACGTAAGCATTACAACCCTAAATCTTCAAAAAAGACAAACAGGAATGCTTACCATTCCATATTTCATATGGAGTCTTTTGAATTGATTTAGATGGAATATGGTTTAGTGTAAATGCAATTGTTTCTAGAGCATGTCCTCAAAAGAAAACTGAAAAATCCATATGATTCATCATAGAACGAACCATATTTTTTTCTCTCAAATACACCATTCCACTATGGTGTAGTAGGGGGAGTAAATTATGAAACTTTTCCCTATTCTTTCAAATGATCATAAAATTCTTAGTTTAAGTATTCACCATTTTAATCTGACTGAACTATTTTAATACTTTTACGACATTGATTTTGTACTTCATTTTTGAATTCTTTGAACTTTTCAAAGTATTTTGATTTTTACTTTATAAGATATACATAGTTATATCTACTGAAGTCATCAATAAATGTAATGAAGTATTGATATCCTCTTTTAACTTACATGTTGAAAGGCCCACATATGTCACTATGTATAAGGCCTAAAAATTTTCTTGTCTTTTCACCATGTTTAGTGAAGGGGGCCTTAATCATTTTGCCCAATAAATAAGATTTACATACTTCACAAGATTCAAAATCAAATGAGTTTTAAACTCCATTTTTATGGAGTTTGAAAATACGAGTCTCATTTATCTGGCCCAAGCGACAATGCTAGAGATAAGTAGGATTTGAATAATTTGATTTAATTATTTTAGTAATTTTGTTATAAATGGGCATATCAAGGTTTAGAATATGAAGTCCATTAATTATATGTGCACTACCATAAAATATTTCATTCAAATAAATGGAACAACATTTGTCCTTTACTATAAATGAATAACCAATCTTGTCTAAACAAGAAATTGAAATAATATATATAGTTAATGAAGGCACATAATAACAATCCTTTAATTTTCAAATAACCCTAGTGGGTAAAGATAAAACATATGTTCCTATAGCTAATGCAACAACTCTTGCTTCATTTGTTATACATAGGTCCATTTCTCCTTTTGCCAGTATCCTACTTCTTTTAAGATTTTATGCATTAAGATAAATATGAGAACCACATCCAGTATCTAATACCCATAATGTAGAAGTAGACAAATTAATTTCTATAACAAAAATACCTAAAGTAGAAGTCACACTTCTCTTCTTCTTTAGATACTCCAAGTAAATTTTATAATTTCTTTTCCAATGTCTGGTCTCACCATAATAGAAGAATGTCCCTTCTTTAGGTACTTTACTTTTCAATTTTGATGCAGAAGCATTGGGCGTAGACTTATTTTTATTTTTATTGTCCATTTTATTCTTACCCTTTACTTTAAACTTTCTTTTGTCCTTTTGTACCATTAATACAAGCTGTTTGTAACATGTTAGTAATTCAACAGAACTCTTGTCAATTCCATTCATGTTGTAATTCATGACAAATTGACTATAGTTATCTGGCAATGATTGTAAAATAGCATTAGTGGCCAACTCTTGGCTGAAAGGAAAACCCAATTTTTCTAAGTTCCCTATATACCAAATTATCTTGAGTACATGAGCACTAATTAGGGCTCCTTTTGACATTCTACACTAAAACAAGGTTTTGGAGACATCATACCTCTCTTAGCGTGCTTGTCTCCGATAGAGTTTTTTGAGGTGCTCGATCATATCAAACGCTTGTATTTTCTTATGTTGCTTTTGAAGATCTACTATCATCGTAGCTAACATGAGTTAACTGATGTCTAAATCGTCATTTTGATGCTTCTTATAAGCATCTTTCTTAGTTAGTGAGGCATTAGTAGCAGGTGGCTCAGGTATGTGTTGCTTTAGGATATAAAATTTTCTTTCTTGCTAGAGAACTATCTTTAAGTTTCTATACCAATTAGAGAAGTTTGTCCCATTTAATTTGTCCTTCTCAAAGACTGATCACAATGACAATATGTTTGTGTTATTTAATGCCATAATAATAATCTACAACATAATATGCAAAATAAGTATCATGCAATAATATATTTAATCAAATTTTAATTAAATGTTACACCCACTATTTTCTTTCAAATTAATAACTCTTACTATTAATTCAGAAAATTCTAGATTATAATTTTCTAGTAGGCTAAGATTTATAAGTAGGCAACATTTGTCACCCAAAATTTGGCTATTTAAGTAAGCAACATTTGTCAATTGCATCATATGCAACTCTTGGTTATTGGGTAAAAAACACTTGTTTTAGCCTATCTAATAGAGTATACCCAATTCATTGCCTTTAAATTCTCAATCTTATTAAGATGACCTAGTTAAGTCTAACTCAATGATAGTAATTTAGATATCACTATTATCCCATCGCGTCTCACTAAGATTAGTATGGTACCTTACTTTGGCAAGCACACACATATCCAATTGAGGTCTTGACGAATGCTTTTCATTAGAATGCTTGATTTAATATTTTAGTTGTGAGAAATTTTGATCATAAATACAATCTCATCATTTTATTATACATCATGCATCTCATACATTGGTTTACTCATACATTTATTTGACTAGTTCTTCCTATATCATACAAAAATAAATAAATGTGACATATTTATAGCCCATATCACATTAATGTTCCCAATCTTAGGGTAAATATAACTTCATCAAATGTAGTTGATTTCAGCTTCATTAATTCAACTACATTGGTCTTTTGGGTCATAAATATTCACCATGCTTAATAAAATATACATTCATAAATGTAGAATCATGTTATATTCAGTCACAATTACATGTCGTAACACATTAATATGAATTCATATAAAAAGAAAAAAGACTAAACCATATTTAGTCACAATCACATGCTATAATCCATTAGTATGAACTCGTATAAAACGAAAAAGTGACTAAAGCCATACTTAGTCACAATCACATACCGTAACGAATTAATATGAACTCATATACAAAGAAAAATGACTAAAACTATATTTAGTGTGCATCCTCAAATCTTGGTATTTCTCTGAAACCTTAGTATAATTATTTTTGTAGTATATTTTGAGTTTTATGTTGTGAAATATATAATATAATATTTAGAACCTTGGTTAGAGCCATTTTAGCAAAAAAAAGGGGGTCAAAATAACAGTAAATGGCAAAACTATCATTTTAAGTGGGTGTTGATGGATCAAATAAGAGACGATTGAGTTCAGGACTGTATTTTAGTTATTACTGGAGAAAAATATAGGTTGGATAACCTTAAAATGGCAATAATCACCAATTTGTCAAAAAAGGATAATTTTATCGAAAAAGGCAAAATGGTCAATTTGCTAGAGCCATAAACATCAGATTGAGACTCAAATTTTTAAAAATGTTAGAAATATTGTTAGAAGTATGTAGAAAGAAATAGAATCGAATTTAAATAAGAATACCCTTAGAAAAGTGAAAAAAAGAACCAAAACGACTAATTTTCTTTCCTAGAGGCAAAATGGTCATTTCATAAGAAATTTTTGAATTCCGCATCACTAAAATCTAATGGACTAAAGTGAAAGAATTTAAAAATAGTTTAGGTAGTCTCATAATTTTCTTGGAAGTCAAATGTAAGCTTTGAAAAGTTATTGGATAAAAGTGTAATTTTTGCAAAAATGTATAATTGGATAAGACTTTGACTTTTTAAAATTAAATGCATTCAATTTATTTTTTTCTCTCTCTTCCCGTAAGGCCTTCTCTTCATTCTTTTTCAAAATTTTTCAATTTTCTTAGAAAAATCAAGTGAAATCTCATAATTCGTCTAATTAAACGCGTCACTGTAGAGGAAAAAAAATTGTTCTATGCGTTGAGAGTTTTAATTTATTAGTAAAAATTTTTGATTTCATTAAGTTTTAGTTTTTAAATTTGTTGGAAAAGTGATTTAAATAATAGTTTTATGGTTTAAATAGTATTTTAGGTATTTTTTTTTAACTTGAATTTGATGAAATAGCCATCACCTTTGGACTTGAGGGAAGAACTGTAAATTTTAACTTTATAGTTTAAGAATTTTGTGGAATTGATGCATTATTTATGAAATTGAGTGTTTCAAAAGTAGATTAAAGTGAATAGAATTGTATAAATAGGAAAAATTTAGTTTATACATAATAAGACATATTTGGTTACTATTTATAAAGTACTTAAATGCTTTATTTTAATGTATTTTAATATGTTTAAATGTGTATAAATGTGTTTAGGAATAAATAGAATTGGTAAGAATTAGTTTAAATATGTAAAATGGAAGAAAATTATAAAAATGGCAAAATGGTCCATTTTAGATACTGTTTATTGGATGTTAAATTATGATATTTTGATGTGTTTATGTGTTAATAATGGTATTGGAAATAAATAGAATTGGTAGGAATTAGTTTGAATGTGTAAAATGGAAGAAAAATAGAAAAAGGGCAAAATAGTCCATTTTAAATACTATTCATTCAGTGTTAATTACATTAATTTGATGTGTTTATGTATCAATAATTATATTATAATACAAGAGAATTGGTAGAAATTGGGTTAGATGTGTAAAATAGAAGAAAAACAAAAATAGGGTAAAATTGTCCAATTAGGGTATTGTTCAATTGATTTTAGGTGATCAAATTGGTCAAGTGGATATGTGTTGATTAATTAAATATACATGTAAATAATTAAAAATTGATTGTGTGAAAAAAAAAAAAGAAAGAAAAAATATTTCATTGCTAGAGAATGAGTACGGGTGTAAAATTTAGAAGTGTTTTAAATTGTTGATTAAATATGTGTGTACATATACATAATTTTATATATATATATATAGATAATTGTGTAAAATTACTGATTAATTATTCTTTATAGTTACACCTTATTTCGTCAACATCTATTGTCAAAAGAGGTATTTTAAAATACCTTTCCAGCGTTATATGTTTAATGTAGGGGTACCTTAATATAAATGTGTGTGTGTATAATACATCCTAGACATATAATTAGTTTACCTAAGTATGATTGGTCAAATGAAAAGAGAATAGGATAGTAGAATTGAAATAGATAAAATAAAAAGTATACAGAGAAAAATGGTACTACACTATGATTATGCGTAACATCCTGTAATACCCCCTTCCATTCATTCCTATTCATATGGCATATAATACATTGAAGTTGTCGAAAGATTTTTACTTGTCCGAAAGATTTTTGGAAAGTAACAACATAAATAGTAACAACTAAAATAGTATTTTTTTTTTAAAAAAATTATTATACAGTTTAATAAAAATACTATTTCAAATTGCATAGAAAGAAAATTACATATGGGTTAAACCTTAGATATATTATGTCCTGTCAAAAAATCATTGCCTTAACTGTACTTTTCGAAATCGTTATTGCTATATCATAATTACCTGAAAAATAATAATCCCACAAAGAGGTGAGCACACCACATTGCTTAATAAGATAATATAAAATTTAAATGAAAGAAGGAGTATGTTACATGAATCTCCACTTATCTTGACCATTTCATACAATCACACACATATGACTAAATGCATGTCAATATATCAATGTACATGTACAGACACGAATATACTCAATGATGTACACCCGGTATCATACCATATTGTTTAAAACTCTAAGCACTATTTTAGTTATGAACTCTGTATAAACAGTCTCAATCAGAGCAATACACCTCATAATATATCATACCATAGACTATGCAATCTCAAACAATATGCATTCTAAATGAATAGTATCATCACCTGTGTTCGTTCAATTCCTATTTCTATCCTTATCAACAAATACCTAAATGTCCATATAAAATTAATACATTGATATATGTATAAATATCAACTAAATGTCTTAACCACATAAAGAAGAATTGGTCAGGATACAGCATAACCACACAATTTCAATCATACACTCGGCCCAAAATAACCAAAATATCCTAGACATATAATCAATATCCATATAGGATAAAAATATTTCAAACATCTATATATACACAAGCGATGGTATTAGTAAGTATGATAACACTTCTCTATCCCCTTTCCACTCTAGAAAGGTTAATGCTAATAATTCTTGGCATTGACAGGTGATCGTTCATACTTAGAAATATCATGGACCATAATTGTTACTCTAGCCCACGAGGGCATTTGGAAGACAACTGTGGATTCAACCTACCCCTCAGGGTGCCACAATCTTAATATCATATCTTAATTATAAGCTGGCTTACAAACCCAGTTAGGGTGCGAGGGAACATATATGTCTAATCCACATATCCTAATTATCTCAATATTGATTCATTACCAGTCTATTATACCATACATCTACATTGTCTCTTTACTCTTACTATATTCAGACAACCTGATAATTATACTATAATCAAAAGTACATGTCTACCATTTCTTATCCTATATTAGAGATTCTTTTACTTGCATAAACCATAACTATACCATTATAAAGATTTATATCAATCCAATGCTAGTCATCCACTAAGGCACAATAATAATAACACATATAAACTCATAACCTCGTTCTTACATCATCCCATAACATATTTCATACTATTATATCCTTAGAAAATCCTCAACCACATGTATAAATGTGTATGCTAATATATCAAATGACCTACAATACACACAATGTACCTTTTCAACAATATCCTCAAGCATCTCACGTGATCTTTAATCTGTTATAGACTCACATGTATTCTTTTCATTTCACAGGTATACCAATAGGCCAGACAAGATTCTATGTTCTTGAAGTGAGGTAGCCTAGATATTACCTAGCCCATTAACTTATTTGAATTATTATTTTCTTTTTCAAGTTGATGTTGGTTTTCTTTTTTTTTTTGCAAGGTTAAATTATCTCTTAAAGAACTAAAAATTGTCAATGCGTAATTGGACTCCAACTGTTACCGCAACTCATAATCATAGTGAAATTCGATTATGACTACTAATAAGGATAACCCTAGATTATCCTCTACATATGAAAACTATAATACGAAGGGAAGGTCATAACTGACCGTATGAATAGTAATTCTTATAAAAAATTTGACAAGAATTCGCTTATACATATAAACTACCCTACCTGAACAGGAGAACTAGGACAGTCCCAATTTTAAATGAAACACAGCGTATTACTACCTCATCGCTATTCACACAACCATAAGTAATTTTTATCAGATACAGGTATTATACTATGCAGTTTGAATCTAGAATGCACACGAATTCATTTTTATTATAAACTGGTCATAATTAAGTAAATTATGGATCGTGGCCATAATGTTCACCGTACACTTCAATATATATATATAATGGTCCTTCGCCCATTCCGGGTCTCTCATATCAGTAGGATAATAGTTCTACCATGAGTTCTACGTACTAAAAGGCGCCATGGAGAACAGCCACTTCCTACCATGAGTTTAACATACCCCTCAAGTACCATGGTTTTATTATCATTTCTCAATTGTTGTGGGTTCAACATACCTCGAAAAGTATCACAGTCTTATTATCAATCTTGAGCTACTATGGGTTCAACATGCCCCATAAGGTACTACAGTTTTATTATAATGATATTGCTCCATTCTGAGCGATTTTACTAATGTGACGGAAAAATTACCGATCCATAATTATCCCAATTATACCACTTCTCCACACAGATTTATTCTCAGTCGACTTAATTATGACAAAATGACCAATTTGCCCACACTAATCAAAAGGGCAAGTTAATAATTTTATAATGAGTAATATAATTATCTATGAAACACACTTACCAATCCTTATCTCCTAAAAAGATTTCAAGCGTATAGGCCCATCGTAAGACTAGCAGTACTAAGCCACAAAAACATATTCCAATTCGAGCATATAAATATACCATAACACTATCAAGATAAAGGTATGGGAATATATTTTAGCCCAAACACATGGATACACTATATTACTATCAATATAAAACCACGAAAATATATTTCAATCGGTTCTCATATAATTTATCAATACACGCAATCCCAACGTGTCATCACAAGTCAAACTATGCTTAATACCTTACTACGGCACAATAATTACAACACACTAACATATACACATAGGTCCATTCGGACAACATTGTACAACCAATAAGTACAACATCTACTCAATCATTCAATCACACAGGCATAATTACATATGCATATACAAACTTACCTACCATATGAATATACATATATATACAAACATGGGACATATAATGCTGTATAGGTATTTTAGAATACCTAATGTAGCATTGCAGGTCGATGAAGATAGTATTACGCTTATAAATACACACACACACATATATATAATACAGATACTAACACTTCTAATTGCACAATCATACTCATTCTCCATCAATGAGACTTTTTGCAATTCAAACCGATATTATGATACACATTCATATATTTACAGACATTATAAATATTAACGTCCATTTTGTTCACAATTTAAATATCATATTATCTTACCTCTAGGCACCGGATGCCCATACAGATGAACTTATTTGTTATTATCCCAAATTGAAACATAACACTATGCAAAATCACAATTGCCTCTCAAGGTTTGCTCTGCACTAATCACTCCTAAAAATGAGACTCAAGCTTCACCATTTGTCTATTACAAATTAGCATGCATCATTCATTGTGCTTTTGCCCTAAAAATTAAAAAAAAATAAAAGAGATGATTACTACATCTTAGTACTTTCAATTTTATAGATAACCAAGAAAAAGTAAATTATATAGAAAATCTGTTAGGGGTCATTCATTTTTACAATACTGAACTTAAAGACAATAATCTATGCTCTAACAGGCTTTTAGTGGCTTGATGTTGAAATAATAAAGTATTTCATTTACAAAATTAATCAATTAGAGATGTGCTTGATTTATTATAACCTATAATTTTATGTTCTTAAATATTGTCTCATAATCTATTTAAAAGATTAAATATTTATAATAGGCCAATTACATTATAAAATAGTTTATTTTATTCTTAATATTATGTAAGTCAATATGGTCAGAAATTCAAACTTAATTTAAGACTACACCAAACTTTCATTACTATCTTATACATTTATTTTAACTAAATAATTTGGATTAATAAAATGTGTATTGATTGATTATTTGGATTGTTTTTAATTTTTCAAAGCAATTTGAATATTGAAATTTTTTCCTTGATTTTTGTTTTACTTATTCATTGCTTGGAAATGAGAATTGGAATTATGAATATAAATACATAAATAGTTTTGGTACCAAGTCTATTTTGGACACATAATGATTGATGTTAAACTGGGCACTAATTGTTAATTGGATCAACGTAACACATGTATTACTTTATTGATGTTAAACTCGGCACTAATTGTTGGATAAACGAAATACGACATTAGTGGGGTTTAAAGTCATTATAGATCTCAAGAAGAGAAAAGTTAAATGTTATAATTGTGGTAAGGATGCCATATGAGAAAAAAGTATTGGAAAACAAAAAGAATATGTGGATGAAAATAAGCTTTACAAGAAATGTTACAAATACCTAAAAAAATGCAGAAATCAAATGTAGCAAGGTGGCCACAATCTCTGAAGGCAGAAAGAAATATACTGATGTATAGCTCATGGATTCAACAACAACATGGCACATGATTTCTTGAAAAGAATAGTTTCATTATTACAAACTTATCTGAAGAGGATCTATATTCATGAGAAACGATCATGCCTTAGAAATTGTCAATAATGGGACTACTAAATTAAAGATGTACGATAGTATAACTTGCAATCATTCAAAAGGTATGACATATTAAGTGCCTTAAGAAAAATCTATTATCTTTAAGATAATTGGATGGAATTAAGTGTAAAACTTCGATTTAGAATGGGAATATAAAGATTGTAAAGTGCACCGCTTGTGATAATGAAAGCAGAAAGGGTAGTTGTAAACTTATATATTCTACAAGTAAAAACATTTTCGAAGTAGAGGCTTCAATTGCATTTATAAATTTCAAAGAAGAATCAATGATGATATCACATCGAAACTCAATCATATGTCGAAACATGATTTAAAGATTCTTTTAAACCGAAAATAACTTCTTGTCCTAACAATAGTGTTTTTATCATTTTTTGAATAGTGTGTTATTAGTAAGCAATACAAATTGAAGTTCATCAAAATCAATTCTAAAAGCAAAAGCATTCTAGAGTCAAATTCATTTAAATATTTGACAAGCACAAATTATGTTCCTAAAAGAAAAGTACTTACTATCTTTCATTGATATCTTCAAAGTATTCAAAGTTTAGGTGGAAGTTGAATTTGAAAAGAAAAAAAAAGATTAAGTGTTTCAGGATAGACAATGAAGAAGAATTTGCTAATAATGTATTTAATGAATTTTGTAAGCAATTATAAGTGAGAAGCCATCAAAAGACAATTTACTATACACTTCCCAGCAAAATTAAGTGGTAAAGCAAATAAATAAACCTTATTAGAATAAACAAAGACTATTATGCCCCTAAATTAAGGGTTAATGATTGTTAAGATAGAAAAATCAAAATTCAAATAAATACATTAAAATTCAACAATCAAAAGTTCAAAAAGTGTCTCAGAGTCTTAAACTATATTTAGAAATGATAATAATGAAAAATAAATCTAATAAAGCCATATAGGACTATACAAATTATTGCTTTATTTTAAAAAATTAAAATAAAGAAATAAATCATGCATCATCATATAATCAGAAGTTCAATAATTTAAATAAAAATTAATAAGAATGTACTAACTAACTAGTAACTAGAAACTTGTTCATTTTATCTCTTAAAACCCAAACATACTACTTGTTTTTCAATATCCATAGCATGCTAAAAATACTCATGGAGAGAAAAAAAAAAAAAAAAAAGGATGAATAAAACCACAATGCTTAGTAGGTTTTAATATCGCTTACTCAAAGTCTGCATAGTTAAAGTTAAAAAAAAAAAATTATGCATACTTAATTTCAATAAAACTATTGATGATGTTAAAATTTTAAAAAAATTTATACTTTATACAATTATATACGTATATGTGTACATATACATATAATAAAAATAAGTATTATTAATTTCATCTAAATCAAATCAATACAAAATACACTGAGTGGGCGCACCCACATTCATTTACCACTCTTACCATACTCAATTTTCACTCACTTATATGCCTCGAAAGCCTGCCATAAGCTATATGTTGTAGCTACAAAAATATCCAATACATACATTATATACGGGCCAAGGCCTAATCACCATTATATCAATATATAAGTAATATAAAACGTTTAAGTAAAAATTAGAACAGCATAATAGTATGAAATTCAATAAAACCACTTTATATACTATTTAACAAATTAATTTATTTCACAAATTCATCATATAGGTATTTCAAAATAAAGCAATTAATTCAATACAAATTTGGCACGCCATAGCTACAAAACATGTCACCCAACATTTTATAAAATAAATGCATAGTTAAATTCTCAAACAAATTAAATTCATGTTCAAGTCATAATCATAATTATAAATATATGAAAATGTATATATATTTATATATTCAATTTATATTTTAAATAAGTGACTGAATCCCTACCTCTATTGTCTCAATTTATGTGCATTTAAGTTTAAAAAGTTGTTTGAAAAATTTGAGCTCATGGTTGAATTGTTCTCATTGAAACAATTTTAATAGATGTCTCCGAGATCAAAAATGTTGTTCGGGAGGCCTAAAATGGGAGGGTTTACCAAGAGTTGATAGTTGACCAGTCAACTCGCCGGTTAATCCCAATTAACGACACTGGCAACTCAAAATCTGATGATTTAGGCAATGGATTATGATAAGTCTTATAGATTTTGATGTTCTAATCCAATGGTGTGGTCTATTTTTTTCATCTAATATACTATTTGTCGGAGATTTAGTCGAAAAATCATAACTCTGGTAACTTTTTTGATAGCAATCCGGTGATTTTTTGGTCTAAACTTTCTAATCATTTTGTTATACTCATAGAGGTGAGTTTATCAATATACTCAATTTTCAGTAGGAGGTCAAGGTTGGCGAGAAAATTAAGTTAAAGAATTTTCAAAACTTTAAACGAGATTTGCTGGCTCGTCAAAAGTCGGATTGAGGTGAGATTTGCAATAATAGAATGGTAACATTGAGAAGAGTGTGTGGTCTAAAAATGACGTCGATTAGAGGTTAGAAAGGGGCACATCGAAGTAATGGCAAGAATAAAGAGGAGAGAGAAAGGTAGGGCAGATTTGAATTTTTAAAAAATGATGGTGTATTTATAGAAAAACTTTCTAAAAATTACTGAATGACCCAAATCTTTTTAAAATTATTCTTGAACTAAAAATATTTAAAAATTATACAATTTTATTTAAATTATTTTACAATTTAGTCTTTCCAAAACTCAATAAATGCTCATGTATTTTATAATATCAACATATTTATTTGATATATTTTTTTCCAGGGCATTCTAAGGGGAATGTTTAGAATTACAAAGTCACTTTAATCATATTAGGCATGTAACACATCTATTTCTCAAAATTTGTTTGGCAAAATGGACATTTCTAAAATACAAAACCTATTACTAAGATTTTAAACACTCTCAAAAGAGCTTTGTTTCCAACTATTTTGGCTTAACATCAATATACAAAGTTTGATAATTTACAGTCCATCTATTAATTAAAAACCTTATACACATGTTTTTCTTGTTTAAACAAATACAAAATGCAATAAAAATCCTGTAGGTGGGAAACTTTTATCTTGCTTTAACTATATCACCAACTTTACTTAGAACTTAAAAAATATAAGCGAGCTAATACCCTAATAGACATTTATATGCAATGAAAATTAAAAATAAAAAATATCTAATTTTTTTTCCAAATTTTAATAACATAAAAACAAAAAATACTTGAGAGATTTAAAAAATAAAATTCCATATAAAATATCAAAATATCATAAATAAATTTCATCTAATTGATTCTAGGTGTAATTTATGGGCATTATTCTTAAGAGTAGCTATTGCACCAATTTCTTATTTTCAAACTTTCATTATGGGATAAAAATTACATCTGTCCATGATCTTTTGTTTTTAGACTTTTGACACGAGATTGAAATCAAATCTGTGTCATCTAATTTTTTATTAGAGGATTGTCACACCTCGGATACTAAATTCAAGCATATAATAATTGCCACACACTCGTAAGAATTACGTTCTACTGTAACTCATACAAATGGGTAAGGCCTCTAGTATCGTATATGCATAAACTACATGACATATATAATATTTATAACCAAAATTTTAAAAAGAATTCCAATAGCATTTAAAAAATGTTGGATCCTTTATATAATATTTCTATATATGATAACGAAGAATACTATATACCTAATGATTCTCTGATAAAATATTTACCATCAATTAATTATCTAAGGTGGAAACCACGATGACCACTTTTAAACTACCTAATCTGAAAATATTTTAAAAAAATAAAAATAAAGGAATAAGTAATCACTTAGTGAATAGATAGAGATTTTTTAACTAAAATTTAAATATTAGAGTAAGAGTATCATATTAAAAATATATAATTCATAAAATTTTGAATTAATCATTCTCATAATTATTTTTGTGGATGTTTTAAATTAAACTCGAGCTTGTCCGAAAATTATCCCTCGAGACATCTACCAGTAGCCATCTGATTAACATCTCGATACCTATTAATGAAAATTTTCACATATGCATATAAAATAAAATCATTGAGCTTACACTTTAGCTGTAGCCCAGATAAGGAGTATGGTGTCAAACATTTTACTATTTGGTGCTTACTCCTTTATCCTTTTGTAGGTAATAAGAAGGAAATAATCACTCCTTTATCAACGTATCATGTAACACTCCCTTCCTTTCATTTTTATTCATGTGGCATATAGTGCATTAAAATTGTCGAAAAGATAAAAATCAACGCTTTCTTATAGTGTGGCGAAGTTTTCATTTGTCCAAAAAATTTATGGATAGTAACCACATAAATAGTAACAACTAAAATAGTATTATATTTTTTTTTTCTCTAAAGAATTGTTACGCATTTTAATAAAAATAATATTTCAGAGTACACAAAAAGAAATTTACATAACAATGGCCTAAACCCTAGATATATTATGCCCCGTTAGAAAATCTTTGCCTCAATTACACTTTCCGGAACCGCTACCATTATATCGTAATCACTTGAAAAATAATAATCCCATAAAGGGGTGAGCACACCACATTGTTCAGTAAGATAATACAATACTTAAATAAAAGAAGGAGCATGTTACCTGAATCTCTACTTATTTTGGCTATTTCATACAATTCCACAGACATAGGTAAAAGCATGTCCATATATCAATGTACATGTATAGACAAGCGTATGCTCAATGATGTACACAAGATATTATATCATATCATCCAGAACTCTAAGCACTATCTCAGCTATGACTTCTGTATAACCAGTCTTAATCAGAGTAATACTACTCATAACATACCAAACTACAGATTATGTAGTCTCAAACAATATACATTTTAAATAAATAGCTTTCTCACCTATACTCGTTTAATTCCTTTTTCTATTCTTATCACAAATACCTACATGACCATATAAAATCACTACATTTATATACATATAGATATCAACTAAATGTCTCAACCACATAAAGAGAAACTAATCAGAAACCAGTATAACCACACAATTTCAATCACACACTCGGCCCGAGATAACCAAAATATCCTAGGCACACAATCAATATTCTCATAGGATAGAAATATTTCAAACATCTAAATATATACAAACGAGGGTATTAGTAAAAACGATAACACTTTTTTTATATGTCATTTCCACTCTTGGAAGGTCAGTGATAGTAATTTATTGCATTTACAAGTGATTGATTATACTTAAAGACATTATGGATCATGGTTGTTACTCTAGGCCACAGGGCCGTTTGGAGAACAACAGTGGATTCCACCTACCCCTCAGGGTACCACAGTCTTAACATCATTTCTCAATTAGAATCTGGCTTATAAGCCCAACTGAGTGCGATGGAACATACATATCCGATTCACATATCATAATTATCTCAATACTGATTCATTACTAGTCTATTTTATCATACATTCATATTATCTCCTTATTCTTACTATATCAAGACAACCTGATAGTTGTACCATAATCACAAATACATGTCCACCATTCTTTAACCCATCATAGGGACTCTTTCACCTACACAAACCTTGACTATACCACTATAAGGACACATATCAATCCAATCCTAGTCGTTCGTTAAGGTACACTGATAATAACAAATGTAAACTCATAACATAGTTCTTACACCATCATATTCTTACCGTATTCTCAACCATACCTATAAACGTGTAAACTAATATATCAAATGACCTGCAATACACCCAGTGTGCCTTTTTAACAATATCCTTAAGTATCTCACATAATCTTTAATCTATTATGGGTTCACACATATTCTTTTCGCTTCACAAGCATACCGGTGGGCTAGACAAGATTCTATATACTTGAAGTGAAGCGGCCTAAATATTGCCGAACCCATTATCTTATTTAAAATCATAATTTTCATTTTTCAAGCTGATGCTAGCTTTCTATTTCTACAAGGTTAAGTTCCCTCCTAAAGAGTTGGAACTTGTCAAGGTGTAGTCGGACTTTAACCATTTTCGAAATTCACAATCATAACAAAATTCAATTGTGACTGCAAATAAGGATAATCCTAGACCCTCCTCTATATATAAAAACCAGAATATAAAGGGAAGGTCACAAATGACTGTATGAATAGTATTTCTTATAGTAATTCGGCAAGGGTTCGCTTATATATATAAACTACCCTACTTGTACAAAAAAATCAAGACAATCCTAATACCAAATAAAACACAGCATGTTACTACCTAATCGCTATTCACACAAACACAAGCAACTGTTAGCAGATAGAGGTATTCTATCATGCAGTTTGAATCTAGTAGGCATACGAATTCATTTCTTTATAGATCGGTTATAATTAAGTAAATTATGGATCGTGGTCATAATATGCACCGTACACTTCAATATATGTATATAATGGTCATTCGCCTACTTCGGGTTCCTCAGACCAGTAGGATAATTAGTTCTACCATGGGTTGCACGTACCCAAGGACACCATGAAAAACAGCCACTTCTTACCATGGGTTCAACATACCCCTCAAGCACCATGGTTTTTATTATCATTTCTCAATTGCTGTGGGTTCAACATACCCCGAAGGGCACCACAATCTTATTATCAATCCAGAGCTGCTGTCGGTTCAACATACCCCGAATGGCACCACAGTCTTATTATAATGATTCTACTCCATTCTAAGCAGCTTTACTAGTGTAACAAAAATCTACCGATCCATAATTATCCCAATTATACCAGTTATCCACACATATTTATTCTTAGTCGACTTAATTATGACAAAATGACCATTTTACCTATATTAAACAAAAGGCACATTAATAATTTCATAATAGGCAATATAATTACCTATGAAACACATTTATTAGCCCTTATCTTCTAAAAGACTTCATACGCATGGATTTATCGTAAGGCTAGCAGTATTAAGTCATGAAAACATATTCTACTCTGACACATAAATACACCATAACACAATCAAGATAGGACACAGAAATATATTTAAATCCAAGTACATGAATACACTATATCACTATTAATACAAATTCATAGAAATATATTTTAATCGATTATCATATATTGCGTCATTACATGCAATCCCATCATGTCATTACAAATCAAACTATACTCATTACCTTACTACAGCACAATAACTATAACACACTAAAATATACACACATGTCAATCCGAACAGCATTGCAAAATATCAAGTGCAACATCTGCTCAATCATTCAATCACACGGGCATAATTACATATGTATATACAAGCGTACCTACCATATAAATATATATATATATATATACAAACATGGGACATAGAATGCTGTATAGGTATTTTAGAATACCTAATATAGCACTGCAGATCGACGGTGATGGTATTACGCTTATAACTATATATATATATATATTTTTAAAACACAGATATTAATACTTCTAATTGCACAATCATGCCCATTCCCTGTCAATGAGACTTTTCTATAATTTAAACCATTGTTATGATATACATTCATACAATTATAAACATTATAAATATCAAAATCTATATTTTCACAATTTAAATATCATATTATCTTACCTCTAGACACCCAGTACCTACGCGGATGACGAAAAGCCGTTGCGGAAAGGATATGCACATTCGAAATACTCCTCCATACGCTACAAGTATCTTCTTGAAAAACATGTAAGTTATTGTTTATAGGTACTATTTATGAGCACTATTTAACCCACAAAATTTTAGTTTTCGTTTCATGAACGGAATATACCATCGCGATTCTTGCAATGTCAGGATATTATCCATGGTGTCCATATGCCATAAAACACAAATTTAAGCATTCAAAATCACTAAACATCCTAAAATTTTAGATTTCAAGGTACCTACTTTGAACCCTCGAATCATCATCAAAACTCAATCCAAATTGAGATCTAAACATACCATATTGAAGTACGAGTGTCGAAGAGTACACTGATCAGTTCAGATTTCACCGCTGCTACACCAATCGCCGAAAATCTTACTAAAAAGACAGCTTCCCGATCAGCCATCCCTCATCGGAATCCGGTGGCCAAATGCCGAATCTGGGCACACCACCGTGAAGAGGGTGGCAAGACGGTGCCAGACGCGCTGGCGATGTCGGTCAACTCACCGTGCACCGCCGTGAATCAGCAGTCAAAGTTCATGCCAACGAGACTTCAAGCGGCGCATGGCGACGGCGATGGGGACGGGGTTTGCGGCGTTGCACTTGCGACGGCATGGTAGTCCTCCATTCGCCGGCAGTGAGGTGATCGGAGCTTCGATGACGAAAGTCACTGTTCACAAGGGAGAGAGACGTGAGGAGGAGAGAGAGAAGAGAGAGAAGAGAGAGAAAAAGGAGGGAAAAACTGAAGTTGGGTTGTCGGGTTTCCCGACCCCGTCCCGCTTATATAGTCGTGTACACATGATGAGAAATTACAGCTTTTCGCTTCTGTCATCAAATTTCTGATGTCGGTAATAAAATACTGTATTTTTCACTCATACAGTACACTGTCCCAAATACCGGCCAACTCTCTCTCTTATCAAAACTCTCAAAAATATTGAATACAACTCCATGATATAATTCTAAGAGTATATGATTTTCAAAATGTTACATATCATATATTAATATTTATGCATAGACATACCCGCAATTAGATATTTATACCAAATCATAAATCAAGAAATCATAAATATATTTTTACATCATATTCATCAATGCATACATTTACTGTAACATCCTGAAATTTTTATATTCTTAAAACCCTGTCATGGAGCTATAATACAGTATTTTTGAGAATTTGATAAGAGAGAGAGTTGACCGGTATTCAAGACAGCGTACTGTATGAGCAGAAAATACAGTATTTCATTACCGGTATTAGAAATTTGACGACGAAAGCGGAAAGCTGTTATTTTCGTCGTGCGTGCCCGACTATATAAGCGGGACGGAGTCGAAAAACCCGGAAAAGCAAAAGTCACTTTTTCCTCCATTTTCTCTCTCTTCTCTCTCTCCTCCCCACGGTTCTCTCTCCTATGAACAGTAACTTTCATCACCGGACCTCAGATCACCTCACCACCGGCAAGTGGAGGAC
>CP135557.1:4633952-4647373 GCA_032402905.1 Khaya senegalensis | reverse complement strand
TGCGCATATGTGGTATTTATTGTGAATGGTTTGAGTGTACAACAGTTTTCAAAAAAAATAAATGCATGGTTTTAGGCCATGTGGTGTTTATTGTGTGATTACATTAGTTATGGAATCGAATATTCAGATACCCTTCACACCCGCTGGCTTGGTTATAGCCAAATTACATGATCGATCATATGTAAAATATATGCTTAGCTCGATAGATGAGCGGTGTGAATAGATGAGGGTTGGGCAAATTTACTTTGTGGCCACGATCCATAACTGTGTTAGCACAACCGGTCATATATTTATCGATAATTTGTTAAAAATGTCATGTGTTTTTTATTTCGAAATGCATGTAGATTTATTTATATTCTATATAATAACTATGAGCATTATGTGGATAGTGATACAGAGTATATGATCGGAGTGTATTTATCTCGTTCAATTATGTTAAGGCGATATGAGTTTAATAACCTATACGTCATTAGTATCGTATAGTATATATGGTAGGGAAATAAATTTTGTACTAGAATATTATATTTCCTTACTGAGCTGTTTCGCTCACCCTTTGTGGATTGTAGTTTTTACAGATAATGTGACACCACGGGATATGAATGCAAATTATTTGAGGCATTAACAGGGCTAGTATCTTGATGATGGGGGGCATTTTTTGGTTACATACTTGGATTATGTGTGTAACCAGGATATTATACATATCCAACTTTCACATATATATATATATGTATTAATTATTTTGGCTATAAATACGTTTCTTGACTTAAATTAAATTTAGGGTGTTTTCTAATACTTGACCCATGATATATATATATATATATTTTTATGTAAAAAAAAAAAAAAATTCAGATTATATCTTATGTGGTTGATTTTAAATAGAGGGGTGTTACATTGGTGATATCAGAGCATGACCTTGGATTTAGTGGGTTATGTTATATTATTATTATACATGCACATGTATTAAGATGCCTTGTCGCCTCGAAGCCGCATCTAGACCCGATGGCAGTAAGGATTTTATTGTTTGATTACCTGTATAAGTATATAATTGAGTGAGCAATTAACAATAGCTCTATTTATTGTGTGAAGATGCGAGGTACTCGTTCTGGGCGTTATCGAGGATGAGGATGAGGATGAGGACAGGCTCGTGATGTAGGGGTGACTCCGAGTGTTGGTCGAGGGCGAAGAGTCCCTTAAGAGGTTAGTGAGACATCTACCCCGTTGAAAGTAACTGGTGTACCAGTTAATGAGGTTTTATTACAGGGTATGATTGACCGAGCAGTGAGGGAGGCACTTGATAGGCGTACCTCTGGAAGTTCAAACAGGCCTGTGGTTGGGGAAATACCGGTTATTGCCCCGGGTACTGGTAGAGAGAATGTAGGAGCAAAGGCAGTTGTTCATGCAACTCGTACTGCTCTGACTGGTTTGGGATGAATCTATAGTTTACTTAGCCAGCATTCTCCTTGGGAGTTTAGAGGTACTGCAGACCCTGTAGTTGCGGAGGAGTGGATTAGGTCGGTAGAGACAGCTATAGATTTATTTCTAATGATCGATCGGGAAAAGGTCCAGTATGCTAGCTATCTTTTTAAGGGTGATGCTAGGATTTGGTGGGATCTAATCAAAGAGACCTAGGATATTACACTACTTTCATGGGTAGAATTCAAAAGTATCTTCCACTCACAGTATAGGACTGAGGATGTGGTAGCTGCGAAGGTGCAAGAGTTTATTATGTTACAGTAGGGTGCCATGTCAGTTAAAGAATATTCTACCTGGTTTAATGCTTTGGCGAGCTTTGCGTCAGGGATGGTGAGCACTCAAGTGATGCGGCGAGATAGATTTCTTCAAGGATTAAGATCAGATATAGCTGCATATGTGATGACTGGTCCACAACCTCCACAAACTTATGGTGAGGCCTTGGATAGAGCTTTGAGGATGGAGGTTTATGCGAATAGAGTGCTACAAATAGTACCGCAGACAGCAGCTGCAATGTCGGCTAGACCATCTCAGACCAATATACCACAGAGAGGCGGATCCTCAAGACAAAGTTTCCAAAGTAGGAAGAGATTCCCACCCCGAGGTAGTCAAAAATCGGGACAAGATAAGAGACAGAGGACAGCCGGTCCATCATAAGAGGGTTTTTCGCAATGTCAGAGGTGTGGTAGATTTCATGTAGGCGAGTACCAGTATGGGGGCCGGCAGGTAATATGTTACAGGTGTGGAAAGTCGAGCCATATTAAGAGGGACTATCGGATTTAGATGAATCAGACCGTAGTACCCCCTTCAGCCCCATCCTTGCAGAGTGTAGGTGGATCTCAGGCACGAGTATTCACTATAGCCCAAAGTCAAGCTAAGGCTAGTCCATCAACAATAATTGGTCAGCTTTTATTTCATTCTACTCCTCTGTATGCTTTGATAGATTCTGGGGCTACTCATTCATTTATCGCATTTGCTATAATTGAGAGAATGAGTTTAAAACCTATTAAGCCATTGTATCCTATTAGAGTAGAAATGCTCGACGGGGAATGGGTAGAGATTGAAATGATCCTACCAAATGAGCATATTGTTATCCAAGGTAGAGAGCTAGATGTAAACATGATTGTGTTGCATATGCCTGATTTTGACATTATCTTAGGCATGAATTTCTTGGAAAGATATAACGTGGAGATTGATTGTAGAAAGAAACGAGCTCGATTTCGGTTAGAAAATGGGGATAAATTCAGTTTCGGCGAAGGCCGACAGCTTAGCATGATGATTAGTAGCATGCAAGCTAGGCGTATGTTAAGGAAATGATGTATGGGGTACTTAACTCATGTAGTGCGCGATAGTGCAGTATTGAGCCTAGGGATAGCGGATATTCGCATAATACGCGAGTTTCCTAATGTATTCCCCGAAGAGCTACCTGGCTTGGCTTCAAAAAGTGAATTGGAGTTTAGTATCGAGTTAAAGCCAGGGGCAGCGCTAATTTCGAAGGCCCTATACCGTATGGCGCTAGTAGAGTTGCAGGAATTGAAGAAACAACTTCAAGAGCTGCTGGATAAAAGATTCATTAGACCGAGCCATTCTCCTTGGGGAGCGCCCATTCTGTTTGTTAAAAAGAAGGACGGGTCCTTGCGGATGTGTATTGATTACCCGGAGCTGAATAAGATAACTGTGAAAAACAGGTATCCGTTACCATGTATCGGCGATCTTTTCGATCAGCTGAGAGGAGCTGTAGTGTTTACAAAAATTGATTTGAGATCAGGATACCATCAAGTAAGAGTAACAGAGAGTGATATACCCAAAACTGCTTTTAGGACACGATATGGGCATTATGAGTTTGTTGTGATGCCGTTTGGAGTGACTAATGCCCCAGCAGTTTTTATGAATTTGATGAATCGAGTATTTCACGATTGCTTTGATAGATTTTTGGTGGTATTCATTGACGATATTTTGGTGTATTCCCGATCTCGGGAAGAGCATGAGCAACATCTCAAGTTTGTGCTACAATGGTTGTAAGAGAAGCAGTTGTATGCCAAACTATCGAAGTGTGAATTTTGGTTAGACTAGGTGGTATTTTTAGGTCATGTGGTGTTCCGTGAAGGTATTGCAGTGGACCCCAGTAAGACAGAGGCAATACTTGAGTGGCGTAGACCGAAGACTGCTAAGGAGGTGCAGAGCTTTCTAGGTTTAGCCGAGTATTATAGGAGATTTGTGCAAGGATTTGCGAGGATTGCCTGACCACTTACGGAGTTGACGAGACAAGGGATAGTGTTTCAGTGGATTGATACTTGTGAGGAAAGTTTCTAGGACCTAAAGAAGCGGTTGACAACTGCTCCCATCCTTATTTTACCAGAGGAGGGAGTAGAGTATGATTTGTATTGTGATGCTTCTTATCATGGTTTAGGCGCTGTGTTGATGCAGCAGGGAAGAGTGATAGCATATGCCTCACGACAGTTGAAAGATTATGAGACATGCTACCCTACGCATGATTTGGAGTTAGTAGCTATGGTTTTTGCACTAAAGATTTGGCGGCATTATCTATATGGGGTCAAGTGTAATGTATACACGGATCATAAGAGCTTGAAGTACTTTTTCACGCAAAAAGACCTAAATATGCGACAGCATAGGTGGTTAAAATTGGTAAAAGACTACGACTGTGATATTAAATACCACCTTGGGAAGGCTGATGTAGTGGCAGATGCTTTGGGTAGGAAGGTCTCCATAACTTATTCTAGTGTTCAGATGGGATCATTTCAGGAAGCTATGGATGATAGTTTTGAGATTGTGGTAGGGAGATTGGCAGGATTGAGTATTCGACCCACCACACTTGAGAAAATTCAAGAAAGACAGTCGAGTGATCTCTAGTGCCAGGAGATGATACAGCAGGTTAGAAATGGTCGAGAGACTGATTTTTAGATGGTCAAGGATATTCTTCGATTTAAAGGCCGTATATGTGTGCCAACAGACTCGGAGTTAAGAAGATAGATTTTGAGTGAAGCACATGATACACTTTACACTGCGCACCCTAGTAGTGTAAAGATGTACCATGATCTGAAGAAAGGTTTTTGGTGGCACAAAATGAAAAGAGATGTTGGAGAATTTGTTGCACGGTGTCTGATATGTCAGCAAGTTAAAGCTGAGCATCAAAGACCCTCTGGGTTACTACATCCACTTAGTATCCCTAAGTGGAAATGGGAGAACATTTCCATGGATTTTATAGTTGGACTACCGAGAGTGCAAAGAGGATATGATGCTATTTGGGGAGTAATAGATAGATTGACGAAAATAGCTCACTTTATTCCGGTAAGAAGTAGTACAACTACTAAGCAATTGGCTCAGTTGTATGTACGAGAGATAGTGAGACTACATGGTGTACCCAAGACGATAGTATCCGATAAAGATCCTAAATTTGTATCAGCTTTTTGGGGCAGTTTACAAAGAGCATTAGGTACCTGACTAGCATTCAGTACAGCATATCATCCTTAGACAGACGGTCAAATGGAGATGATTAATCAGATATTGGAAGATATGCTTCGAGCATGTTGTATGGAGTATCAGACATCGTGGAATGAGTTGTTGCCTCTAATAGAGTTTGCATATAATAATAGTTATCAATCGACTATTCAAATGGCTTCATATGAGGCATTGTACGGTAGACGATGTTGATCTCTGTTATATTGGGATAAGATAGGTGAGAAGTAGGATCTGAGTAAAGCCCTTGGATCGGAAATGACTCAAAAGATGATTGAAGATGTTCGGATAATCCGAAAGAAACTAAAGCAGGCTCAAGATAGACAAAAGAGTTATGCTGATCGAAAGAGAAAGGATGTGGAGTTTCAAGTAGGGGATAAAGTATTTGTGAAGATTGCCCCTTACAAGCATGTAATGAGGTTTGGAACGAAAGGGAAACTTGCTCCTAGGTATATTGGGCCTTTTGAAATATTAGATCGAGTGGGCAATGTGGCATATAGGCTGGCTCTTCCACCTAGTATAGACAGGATTCATAATGTATTTCATGTTTCTTTACTCCGTAAATACACTAGTGACCCTTCACATGCATTGGCACTTGATATAGTGGAATTAGAGGAGAGCTTGATTTATGAGGAGTGACCAGTTCAAATTCTGGATAGAAGGATCAAAGAGCTCCGAAATAAGCAAATTCCACTGGTTAAGGTTTTATGGAGAAATCATTAGGTAGAAGAGGCAACTTGGAAAGTGGAGTAGCAGATGCAAGAGCGATATCCTGAGTTCTTTGCTTAATTTCGAGGACAAAATTCCTTGTAAAGGGGGAGGAAATGTGACACTCAAATATAAGTAAACCCTAATCTTTATTACCTCTTGTCCTTGGAAATATTTTATGAAGTTATTGGAAAGAGACTGAGTGAAAATCGATTAAATAGGTTATTTTATCGGGTAGGGGCAAAATAATTTTTTCACTCAAAATTGAGGCCAAAGTGAGTTTTGATAGCATAAAAAGTCTTAGAATTTCATAAATATTATGATGATATGTTTAATTTCAATTCGAGACGCGGTTGGTATATTTTTGGGAAGTCGAAAATAAAAAGGGTAAAATCGTCATTTGATAAAGTTTTGATTGACCAAGCTAGATATCAAGAATATAAATTAGTATGATAGAGTGTGTTAGAAGGAAAGATAGATTTTATAACCATAAGAATGCCAAAATTTCTATTTTGGACAAAAAGGGACAATTTTGCTAAAAATGGCAAAATGGTCATTACGTCAAGGGTCGGAAGGACTCTGCCAGATTTTGATCACCCAGAACTCTTGTAAATGTTGTAAATAAGATATAAAAAAGTGGAATTGAATTAGGATGTGAATTTCTTTATAAATGATGAAAAAGGACCAAAGTGACCAATTTTCTTTATTAGGGGTAAAATAGTCTTTTTACAAGGAATTAAAAAAAGTGGTAATTAAAATTGATGGACTAAAGTGAAAGAATATAAAAATGGCTTGAGTAGTCTCATAATTTTCTTGGGAGCTAAATGTAAGTTTTGAAATATTTTTGGGTAATAATATAATTTTTAAAAATATAAATTTGGATAAGATTGGTTGACTTTTCAAAATTGAAACAAAACCCACTTTTTCTTCTTCCTTGCCGTGAGGTGCTTCTCTCTTTCTCTTTCAAATTTTTGGACAAAAATCAAGCAAAATCTTTTAATCTGCCCGATTAAACGCGTTACCGCAGAAGAAAAAATTGTTCTACGCGTTGAGAGCTTTAATTTGACTGTAAAAATTCTTGATTTCACTAAATTCTAATTTATTGATTTGTTGAAAAGTGGTTTTTAAAAGTGGTTTATGGTTTTTAATGGTGATTTAGGTGGTTTTGCAGTATTGGGAGGTTTAATCAAGCAATTGGCATATTTTAAAGGTAAGAAAATATAATTTTCTTTTATGGAATTTCTGATTAGTGGTTGGTTTGTGTAGCAATGGATTTAGGGATGGTGTTTAGATGAAATTGGGTATAGAATAATGTATTAAATGGAAGAAAATTTGAAAGAGGGGCAAAATGGTAAATTTAGAGTACTGTTTATCGAGCCTCTAAATGATATATTTTAACATGTTATGGTATGTTTGAATGTGTATAGGCATGTTAGGGAGCGAATGAAATTAGTAGGAATTGATTTTGGTGGACAAAATGAGGAAAAAAAATTGAAGGAAGGGTAAAATGAAAATTTTAGTTATTATTATAGAGATTTAGAAATATTTTGATGTGTTATGTATGTATAATACTTTATATGATTGTTGGAATACATAAATGAATTATTATTATAGCTATGTGATTGGAGCGTGGTTAATAGAATTTAGAATAGATTGTAATATTCAGGACGTTGCACGTTGGTTGTCATAATAATTATAGTAGTTAGAATTACTATGTAAATTTTCTTTATTAGTAAATGATGCGTTGATGTGGTTATCCATTAATATTGGATAGTATACTATATATTATCGTGATAGTAAAAATTATAATTGTGATAAATAAATCTCAGTAAATTTGCTAGACTGGGTATTTACGAGTATATGTGATTATGAAAGTGTTGTGAATTTTTGGTTAGGTATCACTATCCGCAAGTGCATTATACATTCATTATGTGAACGAATTTCATATGTGCATAAAATCGAGATGTGAACGTTATTTATCATTTCTGTGTGTATAGGTGCGCATATGTGGTATTTATTGTGTATAGTTTGAGTGTACAATAGTTTTCAAAAAAAATGAATGTATGGTTTTAGGCCATGTGGTATTAATTGTGTGACTACATTAGTTATGGATCCGAATATTTAGATACCCTTCACAGCCGCTGGCTTGGTTATAGTCAGATTACATGATCGATCATATGTAAAATATATGCTCAACCCGATAGACAAGTGGTGTGAATGGATGAGAGTTGGGCGAATTTACTTTGTGGCCACGATCCATAACTGTGTTAGCACGACCGGTCATATATTTGTCGATAATTTGTTAAAAATGTCATGTGTTTTTTATTTCAAAATGCATGTAAATTTATTTACATTCTATATAATAACTATGAGCATTATGTGAATAGTGATACAGAGTATATGGTCGGAGTGTATTTATCTCGTTAGATTATGTTAAAGCGATATGAGTTTAATAACCTCTACGTCATCAGTATCGTATAGTATATATGGTAGGGAAACAAATTCTGTACTAGAATATTATGTTTCCTTACTGAGTTGTTTCGCTCACCCTTTGTGGATTGTGATTTTTACAGGTAATGTGACGCCGTGGGATATAGATGCGAACTCTTCAAGGCGTTGACAGGGCTAGTATCTTGATTATGGGGGTATTTTTTAGTGTTAATGCATAATTATGCATATGTATCTATATGTATATGTATCTATATATACGTTGGTACAGTAAACTTGTATTTTTGGGTTACATACTTGGATTATGAGTATAACCAAAATATTATACATATCCAACTTTTGCATATATATATATATATATATGTATTAATTATTTTGGCTATAAATACGTTTCTTGACTTAAATTAAATTTAGGGTGTTTTCTAATACTTAACCCATGATATATATATATATATATATATATCTTTATGTAAAAAAAAAAAAAAAATTCAGATTACATTTTATGTGGTTGATTTTAAATAGAGGGGTGTTACATACAAGTTAATGAACTAATATAATAGGCCCACCTATCATGAGAATGCTACGTTGAATCATTATACAAGTGCTTAAGTGACTCTCATAATCACAATGATGTATGTGATGTTTAGACTTGAGATTACTATAGACTATAAACAAATTTTAATATTTTCAAACGTCATCTGTAACAAGATAGACTATAAAGAAAATAATAAAAAATGTCATAACTCATGTAGAGGGATATGTGTAATCAATATAAAATCTATCTATCTTATATCATGGGAGTAATATCTTGGGCCTTTTGATTAAGTAAGACTTTAAAAATCCATGACCATGCTCAAATAAATCAATATGTAATATTGACTTCATTTAATAGAATAAGTCTACTCAGAATATCAGAAAAATATAAAATTGAACTATATAAAGATGATACATTATATATTTTTTGTTCAATTAAGATATCTAAGATGAAAAAATTGAATTACACGATAACATTGGTTACAAATAAAGTAATATCAAACTACTAGTATTTTTATCACTTGGATAGTCATGATGTACTATTAGATATTGCTTATTACTTGTAATACTAAAATTATATTTTAGTATTATTACTAACGTTACGAAAACTTATTGGGTCACACATTAAAATCAAAAATTTTATATATATATATATATATATGAAGAATTTTAAATGTGTTTAAAATTTTTTGAGCTATTTGAGTATTAATTTTGACTAAACTCATTATGTAAAAATTGGATTAAATTTATTAGTGTCTATTTTACTAAATCAATTAGATTTTATAAAAAAGTCCAACTAAATAGTTTGAGTCAAAATTAAAGATCTAAAATAGTAATATAAATATGTGATGTTTATGTGTTAGAGATGTACCTAAGATTTTTTTTCGTTTTTGTTTTTGAAAAAAAATAAATGAACAAAATATCATACACTCAAATCATATGAACTAACACTCTAAATTATATTCATGATCATGTGGATACCATAAAAATGCAAAAATAATTTTTCTGTATTCGTGGTTTGGCAAAATTATATAATTAGAGGTATATATGTATTTACTGTATTATATTATATATATATATATATATGATAACATTAAAATTTATCACGTGAATTTTGGAATGCAAACCATTTATTTTATGTATTTTTCGCTACATATATGTATTGGTTTGCTTACAATGATGACACATGCTAATGGCAGTTATTCTTTCTTTATTACATTTATTGATGGTTTTTCAAGATTCAAATACGTGCTATTGATAAAATACAAATTTGAAGCCTTTAAAAAATTCAACGAATTTAATAATGAAGTAGAAAACTAAACGGGGTAAAAGTGTTAAAATCCTTCAATCAAATCAAGGAAAAGAATACTTAAATTATAAATTTTTGGATTATCATAAAACTCATGAAATTATGCCCTAATGGACTCCTCTGGCCACATCACAACTTAATGGTGTATTTGAGAAATTGTACACTATTAGATATGGTACATTCCATGATAAGCTTTGTTGTTCTTCCTATATCTTTCTAGGACATGCTCTAAAACCATAAATTATTTATTGAGCAAGGTTCTAGTGAAATTAGTATTAAAAATTTCGTATGAGATATAGAAAGGTAAAAAGCTTGACTTTAAATATATTAAAATTTAGGATTATCTTACTTATATGAAGAGACTTAATGTAGATAAGCTCAACTCAAAAAGTGTCAAATGTAAGTATTGAGGGATATCCAAAAGAATCTATTAGATATCAATTATATCTTGTTGAAGAGAAAAGTGGATTTGTCTCGAAATATGCTATATTCTTAAAAAAAAAAAAAAAAAAAAAGTTGTTTCTAAGTGATGGATATAATATATAAAAGATGGGAACTTAAGGGAATTTTTGAACCATAACCTATCATTACTCATTTAAAGGAACCTGTTTAAGAAAATGTAAACACATAAATTCATAGGTCGATTAGGATTTCAAGATCATATAAAGGATATGTAAGATATATTAATAAAGGTGGATCTAAAATCTATCTTGTATCAAAAAAAATATCCCAAAACCTACAAATAAGTGATAGTATTGATTCTAAGAAGTGACTAACACCATGAAATAAAAAATGGATTTTATGCACTCCATCTAAATTTGGACTTTGATTAATAAGCCTAAAAGCATTATGCCTATAGGTTACAAATGGGTCTCTAAAAAAATGATTGAAATTACAAAAGAAGTGGAAACCTATAAACAAGATTGGTAGCAAAAAGTTATTTTCAAAAACAAAGAATTAACTTTGATGAAACTTTTTTATTAGTAGACATGCTTAAATCCATTTGGATTATTTTGGCGATATTTACATACTATGACTATAAGATATAGCAAATGAATGTTAAAATAACTTTTCTTAATGAAAATCTCGAAGAAAATTTGTACATTACACAACTTAAAAGTTTTACATTCATTATAGATCCTCATAAATTATGCAAACTATAACGGTCTATTTATGAACTTAAACAAGCTTCTCGTTATCAAAAACCTAAATGATTCATGTGTTTAAAAAATGTTAGTTGGAGCAAGATCATATTTATAGTATTATATGTAAATGACATATTATTAATTGGGAATGACATATTATTACTATATTTTGATACTATTCAAGATGAATTTAAATAAGTTGTATTACGAGTAGTTATTAGGTATGGTACAACACTCACGGAAACAGGTGAATGTTAAATAAAAAATTTGTTACCTTTAGTACATTACAAAAATATGCTCTATGTAAATAAAAGAGATTTCACTCATGAAATCTTTAGTTAAGGTGAAGTGTATAATTGAGAAATAATTCTTAATTATGCTATACTTTACAAGTTATAATCTCAAAATTTATTATATGTAGCGTTGGATATAAAGATTTTGATAATTTAACATAACTTTAATCTAATAGAAATATGGTATGACAAAAGGATTAAAATGCATGGCAATTGATTACAGAAAAGGTTTATTTTAACATTTAACACTTCATTATAATTTAGGTGACCATGATAGATTACTATATGTTAATCTTAGTCTATAGATATATTTAATTAATCATAAGATGAATTTATTAAATATCAATTGAATTAAGTTTGATTTAAAATTTTAATATACGTTTACTATTGGCTTTACAGTGAATATATTGAATCACATCCAAATTGATGAGGAATTTACTTGATATTATTTTTAAGTATTGGATCACTTAAATATAACACAATTCTTACAATGGTATTATGGTCATTTCTAAATGAATTAGTATATAATAAAAATATATATTAAATTATGAATTATAATACATATATAATGTGATTATATATTTTAGCAAATAATTAATATATGATTTCATCATATATTAATTATTAAAGTCAATGTGTGTTGTTTGTTAAGTGGATAAGTGGTATAATTACAAGTTAGTCTTTGGCACAATTATGACCCAATAGATATAATTTGAGATAAAATTAAATTGGTTTTATTGAAGGTATGTGACTTGTACATGAGATATGTTAGTATAACATATAAAAAGGGAGAAAATTGTGAAAAACCGAAAAGATTTCCAAAAATTTGAAATTGGAGATTTTTGCTCTCTTTTTTATGTTTTCAACATAAAAACATTCATTTTTATATCAAATAAAATCATTCAAGTTTAAGTAAGTTCAATCAAGAGTAGATAAAACATAAAGAAAGATCTCCATAACCCTCCTAAGCTTCAAAAAGTTGAACATTTTAAAAATATTCAAAAGAAATTTAAGAAACAAGTAAATTAGTTTAACTTTCAAGTTTTAAATAGTATTTATCAACTTATTCAATATAAGATCTTGTATAATAAACATATTAAGAATTCTTGTATATCCCTCACCCTTATGAGTGAAATCATTATTCTCCTAGTTGGAGAAATAAGCAACCCTCTTTTCCCTTGATTTGTCCAACTAAGTAAAGGAATCTTTATTGAAATAAAAGGATTTATTTTCTTTCATCTTCCATATCTTCAAGAATATATACTCTTAATTCAAAGTTATTTATAAATATTTAGATTATTATCATTATCAATTCACTCTAACTAATGAAAAAGAGTGAAAGAGAAAATTAATTTTTTTAAAAAATAAAAGGACATAAAAAATGTTATCTTGTGAATACGTTGACGAGATTCTTTCAATCAATTGCAACACTTCCTAAAAGAAATAAAGAAGAGAATCAATCAATATGTAGCATGTGTGAATTAATTAATGGCAATTTTTTTTATTATACAGAAAGGATAGATCAAAAAATTTAAATTTAAGAGAGAGAGCAATTTCACCTGAGAGATTTTTGTTATATTATTTTTAATAAAATATTTAAATAAAATAATAAGAGTTTATTCATATAGTAAAATCTCTTTATAATAATACTTTATATAAAAATAACTTCTATGTAGTTAAAAAATTTTCTATTCCAATTTGAACAAATTAAAAATAAGAATAGACTCTATCTTATAAAAAAGTTATAAATTTTCTAAATTCCATCTTAAGAAACTTGTATCTATATAATAATAATTATTTGTCTATTATAAAAAATTTATACTATATTACATTGATGAAAGAATAATATTTTCTTAAAGTTGTTTGATATAATAATGTATTATTTATTGTTGTTATCACATCTTTGAACTTAAAAGTATATAATGACTCATCGACATATGCACCTTCTTGTTGAAGCCATAATTTTTCTAATTTCAATAGTATGTTTAAAGCTTTTTGGCATAAACTTTTTTATATTTTTATACTATTATGCTCATG
>CP135557.1:4605521-4624106 GCA_032402905.1 Khaya senegalensis | reverse complement strand
CAATTTAATAACGTAAAAATTGCATTTAAAATTCTAATAAAGACACTTATATTTGTCAATTTTAAGACAGAATTTTTTATTTATTTTAAAAGTAAAAGATTAAAATATTGGCGGTAATAACATTTAAATTTTATAATGATATCTCGTCATATAGCTAAATTTTAGAAGTATTATTTAGTGAAAAAAATAGAAAATAAAAATTTTTAAAAATGAGGTAAAAACCAACCTAACAATCTTTATGTCATTTGCACTAAGAATAACTAAATCAAAATAATAACTTTTATAATTATACCTCTTTTAACGTAACAATCTCCTCATAATAATAAAAATAGTTTGACCTTAATATTATTATTATAGAGATGTTTTATAGGACTATGTATTTTCAAAAGAAAAAAATATATTATTTTAATATTTTTAAAATTAAACATTATCATTGATAATATCATTACGATAGTTTTATTTGGAACGATGATGAAATGGACAAGGAGCAAAAGAGCAAAAGAGTTGTCTTCTCTCTCCAATGTCTCATTTTAAATAAATAAAAAAAAATTAAACCATTCAAAATTTAGTGATTGTTTTTATGCAATAGTTTTATAACTCAAGTCTGAGTCAAACATAAAATATGAATGACCGGATAGAAGAACTACTGCATATATAATTGTGTACTTTACAGAGTTTGGTTAAAATGATGACTATTGATTTTATACAATGTAAAATGATATTTGATATAATTTTTCAATAGTTATTTGCAACCATTAAATTTTATAAATTGATATAAAAGATTTGTGGTTTTATATATCAAAAAATAAACAAACTTAATAGATATATTTTTTAGGAGGAATTATAGAATAATAAAAAAAATTTCTATTTTAATGAAAGTTAATATAATTTTTTTCTTTTTTTATATAGACAAAATTATATAATCGCTTGACTTAAATTTATTTAAGAAAAAATAAATGATGTGAGCAAATAAGAATATATTAAATTGAACCTCAAGTAGGATTTTTTATTATTATTATTTGAAAGAATGGATCTAAAATCTTAATAAATTCCAACAATTGAAAATGACATGCTTGGTTTTCGTTTATAACATTTGGATATTAATACGTGAAACTAGTGATTTAACATATTATATATTATAAGTTTGGATCCTCTCCTTGTCTAATTTTCCTCAAGTATTTTAGGATTTTATTGACAATGACATTTTAAATATTTTAGAGTTAAAGATTTAATTTACTTTTAATCCTCTTTATTAGACTACAAAATTGAATTTGCTTTTCACTATCGTTAACCACCAAAGTACAACTTTTGCTAACTAATTAAATTTTGATTTTTTTTAATCCTTTTTATTTTTACCATTTATATTTCATCAATTTTAAACTCTTTATGGGATATTGGGGATTTTTCTTAAAAAAAAAAAAAAAAAAGAATACCTCTAACAAAAAAAATATATGTGGTTGTAATTTAGATGTGCAAGTGAATAGATGATTACTTTGGACATTGATTGTCCATTAAGGTTAGAGATCATTGAATGTCCTTAATTTGTTTATCTTTGAATCCCGTAATCTTGGATGAAAAAAAAAAAAAAAACATTAATTTTCTCTTGAATTTAAAGAAAAGAGATGTTTGAAAAAGAAAAAGAGACTGACATTTGGGATAATTATCAAAATAACAATTGTTAAAATTTGGAAACAAATATTGATCAATAAATAAAATTATCGACAAACTGTTTATGTGGGGCGATTTATTGTCTAATATTAAATTTTTAGTGTTAAGCAGAAAAATAAACATCCATTTGAAGAATGATAAACAAATTGTTTCCAATAAAAAAGACAAAAACAAATAAACTGACTGTTGTAACGGAGGCAAATTAATCTTGTTGTCGATGAGTTCAGGGTAATTGCCGATGAAGCGTTAGTTTCAACACTTGGAGACACTCTAATTCAGACAAAACAACTAACCTCATTTTGCCCGTCGAACAGAGACAAGAAAACAATGTTTGGTTCTATGAATTTTCACTCTGACCCTATCTATCTCAAGTCCACATTTTCTCTTCCTTTTTGCTCCCAAATTTTATGCCCCGGGAATTGTGCAATTGATTGGCTATTTACTGTTGTTTATGTCGATTACAGATTGATATTTTATTTGAATTTGTAGGGTTTTCAGGACAATAATTTTTGGATACTCCTTGATGGGTGAGATTGATACCAGACCCATTGAACCAGTTCAAGTTGCACTCTCATTTTTTGGCCAAAAAGGTGATCTCAGGAAACACATGTCTACCAGCACCAGCAGCAATGATGTAAGTTTCCTTTCTGAATTTCTATTACAACTTACCCCCTGCATGCATATTCTAAGTTTCCTTTCGGAATTATGTTGTTTTTTTCAGTCAGAGAACGAGAAAGAAAAGGATATTGAAGCCCTACTCCAGGATTTTGCAAGCATCAGGCTGCAATTGGAAGCAAAAGACACTGCATACAAGCAAGCAATTCTCAAGCTAGAACACTATCAGAAGGTATCTGATGAATTTTCCACCTTGCTTAAGCAATCTGAGATTGATAGAGGGAAATATATTGAAGAATATGCAGAAGCTAGAGCTCGTATAGATGAACTTGAATCTAAGATTAAGGAGATGTCTCGTCAGCTTTCTGAAACTGCAAACGTTCGCAAGCAACTTTTACACGTTTTGAATGAGTTAAAAGCTGCACAAGATGATCTACTTATCATGGAAACAGAACTTGCTTCTGCAAGAGAGTTGCAGCTAAAGGCAATCACAAAAGCTGAACTGATGGAAAGTGCTGCTAGCATGGAGAAGGAAAAGGCAGATGAGCTTTTGAGACAAGAATCTGAGCTCAAGGAAGCTATTCTTATGTCAAAGCTGGCTGCTTCAGAGTCAGAGAAAGAAAAATGTAAAATTTTGTCCGAGTTAGACTTAGCTACAGCAACAGCAGCTCAAACACAAGAGCAGTTAGAAGATTTGAAAAGACAAATGGAATTAATGCCACAACTGGAGATGCAGCTCCTGGAGAAGTCCATATTTAGTGATTTACTACTATTAGAACTTGAGAAATCAAATCAGTTACTTATTTCATCAGAGAAGGCAGCTTTTGATGCTGTTAACGATTTGAAACAACTAAAAGAGTCTATGGAAATCAAGGAAGGAGAAATTTTTGATCGAGCAATTCACGCTGAAGCTTTGGTAATGGAACTGATTCTATTAAAATTAGAACTAAAGAATGCAATTGAAGAAAACGGAAGTTTGATGTCTAATGCTGAAATGCTTATGGATGAGTTACAAAAGACAAAAACTGAGATGGATGAAATTAAAGAAAGAGAAACTGAAACACAGGTTGAGATAGCACTGCTGAAGTCTGAGTTTCACAAAGGCAGGTCAAAAATTTCTGTACCCGAGGCCGCTCAAGCAAGAGCCAAGAGCATGAAATCTGGGCTGTATCCTGGGATAGATGCAGAAAACTTTAACAAGGAAAATCAAAAGTTAAAAGAAGGAGCGGATAAGCTAGTTGAGGAACCTGAAATTGAATCTGTCATAATTAACACTGAAGTTGAAAAATCTCTACAGAATATTATTGAAATTTCACAAGCTGATGATGAGTCAAAAACAATAACTATTTCTGCCGAGGAATATGAGTTGTTGATTAAGAAAGCTGAGAAGGCAGATCAAAATCCTACTCAGACTGAAAATAGCTACGAATTGGAAATTATTAAGAAAGAGTTGGAAGCTACAATGGCGAAAGTTGGGGACTTAAGGAATCGATCACAACAGGCGGTTACCAGGGCTGAAGCTGCCGAGAAAGCAAAAGCAGCGCTTGAGCAACAGATAAGGAGACTGCAAGAGCAGAAGCAAAAGAGAAAGGCTGCCTTAGTTGAGCTCAAGGAGGTATCAGTAGCATCAGAACAAAGACAACAAAACTTTCCCACGTATGAAAAGATTCCTGCAACGTATCAGCCACTTGGTAAGGTTCTAAACATGAAGTTTTAGCTTTGATCGAAACAATATATATGTTATTGTCATTGAACGAAGTAAGTTTGATCCTGTTTTAACGTTTTGTGTTAAGACCTTTTATTGCAAGGTGAGAACATATATTGTCTTTGAATGGAGTGAGATTGATCCTTGTTTAAATGTCATGTACTAAGACCTTATATTCCAATGTGAGAATTCATCATTTTAAGGTATTTCTTATTCTTCTTCCACTGCAGTTTAATTAGTGTAGTACAACATTTACTGATGTATAAACATAGATATCATTATGCATGTAAATATTAAATTAAATGCAAATAAAAGATAGTACAAAAATACAAGTGATATTTCACTACTAGCTTAATGTACAAATAAAATATAATAGAGGAGTATAAGAGATATTTAGTAGTATTGGACCATTAAGCAAAAGTGCAATGGATTTGAGGGGATTGACAAATGAACGAGTTTTTCTTCCATACATGCTGTCTACATACAGTGAAATGCACCATCAAATGAGACTAATAGAACATATACAAGTGTTCGTCCTTTTCCACGAGTTTAAAACGTGTAAATGGTGAAAACTCATCTTGAATGACTGCTATCACTTACGAGGGATATGCCTAATACTACTTCATTAAAAACCTTACTAGCAAAATTTAGATTAAAAAAAAAAAAGAATATAGTATATATTTATCCAAAATTTTATATAATTCTTTTGTAATAAATTGTAATCACCTTGATCAAATTTCCTCCCTTAAATATCAATTTTTCAATTTATGAAGTCAACACATGTCAATTTATCAATCTAAAATTATTTTTATATATTGTTGTTAGAATATTTATAACAAAAGATAGTTTGCTTATACTCTTGATATGATGGATAACAAATGATAATCATATATGAATGTTGTTTTAATACTATGTAGTGCAATAAATTCAGAGTAATCAGAAGAGGAAATAGCCAAAGTCACGTGAATCACCATATCATTGTCATTTTATTGTAAGTAAAAATATATACTTCTATGAATGAACTTTATTATAGTGAGAAGTTAGCTAGTATCTACATAATCAATTAGTTCTGGATTTCAAATTGGTTCAATAGAATGAAATAATTCCAAATTAATTGTTCAAAGAAGGTAACAAAAAATATATTTAACATCATTCAAATATCAATGAATAAATGCAAATTTATATATATATATATATGGCAAATAAGTTCATTGATAAAGATATTTGCAGACTGATATATGATACTTCCGCACCAATTATTTCTTCATTATCTATTTTAAGGTGAAATAAATCTCTTTTAGGATGAAACGATTAAACAATTATAAAAGTACTTAATAGATGAGCTTTACTAGTATTAAAATATTTTAAAATATTTTCAACATACACAAATCAATAAAAGGATATTATATTACATTTGTGTTCAATTTGTGGGTTGAGACAATATTTAATTTTTTAAAAATTCTACATTTAAAAACTCTTTTTTCAAATATTCATTCAGTAATTTTTAAAACATCTTCAAAAGTTCATATTATATTTATGTCATAGACATATATTGCAATAATAACAAACCCAAATTTTGATTTTTTTATGAATATCATGAAAATATTGAATTATTAGTAGATCATTCTTTTATCAAATATTTGCTCAAGCGATTATACTATATGCGCCCAAATTATTTGAATTCATAAAGAAATTTTTGTAGTTTGGTTAAGAAGAAATTAAGATCCTTTGATTTATATGATTCAAGAATTTTGAAACCTTCAAAGATTTTGTGTGTGTGTGTGTATGTGTGATAGTATAGGGATAGTATCAAAAGCCCATATTTTTTATATAATTTTTTTACACTATTTATACATCATTAAATTAATCTTAATTAAAATAATTGAAATTACATTATAAATATTCATTAATTATGATATATTAATTATATATATTAGATTTAGTCTTAACTATTAAGAGTTCACTGATTTTATGATTATTAAATTTGGTCTCAACTATTAAAAATTTATTAATCTTATAATTAAAAAAATTAGTATAAATAATTATGTAAATAAATATAATATATATATATATATGTGTGTTGAAGTATAACTAATTACGAATTCTTCTATTAAACAAGTAGAGATAAGAAAGATCTATTAGGTCTTCACTATTTATAGAATTTGAATAGTTGTTCTTTTCTTTTATTTTCATAGTTGTAGTTGCATAAGGCTTTATTAAATATTTTGATGTATAGTAAGTATGTGATCAATGTAATTTTTATACCAAATGACATGGCTTGATAAGTAAACTCCTAATCATTAGGCCTTTTGATACAATTAAATAGGAAGCCCTTGGAGCTCTAGGATGTCATATTATGTGATTGAATAAATCCTTCTCTACATGTTGAAGGTTAAGGACTCCTTCTCCTTCCTCTTCTTCAAACTCCAATTTGTATTTTTTATAGAGAAATCTCTAATCAACTATAGAAAAGGTCCATTTTGTATCATATTTAATAATTTTCTTGGTTTGAACCAAAAAAATGATGTCACTCAATCATGGTTAAAGTAATTATATTATCATTCTATGTGTAACAATAATTGTTATATCCATAAAAATTCTCTTTTTGTGGTTATGTTTTATCATTGACAAGACTCATAATTACTACATAGATAATAATAAGCTTTTTTAAATATATTTATTTATATTTACTTTTTAAAATACTAATTTATATTTTCTATTCACTTTTAGAAACACTAATTTATATTCTCTTTTATGAATACTAAACAGATAAATAAATATGATTCACAGTAAGTAAAATTTTATGAAAGTAATTTTGAATTTATGCTCACAAATTTATTACGTTAATTCCATGTTGGAGTTATAAAAATAGGAAATTCATATACTCTAGCATATCTTTTTTAATTATTTTTTACCACACAATTTGAACTATTAAATATTAAGGGTAAGTTATATTCAGCAATCATTTTGTAATTTTGGTAATCCTACGGAGCATTTCATGACTTTTGTTTCGAAATTTATTTCAAAACTTTAAGTTCTAATTTTAAAAATTAGAAACCTACTTTTTTTCAGTAATTAATAATCTTTGTATGTGAATTATACAGGAACTTGCCTCTTTTACTATTCACAATCAAAGAGTTATTGATGCTTCCTTTCTTTGGTATACTCATCTACTTTTAATTTGTAGAGTTAAAATCATGACATGAATCCCATTAAAAACTCTAACGTGACCCAACTCAAATGGAATAGTAAGTCACATGGATATAGGTACAGATTACTGTAGTTGTTGATCCAGACAGTAAAATTATTTTGAATCCATTGAATTTGAGTTGGTATTTTCTCCATCATAATTATTGTCAGGAAATGTCCACAATAATTAATCTTGGGCAGCTTATTTATGAAGATGTGTGCATAGCCAAAAATGGACCCCACCTAAAATCAGGTCAAATAACTTTGAATTTTAACCGAAAATTATATTTTAAAATTTTAAATTTTAATTAATAAAATTAATATTTTAAATTTTAATGTCAAAATTACTTACATTAATCGTTTGTGACTAAAATTTTGTTATATTTTATATTTAAATTTTTTAACACTTATATTAATTATTTAATTTTTTTTAATATTTTAAATTTTAAGTTAATTATTTTAAATTTATGTGTGTAGATATATATATATATATATATAATAATAACCAATTCAAAATGAGAAAGCAGCCGTGACATATATATTTATATAATAAGGAATTCAAAATGAGAAAGCAGCCGTGACGGCATCCGGAAATAGAGAGATTTTTCTAAAAGTGCAGGCTGGTCAAAATCTTTCATGTTGGAATTCCACACGCTACAGCCTTCCATTTAATTACCAAAATTCCAAGTCATAAAACATTTGTTTGACCCACCCCACCCCCGAAAATTTTGTTTGATTTTGTAAAAGCCTAACAACGTTTGAATAAAAAATGGATCAACGTGATAACATTTAAACTTGTGGTTTGGAGATTTAATTTTTCCTTTTTCATCTCGTGCTCGATGTGTTAATTGACTTTGGAGCTCACTGGAAGTTTCCTGAATTTGAGTGAGATGTTATTCCTTTTGATGATGTTCATAATTTTCAAAATCTTCGTGCTATCAATTTAATTCCAATTTATATATTAAAAAAATCAATTATCATCAAAATATAGATTAATGAATTTTGAATGTGGATTATAATTGCTCTCCGACTAACATAAAAAGAAAGAAGAAGGTATTCAAAAATGAAAAGCTAGTCTAATACATTTTCAACCCTATCATGATAAAATAATTTAAAGATTCGTTTGATAAATTCTAATAAATTATTAACATTTTAAATAACAAAAATGTATGAAGATTAATTATGAGTTACATTTTTTATATAAATAAAATAAAATAAAAAGTGGAGTAAAAAATATTTAAAAATAAAAATATATCAATAAAAAAAAAAAAGTGGGTTATGATTTTTTAGTTAATAAATAAATTAAAAAATAATAATAATAAAGAAATAAAAAAAAGGGGGACAACTGTCCAATTTAGACACATAAATCCTAGTAGCACCATAACTAAAACAATTGGCCTCAATAAACTGCGGATTATAGTTTTTTTCTTAATAAAACAAGTAAATGGTATATAAATATTTGTTTATAAAAAAAGTAACAATATTAAGAAATATAAAATTAATTTCCTCTTAGATGAATATTGTGGCACAACAAATTGCTAAGAATTTTCCACGTTCCTTGTATATAAAAAGAAAATTGCTCACAGGAGAAGAGGAGCAGTTTATGTTGATTACATTTAATTAATGAAGTGGTATATTCTTCAATATAGGCACAATAGTTAAAAAAAAAAAAAGTGAATTATATAAATTAATCAATTTTATTAAATAAACCTGAGCAGAGCAGATCATGAATGATTGTGATATGAATCATACTTCAATTTTACTCCCGCATAAACTATTTTAATATAATATGTAAAATATGAAAAAAGCTTATTTTGCTTGCAAAGGCATTTGCCAATGATTTTTTTTTTTTATAATTTACTTGTCCTTTGAAAATTAAATATAAATGCATTAGTATTAAATATGGATGTGGATCAGGAAATTTGTGTAGTTTATTCTTATTTTGACCAAATGTTATCAACGATTAGCTAACCACAACTTTTAATTTGATTTAAAATAAAATGCAGATAATCACAATTTTAAATTCAAGTAAAATAAAGAGTTCGATGTTGAATTAAGGTTTGGTTAATGTCGGGATTGCAGCCCTACTACTTTTTATGGTTAGCTGTTCCAAATTGGCTTTGACTTGCTCAATTTGAATATAAAATAGGAATATGATATTGACAATCCGACAAGAATTGTCGACAAGTACAATCCAAAGACTACCACCCCATGTTGACATGTGTCCTTGAAGTCTCTTGATCACGACACGCAAGGAGGAGATCTGCCTACTTTGTTTAGGCTCCGTTGGATATGACTTTTCAAATAAAGTTTCTTACAGAATAGCATTTTAAATAAAATTTCTTGCATTAATTTTTTTTTTTTTTATCGACAGAAATTTTATAATTAGGAATTTTTCAAAAAAAAAAAGTATGAATTATTTAGTTTCATAAATATATCTTCCAATAAATTTTTTATAATTATTTTGATAAACAAATCTTTTATAAAATAAATATAGTAAAATTTTAAAATAAAATAAAAATATTTTAAATAATTTAAACTTTTAAAAATTCTAATAAGATTCTACTCTTAAAAATTTAAAATTTAGACTTATAACAGTAAGTAAAATATTCTGTTTCAACTTTTAAAAACCTTATAAACCAATAGAAAAGTCAATTCAAAAGGGACACTTTGTATTACAATTTGGAAGTTACAATTTATGACACCAAAGTAATATTATTTCAAATATATATATATATAAATTACAAAATAAATAATTTTTACTAAATATTAATATTTATTAAATAAAAGATAAACATGACAACAAAACAAATTCTTTCAAAACTCCTCTTCATTGTAAACGAGTTTATGAGTAACAATTAGATCTACCCATAGCACAAAGGAAGTGAAATTTAAACTAATTCTACTTTTGTATGGCAGAAATATAATTTGAGGTTTTATTTTTTACTTGGGTGTTTATTATTCATAACTTATAATTTTGTTTTTCAAAACACATTAATTTTAATTATTTGCTTAGTTATATATATATATATATATAATCTTTTCATTGCACTTTATATTAGTTAATTTATTTTGGTGTGGTAAGATGGAAATCTCTCTAAAATTTTTTTTAAAACTCCTTTTCCTTATTTATTCCATTCAAATATATTTAAATCAAAATATATGTATGTGTATGTGTGTATGTATAACATTCTTCACTTGAACTTTACCATCATTATTATCATTATTTTGTTATAGTTCAAATCCCATGCCCATAATAATTTCATTGTTCATAAACTCTTCGTTAATATACGTTATTTTTTTAAAAAAATTTTAACTTCCAAGAAATATGTGATAGTATTTTTTTTTAAGTTATAATATAATCGTCTTTGAACAAACTAAAAAATAGAATAATAAAAAAGAGTGAGATTTTTATAGAACTAAACTATGTAATTTTTTTTTAAAAAGAAAATTATTATAATTAGAAGTTATAAAAATTAGTAAAATTTTTAAATTTGTTAACAAAGAAGAGAATTTATTTATTTATTTTATTGTTTTCAAAAGAAAAGAGAGATTACTAGAAGTGCAAAATAAGAACTAGTAAAATTAATAAATTATAAATACAGCACAGGAGGTGTAAAAAATGTTTAACATATGACAAGCTATGTAAGTTTAATTATACATATCTATTATTATTATTATTATTTACATAATCTTATATAAGGTTAAAATGGTAAATATAGAAAAAGAATGTTAGAATGACCTCGAAAGGTTGCAATAGCATCACTCTTTATTTTAATATAAATAAATTTTATAAATATTATACTTTTACTTAATTTTAAAACACAAAATTTAAAAGTATTTAGTAAATATTTACTGTGTTATTTGATAGTTGATATTAATTACTAACCTCATCATTCTAGTGGAGATACAATAACTTTATGCCACAATATCTTAATAATAAAGATTTGTTTTAATTTAAATTAATAAAATTACTTCTTATTTCATAATTAATTAATTGTGTCTAGTAGGGTTTAATGAAAAACAAAAGGCTAGGATGATGTAAAATGAAAGTCAATAGAAATTATAATTTATAAATTGTAACTTATTAATACAAATAGAAAATTAGGTTAGTTAAAATTTAGAGTCGTTGCCAAAATTAGGACTTTATAATGGTTTTGGTTCTATTTAACAGCAATAAGAATTGAACCAAAAACTTAGTTCTTGAACTTCTTTGTCATAAGATTTGATTCTAAACATTAAAAAATGAAATCAATCTAAAGAATTGGTTCGATTTTGAAAATATAAAATTATTTTATACAAAATACAAGTTATTTATAATATTTGATTGAACTTAATTTATTCTTTGAAGGTAAAATAAATAAAATTTTATATTCAATAAAATATTTAATTAATAAAACAATAATATTTAAAATTTTTTATTAAATTTATAAAAATTAATTTCACTAATTTTAAACAAACACTTATAATTGAAACACAGTACATTTAATTGAAATATGTCTTTGATTTTGTGCAAATACAATTCTCATATAAAATATATTTGTATTTAATTCAGCAAATAATTTATTGAATAAAAGAACACTCTTTATCTATTGACTTACATAGAAATAATTAATTAATATATTTATAGTATTTTATTTTATTTATTATTTTATTTATATTATAATTTTATAAAACATGATATATATATATTATTTTAAAATTATCGAACAAGTTAAGAGTTATAATAAATAAATTATATACAATATAATATTATTCGATATACAATTGTATGACATAAAAAATTAAAATTTTCTTTTTTGTAATATATAATTTTAATTCAAGTAATAATACAATATTATTTAAATAATTTATCATATATCTATTCTCTTTGATAATTTATTTTTCTCCTTTTATTCACTCTCTATTTTATTTATATATTTCATTGGTTCTATAAATTTAATACCAACGATTGAAGACTTTTTTATGAAATTAAAAAAATAAAAAATTAAGATAATTAAAAAATGGGGTATATTGTTTCTGAATCAAAATCAAATCGAAACAAAAAATAATTGAAAAATAAAGTATAACATAAGAACCGAAACCTATTTTGATCATCCCTAATAATGCGAGTCACAAAAATATCAATTTTAAAATTTCAAGAATTAATTTTGAGATTCTAAGAATGAATTTTGAAATTTAACAATTTAAATTAAAATTAAAATTTCAAGAAAGTTAAAACTCAAATTTCAAGAAAGTTAAAATTCAAATTAATAAAATTTAACATAATGATTAAATGAATCGAGAACCAATAATAAAAATTTTGATCCAATAATTCATCAATTATAAGTCAAAAATATAAAAAAAAATTAAAATTTTATAAAAAAAATCTTTTAATAAATTCACAAAAGTTTTTGAAAAATGTAAAGAGAAAAGTAATTATTATAATATTAATTAATTAAAATTTAATATCTCTTTTGTAATGTTGTTTAAAAAATATAATATCTCATTTTAGTGTTGTTTAAATTCCTTTATATAAGGTTTATAATTAAATTTTAAAATAATTAAAAATAAAAATACTAAAATAATAAAAAATTATAATTAATAAAAATATATGTCTATGTGGTATTTTTAAATATATTAAAAAAATAACTTAAAAATTCAATTAAAATATTATAAATATTTATCTCAAATAAATTATGATTCACTCTTATCTTATAATTAGTTCAATTGACAAATGGAAAAAATTCTTATGAGTTTTTTGTTGTTGATTCTCATCCAAAATTAACTTTTACGGTGCCCTGTCTTGTCTAACCTTGTAGTGTTGCTCTTGTATTGTATTATATATATAATTTCAATTTGGGCTAATTTTATGCAATTGGCAAAACACATCGGCCACGTTATCAATTGATCAAAGACTCTGTATATGACTATGTAAACGAATGAGCCCATAAGATATGTAAATTTAAACATGCAAATAAAATTTCTAAAATTCAAATTGTTTTTATATTTTCCATTCATATTATAAACAATATTAAGATAATAACATAATTATACAAAAAAAATAAATTAGTGCTTGTAGGACATAAATACTATTAGTGTAGCTTTCAAATGTAGGTCAAATTAATCAAACAAATTCTATTTGAAGATAAGTCAGAAAAGCCATTAATTTAATGCAGTTTCTCGGTCGGCCTGAGATTCCTATATCCAGTATTTTGTATTAACAAGAAGATGACTCATACGTACATAAAAACATACGTACAAAATCCCCTCTAATTCATGATTCTATTAAAAAGGGATTAATGATTGCAACAAGATTAGAATTCAATGATTCTTAATTGGAAACCATTAAACCGATTTAAAACCTTAATTAAAAAATAAAAATAAAACATAGGTATGCAATCAATACAATACAATACAATTTATTAAACAAACTAACCCATTGTCCTCGTATTCTTTGCCTTTATCCACGGATTCTTAATCAAATCACTAACCAATAAGCCGGTAATTTTTTTGCTCATTTTTTTTTCTATCATTTTATAATCATCGTCATCTTATAATAATTATTATAAGTTATTAAAAAAAAGGGAACCCCACAAACCCCTTATTCAGTCAAACTGAGCTAGTTGGTGCGGGCTAGTCAACATGGGCGGCACAACAGGCCTTTGTAGTCGTAGAACAAGAAAACACGCACACGGTTTTGCTTGAAGCCTAAAATTAGTTAATAACAATTAATTGTTGTTAATAATCATTCGTTAGTGAGAAAACTTCACATAAATATATTTGCTTAATAATAATTACAAACTATTAAGCCTTTCTTGTTCAAAGTTAGGTTTGGTGTAGTCTGCCCAGGCCTTGTGCTTCAACGACATTCAATATTATTCTGAGCTTTGATCTGAATTCATTTTTTTTAATCTCCTCATGTTTTCATTCTCGGGTTTCTAAGATCTTTCAATTTTCTCAACTGTAAACATTTTCGAGAAGAGAAGGAAGAAAAAGATTGGAATGACCATGTCAGACGATGAAACTGATTCATCGCGCTCTGCTTTGTTCATATTCTTAATATTTGTTACAGGTGAAATTCCAATGAATCACTTCTTTTGAGTTTCAACTTTCCATTATCTTTCATTTTTCTTTGCATGGCATGATAATATACATGGTGCATTTATCAAACTTTGAAGCTCTTGCCTTGAAAATGAAAATTTTGAATTTCTCTTGTATATGTACACAATCACACTTTCTGGGTGTATTTTTCTCTTCTTTTCTTTTCAGTTTTCTTTATACTGTCGATAAGATCTTCGAATGATTTTGTTCAAACTCGTAGTTCTAGTGCTGTCACGTTGCTCAAGGAAGATTCTGCGGCTTCTTCTTACAAGAATCTTGTTATTTGTTCATTTTATTACAGCAACACTTGTTACTGGAGAGTCCCTGGAAACAGACAGACAAGTACTGTTGAGTCTGAAATCATTTTTGGAAAACAACAACCGTGTAAATCAAAGACATTACTCGGAATGGAATCAAAGCTCAAGCCCCTGTGATTGGCCTGGGGTTCTTTGCTCTCCTGACAAAGCCAGAGTCAATGGTGTCAATCTGACTGACAGTAACATCTCTGGTGAATTATTCAAAAACTTCTCTGCCTTGACAGAACTTGCTTATCTTGATCTTTCTGGAAACACTTTTCGTGGTTCAATCCCAGATGATTTAAGCCTTTGCCACAACCTTAAGTACCTCAATCTATCACATAATATTCTTGAGGGGGAACTCAGCTTAAGTGGATTGAGTAATTTAGAGATTCTTGATTTGTCTCTAAATCGAATTGGTGGGGAAATTCAGTTTAGTTTCCCTGCAATTTGTGGGAATTTGGTGGTTGCTAATCTTTCGGGGAATAATCTTACTGGAAGGATTGATAATTGTTTTGATGGATGTCAAAATTTGCGACATCTGGACTTGAGTTCCAATAATTTAAGTGGGACTATATGGAATGGATTGGCAGGCCTCACGGAGTTTTCAGTTTCTGAGAACAAACTCAGTGGCATTGTTTCATCATCCATTTTTACAGAGAATTGTAGTCTTGTATTTCTCGACTTGTCAGAAAATGGTTTCATTGGTAAATTTCCTGGGGAGGTTTCAAATTGCAGGAATATGGCTATCCTGAATTTGTGGGGCAACAATTTTACTGGGCCTATTCCACCAGAGATAGGTTCAATCTCAAGTCTTGAGGCCTTGTTCTTGGGTAACAACAGCTTTTCTAATGTGATTCCAGAATCTCTATTGAACCTGAGTAAGTTGGACTTTTTGGATTTGAGCAAGAACAATTTTGGAGACGAAGTACAAGAGATTTTTGGTAGATTCACTCAGGTGAAGTTTCTTGTATTGCATGGAAATTCCTACACTGGCGGAATTTATTCTTCAGGCATTCTGAAGCTGCCTAACATTTCCAGATTAGACCTGAGCTACAACAACTTCTCTGGTCCATTACCTGTTGAAATCTCTCAAATGCGAAGCTTGAAATTCTTAGTCCTGGCCTATAATCAATTCAATGGTTCAATACCGTCAGAATATGGAAATTTGTCTAATCTACAAGCTCTTGATCTTTCCTTCAACAAACTAACAGGATCAATACCACCCTCCATCGGAAACTTGAGCTCTCTATTGTGGCTTATGCTTGCAAACAATTCACTTAGCGGGGAAATTCCGAGTGAGGTTGGAAATTGCACTAGCTTGCTATGGCTAAATTTTGCCAACAACCAGCTCTCTGGGAAAATCCCACCTGAATTGACAACTATTGGAAGAAATGTCAGATCAACATTCGAATCGAACCAACAAAACAATGATGGGATAATTGCTGGCTCAGGCGAGTGCTTGGCAATGACGAGATGGATTCCTGCAGACTATCCACCATTCAGTTTTGTATATACAATCCTCTCAAGGAAGAATTGCAGAAGCATATGGGATCGGTTGCTCAAAGGGACTGGCGTTTTCCCGGTTTGTGTTGGGGGTTCAGCGGTGCGTTCATTTCAAATCACAGGCTATCTTCAACTTAGTGGGAATCAGCTTTCTGGTGAGATCCCTTCAGATATTGGTAAGATGCAGAATTTCAGTATGGTACATTTGGGTTTTAATCAGTTTCACGGAAAGCTGCCTTCACAAGTTGATCAGCTACCACTTATAGTTCTAAATCTCACTCGAAACAAGTTTTCAGGTGAAATTCCACCAGAAGTTGGGAATATCAAATGCTTGCAGCTTCTTGATTTGTCTTGCAACAATTTTTCCGGCACATTCCCTCGTAGTTTCGATAACTTGACTGAGTTGAGCAAGTTCAACATCTCGTACAATCCATTTATATCTGGCATAATTCCCTCAACTGGGCAGTTATCAACTTTTGACAAAATATCTTACCTTGGAGATCCACACCTGAAACTTCCAGATTTTATTGTAAATGGCCCCCTTTACCGGTCAAAAAATCCCAGTTCGGATGGAAGAACAAGGAAGACCAAGTTGGCTGTAAATTTTGCATTTCTAGCTCTAATAATGGCCGTCTTGGTTTGTGGAGTTCTGTCAATTGTGATCTGCAAATTAGTAAAAAGTCCAGCACAACAACCAGGATATCTCTTGGAAGGTATAAAATATCGACGAGATTTTGCTTCGAGCTCTGGAGGATCATCACCATGGTTGTCGGACACTGTTATGGTAATCCGTCTGGACAAAACAGAATTCACGCATGCTGACATTTTGAAGGCCACAGGCAAGTTTTCAGAAGATAGAATAATTGGAAAGGGAGGATTTGGTACAGTGTATCGGGGAGTATTGCCTGATGGCAGAGAAGTGGCAGTAAAGAAGTTACAGAGAGAAGGAACTGAGGGTGAAAGAGAATTCCGGGCTGAAATGGAGTTACTAAGTGGCAATGGCTTTGGTTGGCCACACCCAAATCTTGTTACACTTTATGGATGGTGCCTCGATGGTTCAGAGAAAATACTGGTTTATGAATACATGAAAGGTGGGAGCTTGGAGGATGTTATATCAGATCGAATGAGACTAGCATGGGGAAGACGTCTAGACATAGCGATTGATGTGGCACGAGCATTAATATTCCTACACCATGAATGCTATCCAGCTATTGTTCACCGCGATGTCAAGGCTAGTAATGTACTGCTAGATAAAGATGGGAAGGCACGAGTTACAGATTTCGGGCTTGCTAGAGTAGTTGGCGCTGGAGATAGTCATGTGAGCACAATGATTGCTGGAACAGTTGGTTATGTAGCTCCAGAATATGGGCAAACTTGGCAAGCAACTACAAAAGGGGATGTTTATAGTTATGGAGTGTTGGCAATGGAATTAGCAACTGGGAGACGGGCTGTTGATGGAGGTGAAGAGTGTCTGGTTGAATGGGGAAGAAGAGTAATGGGAATGAATGGAAGTTATGGATTGGGAAGAAGTATCACACCGGTAATTCTTTTGGGATGCGGGTTGGCCGAGGGTGCGGAGGAAATGCGTGAGTTGCTTCGAATAGGGGTAAGGTGCACGGCAGATGCACCACAGGCTAGACCAAACATGAAGGAGGTGCTGGCCATGCTCATTCAAATTCTTCCGCACTGTGATTGATAGAAGTTTTTGATTCACAAAGTGTCAATAATTCTAGTCTTATAAATACATATGGCAAATGCCACAGCACTTCACGTGTACAAACACAATGTCATATGAATATGATTCTTCTTGTGCTCAGGTGTTCACCATTCTTATATATACATTGATGAAGATATTTACTTCACTTGCTTATTATAATGCCTCAAAATAAGATTTTACCATATTTAATAAAATATACTATTTTTCAATTTCTATTTGGTTCTAATTGAGAAATAAGGTATCTTGTTTTTTTAATTATATTAATTTTTTTAATTTTTAATTCCATAAAAAATTTTCAAAAAATTAAAATCAATAGTATTAGATTATAGAATCAGTGAAATGCATAAATAAAAAATTGAGTGAATGAAAAAGAAAAAAAATAACTTATAAAAAAGAATAATTATACGATAAATTATTTAAAAAATATTTAATTATTATATGAGTTAATATTACATATTACCAAAAAAGAAAATTAATTTTTATCGATGATGCAATTATATATATAATAATATTATACTATATATATTTATTATAATAGTTAAGTTGTTTAATAATTAAAATGAATATATATACATCATAATTCTATAAAATTTTTATATAAATAATATGATAAAATAAGTTAAATAAAATATTATAAATATATTGCTTAATTTTTTTTTTATGTAATTCAATAGATAAAGATTTTTTTTAATAAATTATTTATTAAATTAAATATAAATATGTTTTATGTGAAAGTTATGTTTATACAAATTTAACAATTAATTTTTTTTAATAATCTATTAATTTTCAATTTGAAGTATTTATTT
>CP135557.1:4516409-4605021 GCA_032402905.1 Khaya senegalensis | reverse complement strand
TAATTCAATTCTACTTTTTCTATACCTTATTTACAACATTTACAAGAGTTTTGGATGATCAAAATCTGGCAAAGTCCTTCCGACCCTTAACGTAATGACCATTTTGCCCTTTTTAGCAAAATTGTCCCTTTTTGTCCAAAATAGAAATTTTGGCATTCTTATGCTTATAAAATCTATTTTTCCTTCTAACACACTCTATCATACTAATTTATATTCTTGACATCTAGCTTGATCAATCAAAACTTTATCAAATGATGATTTTACCCTTTTTACTTCCGACTTCCCAAAAATATACCAACCGTGTCTCGAATTGAAATTAAATATACCAACATAATGTTTATGAAATTCTAAGACTTTTTATGAGGCCAAAACTCACTTTGGCCTCAATTTTGAGTGAAAAGACTATTTTGCCCTTACCCGACAAAATAACTTATTTAATCGATTTTCACTCGGTCTCCTTCCAATAACTCCATAAAACATTTTCAAAGATAAGAGATAATAAAAATTAGGGTTTATTTATATCTGAGTGTCACATTGATTAATATGTATTAACATATTTATCTAATCATGGTGAAGAATACTTAAATGCTAAGTTTCTAGATTTTCTTAAATATAATAGAATCATCTCTCAACTAACACTTCCTTATACATCTCAACATAATGGTGTATCAAAAAGGAGAAATTGTACCTTGCTTGATATAGTATGATCCATGTTGAACTTTATTGACTTACCTACATATTTTTGAAGGATATGCCTTTAATACCACAATTTATATCCTGAATAGAACTCCATCCAAAGCAGTTCCTTAGATATCATATGAGATATGGTATGGGAAGCTACCAAGCTTCAATAACATGAAAACAAGATATGAAAAAGAATGATTTATTGAACATCCTAAAGATAGTTTAGGATATTTTTTCTAGTTTCATACTAGTCAAAGAATTTCAATCAGTAGACATGTACAGTTTCTCAAGAATTTGTTCATTAAAAAAGGTGGTGTAGGTGAAAAATTGAGTTTTTAGAAGAGTCTAAAGAGCTAGATGTAGATCGACCTCAGATGAATGATCTTGTTAATAGATATGAACTAGTTCATATAGAATAACCTGTTCGATCTGACTCTTAACCTTTTGTAGACCAACCTCTATGTAGATTTACTAGGATATCACGTCCTTTGCACAAACACTTTTTTCTTTTTGATAATGATTTTGAATTATTTATGATAGGAGAAAACAAGTAAAGAGACAATTTTCGAACATCTATGTAACATTTTGAAATTTTTATACCCTTAAAACCCTGTCATGGTGTTATAATACAGTATTTTTGAGAATTTTGATAACAGAGAGAGTTGACTGGTATTCGGGACAGCGTACTGTATGAGCAAAAAATACAGTATTTTATTACCGGTATCAGAAATTTGACGACGGAAGCGGAAAGCAATAATTTTCGTCGTGCGTGCCCGACTATATAAGCGGGACGGGGTCAGAAAACTCGGAAAATAAATTTCACTTTTTTCCTTCATTTTCTCTCTCTTCTCTCTCTCCTCCCCACGGCTCTCTCTCTTATGAACAGTGATTTTCGTCACCGGACCTCATATCACCTCACCACCGGCGAGTGGAGGACCACCGGGCCATCGCGAGTGCAACGCCGCCAACCTCGCCCCGATCGCCGCTGCCACGCGCCCTCACGCGCCACCCGAAGCTCCGCCAACGTAAACTTTGACCGGCGATTCACGGCGGAGGACGGCGAGTTGACTGACACCTCTGGCGTGTTTGGCACCGTCTCGCCACCCTCTTCACGGTGTGTGCCCCGTTCCGGCATTGGGTCACCGGATTCCGGCGTGGGAAGGCTGATCGGGAAGGGGTGTTTTCGGCACGATTTTCGGCGATTGGTGTAGCTCCGGTGGAATCCAAACCGACCAATGTGCTCTCCGACACTCGTACTTCGATGCGGTATGTTTAGATCTCAATTTGGAATAGGTTTCGATGATGATTTTAGGGTCCAAACTAGGTATCTTAAAATCTAGAATTTTAGGATGATTGGTGATTTTGAAGGCTTTAATTTGTGTTTTGTGGCATATGGACACTATGGACAGTATCCCGACATCGCAAGGATCGCGATGGTGTGTTCCGTTCGTGAAACTGAAACCGAAATTTCATGGGTTGAATAGTGCCTATAAATAGTGCCAGTGAACAGTAACTTTTTCGTTTTTCGAGAAAAAATCCGTAGCGTACGGAGGAGTATTTCGAACGCGTATACCCTCTCCGAAACAGCTTTTTATCATTCGTATAGGCACTGGGTGCCCGGAGGTAAGATAATATAATATTTAAGTTGAGGAAAAATAGGTTTTTAATATTTATATAATTTATAATTGCATGAATGTACATTGTAGTAATGGGTTAAATTGTAGAAAAGTCCTATTGACGGGGAATGGGCATGATTGTGTAATTAGAAGTGTTAATATCCGTGTGTTATATATATATATATATCTATAGTTATAAGCGTAATACCATTATCGTCGACCTGCAGTGCTAGATTAGGTATTCTAAAATACCTATACAGCATTGTATGTCCCATGTTTGTATTTACATATATTTATATGGTAAGAACGCTTGTATATATATACACGTAATTATGCCCTTATGATGGAATGATTGAGTAGAAGCTGCATTCGATGTTTTGCAATGCTATTCGAATTAACATGTGTGCATACGTTAGTATATTATAACTACTGTGCCGTAGTAAGGTAATGAGTATATTTTTACTTGTGATGACGTATTGGGATTGCGTGTAATGACGCAATATATGATAACCGATTAAAATATGTTTCTTCGAATTTGTATTAATAGTGGTATAGTGTATCCATGTGATTGAATTGTAATATATTTCTGTATTTTATCTTGATTGTCTTATGGGTTATTTATATGCCAAAGTGGAATATGTTTTATAACTAAGTACTACTAGCCTTACGACAAATCCATACGTATGAAGTCTTTTTAGAATATAAGGACTAATAAATGTGTTGCATAGGTAATTATATTACCTATCATAAAATTACTAAAATGCTGCTTGATTAATGTAGGCAAAATGGTCATGTTGTTATGACTGAGTCGATTATGAATAAATCTGTATGGATAACTGGTATAATTGGAATAATTATGGATCGGTAATTTTTCCGTTACCCTAGTAAAGCGGCTTAGGACGGAGCAGTATCATTATAATAAGACTGTGGTGCCTTTCGAGGTATGTTGAACCCACAACAGCTCCGGATTGATAATAAGACTGTGGTGCCCTTTGGGGTATGTTGAACCCACAGCAGCTCCGTATTGATAGTAAGACTGTAGTGCCTTTCGAGGTATGTTGAACCCACAGCAAATGAGAAATGATAATAAAAATCATGGTGACCGCGGGGTATGTTGAACCCATGGTTGGAAGCGGCTGTTTTTCGTAGTGTCCTTGGGCATGTGCAACCCATGGTAGAACTAATTATCCTCTTGGTTTGAGGAACCCGGTGTGGGCGAATGACCATTGTATACATATATTGAAGTGTACGGTGGATATCATGTCCACGATTCATAATTTATTTAATTATGACCAATCTATAAGGAAATGAATCCGTGTGCATAATAGATTCAAACTGTATGGTAGAATACTTCTATCTGCTATGAGTTGCTTATGTTAGTGTGAATTGCAATGAGGTAGTAACACGTTATGTTTTATTTGGTATGGGGACTGTTATGGTTTTATTGTACAGGTAGGGCAGCTTATATGTATAGGCAAACTCTTGCCGAATTCCTATAAGAAATACTATTCATACAGCCATTCATGACCTCACTTTGTATTCTGATTTTCATATGTAGCGGAGGGTCTAGGATTACCTTTAGTTGCAATCACAAACAGATTATTGTTATGAATGTGAATTACGAAAATGGCGGAAGTCTAATCATATCTTGGCAAGTGTTAAGTCTGTAAGGGAGAACTTAATCTTGCAGAAACAGAGAGCTAGCATCAGCTTGAAAAAGGGGAATTAGTATTTAAATAGGATAATGGGTAAGGCAGTAAATATATTACCTCACTTCTAATATATAGAATCCTGTTTAGCTCACAGATATGTTTAGGAAATGAAAAGAATATGTGTGAATTCATAATAAGATTAAAGATCATGTGAGAAGCTTGAGAATATTGTGGAGAAGGCGCATTGGATGTATTATAGGTTATTCGACATATTAGTTACACGTTTATTCATAGGGTTGAGAATATAGTAAGAATATGATGGTGCAGGAACTATGTTATGAGTTTACATTGTTATTGTCGGTATACTTTAGTGAACAACTAGGATTAGATTGGTATATGTCCTTAGAATAGTATAGTCAATGTTTAATGTAGGTGAAAGAATCCCTAGTATGGGATAAAGAATGGAGGACGTGTATTTGTGATTATAGTATAACTGTCAGGTTGTCTTGCTTCAGTGAAAATAAAGAGATAATATGAATATATGATAACATAGACTGGTAATGAACCAGTATTGAGATAATTGTGATACGTGGATCGGATATGTATGTTCCATCTCCCTCAGCTGGGCTTGTAAGCCAGTTTCTAATGGAGGTGTGACGTTAAGACTGTGGTACCCTGAGGGGTAGGTGGAATCCACAGCTGTCTTCCAAAAGGCCCAATGACCTAGAGTAACAACCATGATCTATAATGTTTCTTAGTATAATCGATCATTTGTAAACGCAATAAAATTTCTATCACCAACCTTCCGGGAGTGGAAATGGCATACAGAAACAGTGTTATTATTTTACAAATACCCTCAGTTGTATCAATATTTAGGTGTTTGAAATATTTGTATCCTATGTGGGTATTGATTGTGTGCCTAGGATATTTTGGCTATCTCGGGCCGAGTGTGTGATTGATGCTGTGTGATTATACCGGCTTCTAAGCAGTTTCTCTGTATGGGGTCACGTCGTTAGCCGTTATTTATACGAATAACAATGTAATGATTTTATATGATCATGTAGGTGTTCGTTGATAAGAATAGAAAAAGAACTTAAACGGACACAGGTGATAACGTGATTTATTTAGAAAATATATTTATTGAGATTACATTATCTGCATATGGTATATCATGAGGAGTGTCACTCTGATTGAGATATTTATACAGAATTCATTGATGATATAGTGCTTAGAGTTCTAGAGGAAATGATATAATATCTTGTGTACATTATTGAATAAATAAAAACTTCGCTTCACTATGAGAAAGCGTTGATTTTTGTCTTTTCGATAATTTCAATGTACTATATGCCACATGAATAGAAATGAAAGGAAGGGGGTGTTACAATCTAAAAATGGTATATTAGATATTGGTTATGGAAAATGGCTTAAAGCCATGAGATTTGAAATGGGCTATATATATATATATATATATTAATTAGGTGTGATCACTAATTAATTGTGACATTCGGATATAGGTAAACCCTAATCTTTATTATCTCTTGTCCCTAAAAATATTTTATGGAGTTGTTGAAAATGTCCGACAGTTCATTTTGTCAGGTTGGGGCAAAATATTTTCACTCAAAATTGAGGCCAAAGTAAGTTTTGATAACATAAAAAGTCTTAAAACTTCATAAATATCATATTAGTAAGTTTAATTTCAATTCCAGACGCGGTTGGTATATTTTTGCGAAGTCGAGAACAGAAATGGTAAAATCATCATTTTTATAAAATTTTGATTGACCAAACTAGATGTGAGGACGTAAATTAGTATGATAGAGCGTGTTAGAAGGAAAGATAGATTTTATAACCCTAAAAATACTAAATTTACTATTTTGGATAAAAAGAGATAATTTTACTTTAAAGGACAAAATGGTCATTATGTCAATAGTCAGAAGGACTCTGCCAGATTTTGATCGCCTAGTACTTTTGTAAATATTGTAAATACGATGTAGAAAAAAGTAGAATTAAATTTTGGATGTGAATTTTTCTAGAAAAAATAAAAAATGACCAAAATGACTAATTTTTTTTATTAGAGGTAAAATAATTTTTTCACAAGAAATTTAAAGAAAAAGTGATAACTAAAATTGATGGACTAAAGTGAAAGAATATAAAAATAGCTTGAGTAGTCTTATAATTTTTTGGGAGCTAAATGCAAGTTTTAAAAAATTATCGGGTAATAGTGTAATTTTTAAAAATATAAATTTGGATGAGATTGTTTGATTTTTCAAAATTGAAGCAAATCAACTTATTTCTTCTCCCTTGCCGTGAGTTATTCCTTTTTTTTTAATTTTTTTAAAAAAAACAAGCAAAATCTCACAATCTGCCCAATTAAACGCGTTACCACAGAAATAAAATTTTTCTACGTATCGAGAGTTTTAATTTGATGGTAAAAATTCTTGATTTTGACTAAATTTCAATTTATAGATTTGTTGAAAAGTGGTTTTGATGGTGATTTTATAGTTTTAAATAGTGAACATAAGAAAATATAATTTTTTTTCATGAAATTTGTGATTGGTGGTTAATTTATATAGGAATGGATTTGAGGATGGTATTTAGATGAGATTGGGTATAAGATAATGTGTAAAATGGAAGAAAATTAGAAAGAGGGGCAAAATAGTAGATTTAAGTACTATTTATTGAGCCTCTAAATAATTGATTTTAATGTGTTATGATATGTTTTAATATGTATAGGTGTGTTAAGGAGCGAATAAAATTAGTAGGATTTGATTTGGATGGTTAAAATGAAAGAAAAATGAAAAAAAAAGGTAGAATAGAAATTTTTACTACTATTTGATGATTTTAATTATTATTTTTATAGTATATTTATATGTTTAGAAGTGTGTTGTGAAGCATTGGCAATAGTAACATTTGAGTTGGATGGACAAAATGAGAAAAAAATTAAAGAAAGGATAAAATAGTAATTTTGGTTACTATTGTGGAGATTTAAAAGTGTTTTGATGTGTTATGTATGTATAATGCTTTATATAGTTGTTGGAATGTATAAAGGAATTGTTATTATAGCCGTGTGATCGGAGCGTGATTAACAAAACCTAAAATAGGTTGTAGTATTCTTGACGTTGCATGTTAGTTGTCATAACAATTATAGTAATTATAATTATTATGTAAATTTTCTTTATTAGTAAATGATGCGTTGATATGGTTATTTATTAATGTTGGATAGTTATGCGACATATTTATAGTAATAATAAAAATTGTAATTGTGATGAATAAATCCCAGTGAATCTGGTAAACTAGGTATTTGCGAGTGTATGTGATTATGGAAGTATTATAAATTTTTTATTAAGTATCACTATCTGCAAATGTATTATGTATTCATTATGTGAATGAATTTCATATGTGCATGAAAATCGAGATGTAGACACTGTTTATCATTTCAGTGTATATAGGTGTGCATATGTGATATTTATTGTGTATGGTTTGAGTGTACAATAGTTTTCAAAAAATGAATACATAGTTTTGGGTCATATGGTATTAATTGTATAGCTATATTAGTTATGGATCTGGATATTCAGATACCCTTCACACCCGCTAGCTTGGTTATAGTCAGATTATATAATCGATCATATGTAAAATATATGCTCAGTTCGATAGACGAATAGTGTGAACAGATGAGGGCTAGGTGGATTTACTTTGTGGCCACGATCTATAACTGTGTTAGTATGACTGGTTGTATGTTTATTGGTAATTTGTTAAAAATTTCATGTGATATTAATTCCGAAATGCATGTCGACTTATTTGCATTTTATATAGTAACTATTAGTATTATGTGGATAGTGATACAGAATGTATAGTCAGAGTGTATTTATATCGTTAGATTATATAAGGCGATATGGGTTCAATAGCCTCTACGCCGTCAGTATCGCATAGTGTATATGGCAGAAGAACGAATTCTGTACTAGAATATTATATTTTCTTATTGAGTTGTTTCACTCACCCTTTGTGGATTATGGTTTTATAGGTAATGTGGTGCCGCCGGATATAGATGCGAACTTTTTAAGGCGTTAACAGGGTTAATATCTTGATGATGAGGGTATTTTTGGTGTTAATGCATAATTATGCATATGTGTGTATATATATATATATATATGTTGGTATAGTGAACTTGTATTTTTGGATTACATACTATGGACTATGTGTGTACCCAGGATATTGTACATATCCAGCTTCCATATATATATATATCAATTATTTTAGTTATAAATGTGTTCCTTGGTTTAAATTAAATTTAGGTTGTTTTCTAATACTTGATTCATAATATATATATATATATATATATTTATATGATTATTATTTGTAGATAGAGTGCGTACTACCAAGTGACATGTTATATTTTAAAGGTGGTTGCGTGTGCATGCGTCAGTACTAAGGATAGCACTCAATATGTACATTGGGTGAAAATAATAGTATGAGCATAATTAGTAGCATATTTAGGTAGTATGTGACTGCATAATTAGATATAAGTGTGTGTGCGTGTGTGTAAAGGTATACCACATTGATGTGTCGTTGAGTTATCCATTATATTAATATATAACCTTTGGTACACACTCTATCGATATTGCCAAATGTTTTATTTAAAATATATTATGTTTTAATTAATGATTGTGTGTGGATATATATATATTTATGTTTTAAAAAAAAAAATTCAGATTTTATCTTTTGTGGTTAATTTTAAATATAGGAGTGTTACATTAATCCATTGGAGGAAATTATCCCTATTGGTTTTAAATGAGTTTACAAAAAAAAGATTGGCAAAGATGGAAAAGTTGAGACTTATAAAGTTGGGCTTATGACAAAGGGTTACACTCAGAAACAAGGTATTAACGGGGAGAAAACATTATCGCCAATAACTATGCTAAAGTCCATTTGGATGTTACTTGTTATTACAACTTATTATGATTATAAGATATGGCAAATGGATATCAAGACAGCCTCCCTCAATGGTTTCATATAGGACACCATATAAATGGAATAACCTACGAGGTTTGTTTTATTTGCAAATAGTCATAAAGTATGCAAGCTGCGAAAATCCATATATGGATTAAAGTAAGCTTTCAGAAGTTGGAACATATGATTCAATGATGCATTCAAATTGTTTGGCTTAATTAAGAATATTGATAAACCCTGTGTCGACAACAAAAAGACTAATAGTGCCATCACTTCCCTTGCATTGCATGTTGATGACATACTTGTTATAGGAAATGATGTGGGCATATTAACTGACTAATAATCTATATTTTAGGTATTCATCTCTATAAAGATCGAGTAAAATGAATAATAGATCTTTCTCAAAAGTAGTATATAGAAAAGGTATTGAAAAAGTTCAGTATGGATGACTCTAAAAAGGGTGTTTTACCTTGAAGTCATGGTATTCATCTTTCAAAGGAGATAGAACCCAAAACTAAAACTAAGCAAGAGCGTATGAAGTGGATTTCTTATGCTTCAGTAATAGGTATAGAAAATTCGGCTAAGACATGTAAAGGAAACCATTCATAGTTTTTCAAAGTTGCTAGAAAGAAAAGAAAGAAAAAGAAGGAAAATTTCTAGCAAATATTTTAGACAACCAAATACAATTAGATTTGGTTTATGAAACCAAATATAAGCGACAAAGAGAATTATCTTTGTAAGAGTGATGATATTAGAGTCATCATCAAGCCACTGGAGTGTAAACACACCTAGAAGCAAGCTGGAAATGGCGTGTTGTTTTGAATTAAAGAAATTGGGGTATAATTTCTTTACCTATGCTATATTGCTTAAATATGTTTAAACAAAATTTTAAAGTTTGCATTCTTTTAGTTATGATTCTTCAAAAGTTTTTTCACAATATCATATGATGGTTATTACTTTTGATAATGAAAACTATATCATAACAAATAACATGTGAACTATTCATGAAATGTACACATGTATGAAAATCCAATATAAGTGGAAAAAAACTAAATTACCCCTAGGGTGTGAAGGATAGGTTCTACATGTATTCTTCTCCATTCATTTCCTTTCCCTTACTTAACTTTGCCAACTAAGCACACACTTAGTATCTTAGTACATAAAATTTGAGAAACAATATATATGATGTAAGCATGCCAGTACATATATGTATCAAAAAATACACAAAATAAATAGTTTTCTTTTCAAGATCTATGTAATAAATCATAATACTATTATATGAATATAACGCAGCAAATACGTACATACCTTTAGGTAGACAACTTTTCCAAACCACAAACACAAATCAAATTATTTATGTATCCACACGACTAAGAATGTAATTTGGAGTGCTAACTCTTATGATTTGAGTGTGTAATGTTTTGTGTGTTCTTTTCTTCTCAACGTAAGGATGCAAAAGACAAACCCTAGACCCATCTCTAAAACGCAAATATCACATATTTATATTGTTATTTTAGATCTTTAATTTTGATTCAAGCTATTTGGTTAAGTTTTCTTATAAAACCTAATTAATTTAGTAAAACAGACACTAATAAAGTTAGTCCAATTTTTATATAATTGATTTAATCAAAATTAATATGTAAATAGCTCAATGAATTCTAAACCCATTTAGAATTTTTCATATATATATATATATATATTATTCTCAATCTTAATGTGTGACCTAATAGGTTCTCATAATGTTGACAGTAATATTAAAATCTAATTTTAGTGTTACAAGTAATGAGCGATATCTAACAACATATCATGATTAATTAAATGACGAGAATGTCAATAGTTTAACATCACCTTATCCGTGATAAATGTTATCGTGTAATTCAATCTGTTTGTCCTATATATTTTAATTAAACACAAAATATAAAATGTGTCATCCTCGTATAGTTCAATTTTATATTTCTTTAATATCTTGAGTTAACTTATTCTATCAAATGAAATCAATATCACATATTAATTTATTTAAATATGGCCATGCATTTTCAAAGTCTCTTTCAATTAAAGAGTCTAAGATATTACTCCCATTATATAAGAAGGACAAATCCTATCTTAATCATACATATTCCTCTACACGAGTTATGACATATTTGACTATTTCTTTTATAATTTATCTTGTTATAGATAATATTTAAAAATATTAAAATATTTCATTCTCTATATTAAAAACCATGATAATATCAAGTTCAAGGATCACATACATCATTATTACCTATAAAAATCACTTATGACATTCATATAATGATCCACGTAGTATTTTCATGATAGGTCGGTTCAATATAGTAGTTCACTAACTTATACCTATGTATTGATTAGATATCTTATATTATAACACACATATGTTGTTATCAGTGATTATACATACTAGTTTCTATGCATTATTGTTATCCTATTCACAATAATACTTGACTAGAGATATTTAAAAATAATTTCTAACTAATTAAACTTACTATTTTAATGAAATTATTATATTTATTAAACATATAGATATATAATAATAAAATAATCAAATGATATATATAAATAAAAAAATATCATGATATAAATATGTCAAATATCTAAAACACTATTAGATTTAGAGTATACACCAACATATATATATATATATATATTGATAGAGCGAAATTGCAAGAACGAGTACTAGTGCATAATATTGCATAATATTTACAATTGCTCTTTATTCTTTCCTTAATTACTTTTTTCTATATAACTTTCATTCATGTTTATTACTCTACAATTATAGCAAGAGACTTAGTTTATTATATATATTGTAAACACAAGTCAATGGAATAGCAAGTTACATTATAATTCAAAATTTGTTATAGAATCAAAGTTGTTTGTCATTGAGCAAACCTGATCCAATTCATTTTTCTCCCTTATTTAATGTCTCTTCACATAGATATTGATTTATTCAGTTTTTATAAAGTCGTTAACATGTAACATCCTCAAATCTAAATATTTCTCTGAAATCTTAGTATAATTATTTTTGTAGTATATTTTGAGTTTTGGGCTGTGAAATATATAAGATAATTTTTAGAACTTTGGTTAGAGTAATTTTAGCAAAAAATGGGTTAAAATAACAGTAAAGGGCAAAACTATCATTTTGAATGAGCGTTGATGGATCAAATGAGAGACGATTGAGTTAAGGGTTGTATTTTAGTTATTACTGAAGAAAAATATAGGTTGGATAATTTTAGAATGGTAAGAATCGCTAATTTACTAAAAAAAAAAAAACAATTTTGTCGAAAAATGGTAAAATAGTTAATTTGCCAATGTCACAAAGGTCAAATTGAAATTCAAATTTCTAATAATGTTAGAAATATTGTTAGAAGTATGTAGAAAAAAATTAAATCGAATTTAGATAAGAATACCCTTAGAAAAGAGAAAAAAATGACCAAAATGACCAATTTTCTTCCCTAGGGGCAAAATGATCATTTCATAAGAAATTTTTAAATTTCGTGTTACTAAAATCTAATGGACTAAAGTGAAAAAAATCTGAAAATAGCCTAGGTAGCCTCATAATTTTTTTGGGAGTCAAATATAAGTTTTAAAAAGTTATGGGACAAAAGTATAATTTTTATAAAAATATAAAATTGGATAGAACTTTGACTTTTCAAAATTGGAGACAATCAATTCCTTTTCTTCTCTCTCTTCATGTGAGGTCTCCTTTCAATTCTCTTTCAAGTTTTTTAATTTTCTTAGGAAAAGCAAGAGAAATCTCATTATCCGTCCGTTTAATCGCGTTACCGCAGAAGAAAAACTTGTTCTACGCGTCGAGAGCTTTATTAAGTTTTAGTTTTTGGAGTTGTTGAAAAAAAATATTTAAATAATGGTTGTATGAATTAAATGGTGTTTTATTTTTTTTTTTTAACTTGAATTTGGTGCAATAGCCATCACAATTCGATTTGAGGTAAGAACCCTAAACCCTAACTTTGTAATTTAGGGATTTTGTACAATTGATACTTAATTTATGAAATTAAGTGTTTGTAAAGTATATTAAAGTGAATAGAATTGTATAAATAAGAAAAAATTTTGTTAATATATAATAGGACATATTCGGTCACTATTTATAAAGTACTTAAATGCTTGATTTTAATGTGTTTTGATATATTTAAATGTGTATAAATGTGTTTGAGAATAGATGGAATTAGTAGCAATTGGTTTAAATGTATAAAATGGAAGAAAAATAGAAAAAATGGTAAAATGGTCCATTTTGAGTTACTATTTAATAAGTGTTAAATTATTATATTTTTGATATGTTTATGTGTTAATAATTGTATTGGGAATAAATAAAATTGGTAGGAATTAGTTTGCATGTATAAAATGGAAGAAAAATAGAAAAAAGGCAAAATAGTCAATTTTGGGTACTGTTTATTTAATGTTAAATTATATTAATTTAGAAGTGTTTTAAATGGTTGATTAAATATGTGTGTGTGTGTATATATATATATAAAAGAAAATCTCATTGCCGGAGAATGGGTACAAGAGTGAAATTTGGAAGTTTTAAATGGTTGATTAAATACGTAAGTAGATGTGTGTGTGTGTGTGTATAGTTATGAAAAATTAATGATGAAGTATTCCTTATAGTCATGCCTTATTCCGCCAACATCTATCGTCTAAAAAGGTATTTTAAAATAATTTTCTAGCGATGTATGTTTAATGTAGAAATACCTTAATATAGGTATGTATGTGTATGTGTGTGTGTGAGTCAATATATATATATATATATCTCGTAAATAGATTAGGAGTGTATATATATATATAAATAGATATATATATATATATATGAATTGGTTATTGTTAATTATTAGAAATATTATTTTTATAATTGATTTGGTGGTGCATAAATGGGTAGGTATTGAAAGGCGGTGATGGGTATAAATTATTTTATATTGGGAAGAAATTATAAAAATGTTGTCTATATGATTATTAGAATTTTAATAAATTATTAAAAAACCCTTGAGTAATAGTAAATGGCAAATAGGTAATATGAGTATATGATGAATTGTGGAGAAATGTATAAGTGACCAATATCCTTGAGGTATAATTTCAAAATTTTCTTGCACACCGGCAGAGCCGCTTAGGACAAAATGGAATAATGATTTATTATTTATTGTGGCACTTTTTGGGACACGTGGAACCCACAGTCGTCCTTATGGTGTTTGGAATTGTATGTGAGAAACCACGGCAATCCTCTATGACGCCTTTGAGCACGTTAAACCCATGACAGGAAGCGACAGTTCAGCATAGCGCCCTTAAGGGCATGATGAACCTATGGTAGCACTATAATTGTGCCCAACTTATTCATGTATTGGTGTGTAAGATAAATAACATGGTTACGATCCATAATTTACCTAAAAATGACTGATCAAATGAAAAGAGAACATGATAGTAGAATTAGAATAGATGGAGTAGAAAATGTACAAAAGAAAGTGGTACTATACTATAATTATTCGTAATATTCTAATTGAATTGTTAATTGCGTAATTAGAATAGTTAGTCATATCTGGTTATTGTGTAACGTTGGATATACGGAATATATTGTTGTCCTGATTAGTTATTATTTGTATAGTTGGAATATTATAATTTGTTAAATTATTTTGTTGGGTTTTATGGTTCTTACTGAGTAATTTTAAATTACTTACTCCGTAGTTAAAATTATTTTCAAGTATAGCTAATAGGGCAGTAGAATCGGACAAACCCTTAAGACAGTGACCTGTCAAGAGAATTGGGCATACCAGATTTTGACATTGTAATAATTGTACTTTTGTTATAAATTGTATTTTTGATATATTGTATATGTTGTAAATAAGTATATACGATGAATGTTTGCTTTGACAATAATAGAAAAAAAAATTTAGAATTTTTTTTTTTATATATACTTGTTTAAAAGTTATTACTTATTTTTTTAAAATGGGTATAAGAATCTCACATAACATCCATTAAATCATCTTCAGAAATTCTAGTTGTTACTTTTAGAAATAATAACAAAACACAAACCTCAACCTTCATTTCACTTTACTGCTTCCCAAATTTCTTTCAAGCTTTTAAGGGTGGAAACTATGCAGCACGAAAATCTCAATTCTCCAACTTACTCTTTGGGTAAGAGTTGATGGATCTCTTCCAAGTCCACTTGATGAGATTATCAATGTTGAAGAAAAGAGGAATCAAATGCTATATATAAACTTTGGAAATGGTAGGATCAGTTAGTGGTACTCACCATTCAAGCATAAACCAACACATAATTGCTCAATTACTCAATGCTTGCAATATTACAACTGAAGCTTGGTCAAAATTGGAAACAACATTTGCAAATAAATCTAATACTACAATGCTAACATTGCTCTCAACTTTATTCAAAAGCAAACAGGAGGCCAATTCCATTTCAGAATATATTCAAACCTTCAAATGAATTGAAGATGCATTAATGATGACTGTACATCTTCTTAACAACCAAAAAGCTATCGCTTGCACTCTCAATAGACTAAGCAATGACTTTAAACACATATTAGTGGCAATTTGAACTCGGGACACAACGATGAGCTTTGAGGAGTTATATGGTAACCCCTTAGATCATGAGACCTATACAAAACAAGTTGAAGTGAAGAAAAGCACAGACACACTCATAACTACATAATTTAATTAGAAGACAAATAATAAAGGGTGATTTAAGCAAAAACATTTGAACAATAAGGGCAACATGACGACATAAGAACAAATTTTCAAAGCAATTTCAACAATTACTAATATTAGAATCAACCACCATAAGAATGTAATTTCTATAACTTGTCCAGAAAATTTTCTCCTAGAAATTCTTATTTGAAACAATCACATTCTCAACAACAATTTTAATGTCCAAATAAAAGTCAAGGTCATCCTAAAATAATCGATCAACTCTAGGCCAAACTTGATCGGTCAACGAAAATTGTAGGTTGCGACCAAACCACATTTCTCCACAAATTAACCTCAAGCAAACTATATAGCTATTGAATCAAATGCCAACTACAATATTTGGGTGGTTGGTTCAGGAGCTTCTTATCATATCACTTCAAATCTTCAGAATCTTTCTATGCATTCGAACTACAGGGGTAATAAATATTTCTATATCTCACATTGGTTCCACTTCTCTTAATGATGTTTTGTGTTCTCCTCAATTAAAAATATATATATATATATATATTTTCTTTTTGTTTCTCAGTTTTACAAACAAAATAACAGATCTATTGAACTTTTTCCTAGTATATTTCTTGCAAAGGATTTGAACATGGAGGCATCCTTGGTCCAAGGTCTGAATGAAGGAATGTTTACAATTGACTGTCATCAAAATGCTCTGCATCAAATCACAAACCAATCACCTATTACCAATTATGTTGTCTCTTTCGACTATTTGGTATGAAAGACCTGGTCATCCATCTACGAAATTCAGCAAAAGATATTCTCTTAATTTTTTATTCCAATTTCCAATTTCATTTCTTCTCTATAACTATTGCTTATCTAATTAGTGACAAACTCCAAATTGGTATGTCATTTGCGGTTTTTACTCAGCCACTTGAATTAATATATTATGATGTTTAAGGTCCTGCACCAATTTCTTCTTGGTTTTATCCAAAAAATTAAAATCTGAAGTCCTTGCAATTTTTAAAACGTTAAAAAAATTGGTCGAAAATTTTTCTAATTGTACCATCAAAACAATTTATTTAGACAGAAGTGGTGAATATCAAAGTCTACAACACTTTATGTCATTACTCATTTACAACAATCGTATTACCTCTTTCTGTACACGCAAAAAAGTAGTTTGCTTCTGGTACACCCATTAAGAAGTATGTACACATTCAATTTTTCGATCAAAGGCTGTTGGTTTAAATTCTCTCTTGTTAAAATCAATATTGTGCTTGTAAACCACACAAAACTTACACCTCCACATTTTGTTTAATTTTTTAATAACGATCACAACCTTCGAATTCTATATTTATTTTAAACTGTTTAGTTATACCAAGCCAAACATGCAATTTCCAACATTTGCCATTAATGATTATACTGATCAAGCGGATAATAGCTTACTGTGGAAATCTTCCTAACAGGTTTTTTGGAGAAATTCCTTGAGAATTTGAATAAATGGGGTGTCATCTGTTACGGGCCATTCCTAAATTTGTTAGTTATTCTCAGCGGGATTTTGTTTCTGAAAACTTTTATTATTATTTCCATTTATAGTTTAATTTTATTTTCGTGGTTGTGAGAGCTAACAAATTTTGGGAGCAGTAGGTGAGGTGAGGGACCTGAGGCCTGGAAACAAAGCATGATCATGCGAGTTTTGAACCCACAATTGCCACGACTTCCCTCTGATTTTTTCCTTGCTTTCCGATCACTCATGTTATTGTTTTGTTTTGCTTTTTGTTTTTTTAATACTTAATTCATTCTTGCTAATTTCTTTAAAACATGCATTTTTTCCTTAATTTAGTACGACTCTTCAAGTTAGAGGGAAATTACCCCGATAATGTCTGGAGCAGTAAGTACTATCCTCTTTGAAAAAAGTGTTTATGAAAATTTGAATCCTTGACTTTGATAGTTTGAATTCAACTTTCAATATATTATCGTCGACAGTTTAGTTTCTTCAATTAAAAGAAAATCGAGCTTTATTTTTCTGCAATTAAAGAAAATCAGGTCAAGGACTCTTAGTTTCTTCAATTAAAAAGAAATTACAAAATCGGATTAAGGTTTAAGTATTCATGGACACTTTCGCTTTTATTATTTTAGGTATATACTCTAAAATTAAAATGCAAGTTATCTACCTAATTGTTTGGATACCGTATGTACTGCTACCCTAAAATGGAAGTTATATATGCAATACAACTAATAACTTGCAATAAGTTAAACTTAACGTAAAGTAAAATATAAATAAATAGCTAGCAATTACTCAAACTCATTGCCTTCCTGTAAGAATACTCAAACATATCATATGCATTGTTTTACATCTATTATTTACTGTTTTTGTTATTACTTTTGAGACACGAATTAAATAATTACCCCTCGTTCATCCATTAATCAACTATCTAATTGTTTCAACTGAAGACACAGTCAATGTATAGTTACACATTGGAAATACATAGTACAAAGATTTTTTTTTTTTTTATTTCTTTCCTTGCACACACACACACACACACACACACACACACACACATATAATCAACATATTATTAGTTAAACATGTGCTTTATTTCTAATTCTCTCTTTGATTCGCAACTGTGTATCATTCATCGATCTTCATCATTTGTTATGCCACCAACCAACCGTAGCTAGCTAGCTTGAAATAATTCATAAGGCCCCAGCAGTTGAGTCGGACACTTATCAATGAAGCCTCTTTTTTAGGAATATTTTCTTGATTAATTAACGAATTACGACAATTCATATGTAATTATTATATAAGATATGTTCAATTAACCACACACGTATACAGCTAGCTTTTGAACAAATTTACTATGCATCGATCTCAGACAGATATATAGATAGATACATGATCCGCTAACCTTAATCTGTTCTTGTTTTCTGAAAAACTTAACATATTTGTGCATTTATATAAACTAGCCAGGTCCTTAATCAAGTTGGTATAAGTTAATTAACTATGAAGATTATCATGATGACAAAAGTGAGTCATGTCGTGCAAGTTTTCCAATTATATCTTGTGTTAATTATGAGGGAAACGTAAACGAAAATATCAAATTTTTTGGTAATTAAATATAATTAAATAAATAAATATTTTATAATGTACTTAGTATTATTGTTAATGATTAATGCGTTAATTATATATTAGACAAGGAGAAGAGATCGAGCGACAACATGTAGATAGCTGAGCTATCCCTTCAATTCATAGTTAAAATTAAACGAAATTACACATATAAAATATTAATCATGTAATTAAGTTCGATTAACATGAAATTTGTTAGTAGTGTAACAACAATGAATGTACAAATATTAAAAATGTAGAAATAAAATTGAGAATTTCTCCCTTTTCACGTTAGATATCCTAGCTGTGCCCATTAAAAAGCAACGTACGAGAAGTTGACCACGTCCCCTACTGTTTAAAGTCAAAATGATCATTACTTAAACGTGGCTTGAAGAAGGGGCATTCTTTTCTTGTGGAAAGGAAGAGGAGACATTATTATATAATACCCTCATCATTTTTTATGCATTACTTAAGTTTTCTTCTCGTTGTTGCCATGCATGAACGCTTATGTCATGCATGGTACTGCTAGCTATATTTATTATTATTATCGTTATTATTATAATATATAACAATATAGTATAAGTTAGATGCAGTGCAAGTCATGTATAATTAACTGGTTAATTGCTGATATGTATATATAATATGTTCATGCGGAACATTATTTGTACATGTTATTATTACTAATTTTGATTGATTACTTTCTACAGAACCTAGATGAGACACGTGTAACCTTTTTTTTTTGGGGGGGGGGGGGGGGGGGGGTACAGGCATTAGTTAGCATATTGTACCGTAAACATGCATTTGATTTCATTAATCACTCTGATTAACAGCTGAACTAATGATAAATACAGAGATAGAACTTAGAAGAGAAGAGAAAAGGTGACCGAAAATGTGAATAGTGGGATTTGACTAGTCCAAAGTATTCATTTTCTAATTGCTTAGCTAGAAAGAAAACGGATAAATAAATTATTACAGTTAACAATTGATACCAATATAGAACTACCTGAATAGATTTTTTTACAATAAGATGATTTTTAAGTTATTATTATTTTGAAATTAAAATAATATATTACTTTTTGATTTAATTTTAAAGTAAATTAAAAATACTGTAATTCTCAATGAAATTTTTAGGGAAGAATGTGATAAAATAAATATTTTTAATTTTCTTTCATTATCAACTGGGACCAGGACCCGCATGAAACCTTAATTGCTTTGCTTGGCAGTTGGCTCATCAGGGCCGGCATTGTCCGTCAATGGAGATGGAGTCATCCAAGGTCCTTGGCCATGCAGATCGATCGATGCAGATGAAGACAATCTGCAGATCCAGTGACTCAATGGCTCAAAATCAGCCATTGATACAAGCTTGTTATTAATCTCAAAAATATTCCAATTTAAATACATTTCTTAACTTATGGGATCGGAATGAAGGCCACCACTTTTAATGTTAAAGTAGACAAATCCAAATTCATGATTTAAAAGTATCACGTGTGTCTCCCATGTAGCTAGCCAACCTACATCATCCTTATCTTTCACTATTTCCTTTCTTTTTCTTTCTTTTGAATTTAATCATACCCTATGTTTGCTTTGCATTACCAAATGTTTTACCTATAAAACAATACCCTTCCCCACCTCAATAGCCATATCCCTCTTCACAATATTTCACATCAATTCTCAAAACTCATTTTCCTACAAATTAATTCGCTTTTATTATCCCTTGAACCGCCATGGTTTCTGATCATCAGCAGCAGGGAAACCAAGGCCAATCAAAGAATGTGTGCGTCATTGGTGCCGGACCGTCGGGACTGGTTGCGGCCAGGGAGCTTCGAAAAGAGGGCCATAACGTGGTGGTTTTGGAACAAAATCATGATGTTGGTGGACAGTGGTTGTATGATCCTAATGTAGAAAGTGAGGATCCTTTAGGGAAGAACAAGTTTCTTAAAGTTCATAGCAGTATTTATGCATCTTTGAGGTTAGTATCTCCTCGAGAAATCATGGGGTTCACTGATTTTCCATTTTCGGTGAAGAAAGATCGAGACATGCGGCGATTTCCAGGTCATAAGGAACTTTGGTTTTACCTCAAGGATTTTTGTGACTGGTTTGGATTAAGAGATATGATTAGGTTTCACACTAGGGTTGAGTATGTGGGGATGTTGGATCATGACGCGTTTGACAAAGATCTTAAGTGGGTTGTTAAAAGCAAAGTCAAAAATGCTGAGCAAGTTGTGGAAGAGGTCTTTGATGCTGTCGTTGTAGCTACTGGCCATTACTCTTACCCTAGATTGCCTTCCATTAAAGGTACGTGAAAACAAGAAAGATCGATATATATATTTCTCTCTTGATCAATGTGGTCAAAAAGCTAAATAAAAGTGATTTTGTGACACTAATCTAATTACGAAAAGTGATTTTGATCTACATATTCATGAATTTCCTTCACGCTAGCAAGCTGTTCATGTCATTTTCGATATACAGTAATTTACAAACTAATCATGCAAGTTTGTACTTGTAATGTTGCCTATATGCATAACTCGTGATTTAACACATCGATATATGATCTTTTTCTGATTTAATTATTCGGCTTTTGTTAATTTCCAGGAATGGATACATGGAAAAGAAAGCAAATTCATAGTCACATTTATAGGGTTCCGGAACCATTTCGGAATGAGGTAATAAAAAAGTGCTTTCTCTCTATTAGATCGTAAATATTCTACAATAAAATGATATAGTTCTTTGAAAGAAAATTAGGAAGAACATATATATCGACTACTTCATTAACATCTATGGATTAAAAAAATAATAATTAGAATATGATATCGAAGTTCTTGAGAATAAATTGCCATATGTGCCCTCTGAATTTGCAATATTATGATTTTAAGTTACCATATTATGTGGGTGACTTAATCGTAAATAATGAGCTGATCTGATAAATATATATACTGCTTCAGGTTGTGGTGGTGGTTGGAAATTCATTAAGTGGACAAGATATATCAATGGAGATTGCAGAAGTGGCAAATGAAGTTCACCTGAGTGCCAAATCCCTTAATATTTCTGAGGGGTTATCTAAAGTCATATCCAAACATATAAACTTGCATCTTCGGCCACAGGTATATATTATTATTATTTAAAATATAATTATATATATGTATATATATATGTATGCACTAAAACCCACCCTACTACAACACTTGATAAAATAAGTTAACTTCTTGTTTGCAGATAGAGTATCTTGGTGAAGATGGACGCGTTACATTCGTGGATGGATCTTGGGTCATTGCGGATACCATCTTATACTGCACAGGGTAATTAACGTATTTAATTTTGGATCCTATACAAATGCAATTAATCTTATGATGAATTCTAATTAATTTAAATAATGAAATGATAAATGTGCTTGTAGGTATTCATATTCATTCCCATTTCTTGACACCAAAGGAATAGTAGTTGTAGATGATGACAGAGTGGGACCTTTGTACGAGCATACTTTTCCTCCGTCACTTGCTCCTTCTCTTTCTTTTGTTGGCATTCCTAGAAAGGTACGTACCTATCTACTATTTTAATAATATTCTATTTTTATAAAATTATTTGAAAGTAATTTAACTAACTATAATTATTTGAAAATTGTGGTGCTGCAGCTGATTGGATTTCCCTTCTTTGAATCGCAAGCAAAATGGATATCGCAACTACTGTCTGGGAAAAGAACACTACCTTCATGGGATGAAATGATGCATTCCATTAAGGAATTTTATCACTCCAGGGATGCTTCTGCCATTCCCAAGCATAACACTCACGATATTGCTAATTTTGAGGTTATTTCTTTTCTTTTCTCTCTCTCTCTCTCTCTCCTCCTTTATATATATATAGAGAGAGAGAGAGAGAGATGGATAGACAGATAGATATAGATATAGATATATTTAATTGTTCGCAAACTAATTAATAAAATATAATACTAATGTAACTTGCTTTGTTGATTTAATTTTGTTATTTCAGTACAATGATAAATATGCAGATCACATTGGATTCCCACACCTAGAGGAATGGAGGAAAGGTCTATGTTTATCAGCATTAGTGAATGCAGATGCCAACCTGGAAACATATCGTGACTCTTGGGATGATCGTGATCATGAACTCCTCCAACAAGCTTTTCAAAGTCCTCATTTCACTCAACTTAACCCTCAAGCTTTATAAAATATACATATTTATTCTTGTTTTGTCTGGAAATATTGGACCACACTATTATATCAAATCTGCAAACTATATCTTTTTGTTTTCAGAGAAGAATAAATTATTATACTTTCTATCTTGTCTGTTAAATAAATGCATACTTGTATTAAAACAAATGTACCATCGTGCATGCACTGCAGCCCATGTTTCTAGCTCGAGATGCTGAAAATTCTACTCCATTTTTTTATTATTCTTCTAAACCATAGTTGGCTATAGCATTGTACTTAATATTACGCAAACATAGGCTTACAAATCCATCACTTAATGGCTGTGATATCTTTTAAAATATCACAAAAAATGCTTGAGTTAATACAGTTTATCATTCTGTTAGACAACACAGAGGGGAACCACAACAAGATAATTACATCTTTTTGAGAATCTTTTTTAATCAGTATGCCCACGGATAATTACATTGTTTCAATAATTCTATATTTTTTCTTGAAATTTTCTTGTTTTTAACAATGATCATTCAACATCATATTTTTTCTATTTATTTATTGTGTAGTATTATTATGACAAAAAATTTTATGATTTAAAGTTTTTGATATTATAAAAATCTGTATTTTAATTATCTATTTTATTCTAATTTAGACTTTTAAGGTTGCCTTACAAATTTTGAAAAATCTATAAATTTGTGTGTTTTTATATATAATATCAATTATAACAAAATATGTATTAATATAATTTTTGTTTGTGTATAAATAAAAATTATTATATTCATAATTTTTAAAAATATTTTATTATTTATCTAACATTTAAATTTATAAAGGTACAAATGTAACAGTATTGAATTTTAGATTTTGTATGTGAGAAAAACAAACAAATTAATGTTTATATTCATATTTCAGAAAAAAAAAAAACTAATAAATGTATCTTTCAAATTTGACCATTATTCAAAAATAAGACCGATGGAAATTTAATAAAAATAACAAACATTGCTGAGTATTTTTGAAGAAACAAAAAAAGTTTGTGTCACGCCTTGATCCAATAGTTGCCATATGACTGTAAGCAAACTAGAACATATATACAGCAAAAAAATAAAATCCTATTCGATTGCTTACCAGGATTCATGCAATAAGATAGTAACATTGCATACATAGAAAAAAAAAAAAAAAAAAAGCAAAATTTGTACCTATATGTATTGATCGATTTGTCAAATCATGAATATAGAATCAATATAAGTATCTTAATATTTTTATGGTATCCACATGATTAGAAAGAATTGGAGTGCTTGCATTTGCATTTTTTCAATGTATGTTGATTGTTTTTCTATATTTCTCTTTTCTCAAAAGGTAAAAATAAGTTTGAGATATATATATATATATATATATAAAATGCTACTTTGTTTTTGATTTAACACAAACCCATTGGTTTGAGCTTTCCTTTTAATCCCAATCTATTTTATAAAGTCTGTAATAATAAATTTAGTCCAACTTGATATAATAGATGTTATTAAAAGATTTTTACTACTAAAAGTAACAATTGTCATACAATTGTGTGGAAAAACTCTGCAAGAATCAATACTGAAATTATGCAATTTTAAAATTTTATTTAAATAACTTAAGTAATAAGAATAAAGATAAAAAAAATTTATACCCCAAGTTTCTTTGATTCGGAATAGCTCGTCGTCTCTAACTTGTCTCTAAGCATATCCACACACTAATAGCTTAATAACAAATTCAGTATCACTCTTAGATAAACAACTTTCTTTAGGATTTGTATTTTATTTCACAAACCAACTCTAATTATATTTGGTTAAAAGAAAAATTTTCTAGAAATTTTGTAGAAATTTTCCTTCTTGTTCTTCCTTTTTTTTTTTCTCTCTCTCTTTTTCTTTCTTTCTTGCCAACACTTAGCAAAATTTTTAGATAGATTTCTCTTTGCATGTTGACGAAATGTTTAAACCCTTTAATTGCCAAAAAAAAAAAAAATTTATTTTTTTTATTATACCAATTAATTACCTTAATCATTAATATACTATGGAAACTCATACCCAATATCATAATAAGTAATAGTATTAAAAAGTAAATGTTAGAGTTTTTTTTTTTTTTAATAATTAGTAGTATCAAAACAGTATTTTTTACCATTAATATATTATATTTGAAAAATCTACTTACACGTACCCAACTAATCCTTACATCATTTAGACAAGGGTACAAACACACACACACACACACACACACACATATGTTCGATCAAAAATAGTATAATATTTATGCCTACTTTTTTTTCTGGTCACTGCTTAGAAGATTTGCCCCTTTCCGCTGTCCGACCAGATGTACTTGAAAAATAGTTTAACCATAGGGTGAGTAATATAAAAATTACTCACTAAGAAATATAAATATTACAACAATAATTTAGTACTCATAACATTCCAACCATACAATTAATAATCGTTTAGGATAATAATAATAATAATAATCACTTTCTTTTTCTCTTTTATTCCCTTATCACTTGTTCCGTTTCATTTTATTATAATATATTCCTCCTTAATATAGACCGGTCATAATTAAGGTATAATATGGATCATGGCCACCATACTCATCCTACACACCAATTTCTCTATCAAGTTGTGCACAAATTTTAGTTCTATCATGGGTTTATCATACCCCTCAGGGCACCATGGCGAACAGTCGCTTCTACCATGGGTTCAATATACCCCTCCCTAGAATACCATGGAGGATTGCTGTGGTTACAATATACCCTTTTAAGCATCATAAGGACGATTGTGGTTTAATCTACCCCTTAAGAAACCACAGTTAAAATAATTATAATTACACTTGTCCTGAGTGACTCTGCCAGTATGTAGGAAAATTAGGTTGATCTTTAATAATCCTAATTATACTAATTGTTCATTTTCTTCGTTTACCCATGCCAATATTACTGTTGTTTACCCTTAATTATTTTTAAGAGCATTTCAATAATTTTATCTTATCTACAATACTCACATATAATACAGTTTTATAATTTCTTATCAATATAGAAGGAACCTATATATATATATATATATATATATATTACAACCCTACAATGTATACAAGTGCATGTACCAATACTCAATGAATAATTCTAATAATAATAATAATAATAGTAATAATGATTATAATATATATATACACACACACACATAAGATATTAATAAAATCATTATTCTTATGTCTTAATATATATATATACACATACACACACGCGTTCCTATTTACATAACCATAGTTACTACTCAAATCATTAATTCTACATATAAGTACATATATATATATGTGTGTGTGGGTGTGTGTGTGTGTGAGTGTGTGTGTGTGTGTGTGCGCGCGCGCGTGTGTATTTGTATACATATACACATATTCTAATTTAACCATTTATCCGAAATACTTATAACTTTCATAACCATGCCCATTCTCTGGTAATGGAATTTTTTTTTTTCACAGATTCATCTTCAATCATTCTCATACACAAATAATACACCTTAAATATCAAAATAATAAATTTTATCCAAAACATACACAACGCAATTAGTCAAAAATATACTAAATAGTGACTACACACCGAACTTCTACATTTATCCATTTTCCTAAATTTTTTTCTTATTTTTGTTACTTCCCACACCATTCACTTACTTCACGTGCGTTCACTATTATATAATTGCGATAATATGGCCAAAATATAATTAATTCTTAACTTTTTCACTTTAGCCATATACACACTCACACCCACACTCCCACACACACTTCCAATTTTCTTCATTTTTGATCAACAAACAAACATATCAATTTATCCCAAAATAATTTTATTTTTATAATTTCATTATTACAAACATCAAACAACAAAAATATAACCATCCATAATACATTCTTTTTTGGCTTATTGGACATGCATACACATAACCCATTTTCCTTCAATATTTTCACTTAAACTATTATCATACAATTTTACTACATTTATTACACAATATATTCATAAAAATCGTCATAATATCAACAACACATAAACCCTAATTTATCAAAAATTTGGGGTTTTGCATTTTTTACTTTAATAATGCAAAATCCTCCCACTATTAAACTTTATTTCTCCTTTTTTCACCTATTTTCATCATTAATACTTATTAAGCTCAACATCAAAAAATTAAAGTACCATAAACCCATACAAAAATGATAACAAAAGGAAGTTCTCACTTTGTTCAACAACTTTTTCTTAAGAAATTTCTTAAAATTTCTTAAAATTTCTTTTATTCGATGAGATTTTTGGCTTGAAAGATTCAAAAATTTTGAAAGAGAAATGAAGAAGTTTGCTTCGGTCAAAGAAAAAGAAATGTGAAGAAAATTCCAGAAATTTTCACTTTTTATACTAAACTCTCCATTTTACCATTTTATGCCTTAACTTTTTTGAAAATTTTCTTTATGCCCTAATATATTTACCATACTACCCATTCTACTTTAAGATAATTTCCTTCTTATCCTTTAAATTTGGCCCTCACTTTACCCTTAGATTCTTTTAAAATAATCATTTTGCCCTTGGTGAATATAAAAGGTCATTTTTATCTTTTTCTATCTTTTCTAAGAGAATTTACATCCAAATAAAATTCTAATTTCTTTCCACCTATTATTCACAATACTTGAAGAATTTTCAGGTGGTTGAATTCCAACGTGACTCTTTCAGCTCTAGATAAAATGACAATTTTACCTTTTTTAGCAAAATTGCCATTTTTCTGCCCTTTTTTGGCAAAAGTATAATTTTTGCCGCTTTGAGGTTATTCAACCATTTCGTTGCCCTAATATTCTCTATCATATAATCTTTAACTTATTAGTCTCTAATTTTGTCCTTTGTTACTTTTCTAAAATGATAGTTTTGCTTTTTATCACTATTTGAAGCCATTTTCATCAAATTTTCTCCCATAACGTATCCAAAACTTCTCTTTTACATTTTTTTTATCCAATTAATAAAAAAAATATAGTAAAAATATATTAAAAATACATGTACTAATATACCCCAATGACACCTAAATTTGAGGATGCTACATATACATATGGCTAACTTTTAACCATATATTATTTTATCACATGGATGAATAATCAAATGATAAAGGTGATTAAATCTCCACGCTTCATGTGTATGCAATGTGTTTTAATCTCTATCATTCATATGTCACATATTTACTTGGAGGATATTTTGACACTTGACATAATCTAAGCTATTCATATATTAAAAAGAGATTAAATCACAACTATTTAATTGTCAAACAAAGATTTAACCAATTAATTAATAAATATATTATCTATTAATTAATTAACATGAAATATAGCTCTAATTGTTAATGTTTATTTATAATAATAGAAATCAATGGTAAGGATTTTGACACCTAAGTTTTTTATTTTATTATTAATATTAATATTATTACTTAATTGTTAAGTAAGTTGATAAAATCAAAAATTTTAATAAATGAATTAAAATTCATGATTCTTGAAACCCACCAATGAAATTTTGTCAAGCTTACTTTGATTTATGTATATTGATACATGTGCAAGTACAAATATAAAAATTAAAAAAAAAAATATGAAAAGATAGAGAGAGAGAGAGAGAGAGAGAGAGAAGGAATTTCAGCCACCATTAAGGAGGAAGAAAAGAAGATTTTGCTTAACATTTTCTAAGAAAAAAAGAAGGAAAATAAGAAAGAAAAGAAATTTTTTTTCTCTAGTATTTTCTTAATTCTTGATGGTTAGGAGCAATTTTCTAGTTGTGAAAAAATTGTTCAAGGCTTGTTGAAGCCTGTGATAGTTATATTATAATTTAAATCAAGCCTATCAATACTTTAATTGAAAATATGGTCAAAAAACGGTGTGTGGATACACTTTGAGGCAGCCAAAGATGGTTTGCTCATTTAAATCAACCATAAGGGTATATATCTTATATCCTTGAGTTATGTCTTTTTAAAACTTGCATAATATCTATTAAGATTTTTTAGAAACTTTTTCATGTAACAATATGATGGTTATAATTTCAGGAATGTGAAAATGGATTCCTAACAGAATTATGAACCAAAAAGGTCATAGATGCCATATAATTTTGTCTTTGACTAAAACACAAAAGTTATAGATATTTCTATCAACTAATTCAACCATTATATTTGGTCACATATTTTTTGAGTTATAGCCCAAATACTGAAGTTTGTTGGATTGGACCATGACTACGTTTTGTGTGGAAACCCATACCCCATATCATAATAAATAAGTGATAATATTAAAAAGTAAATGTTGAAAATTATATATATATATATATATAATTAGTAGTGCAAAAATAGTATTTTCTACTATTGATATATTATATTTGAAAAATCTACTTACACGTGCCCAATTAATCCTTACATCATTTAGATAAGGGTATATATATATATATACATGTTCGATCAAAATCGGTATAATATTTATGCCCAATCTTTTTATCGATCACCACTCAAAGAATTTGTCCGGATCCGCTATCCAACTAGATATACTTGAAAAATGGTTTAACCATAGAGTGAGTAATATAAAAATTACTCAGTAAGAAAATACAAATGTTACCATAATAATTTAGTACGCATAACATTCCAACCATACAATTTATAATAGTTTAGGATAATTCCTATTCATATGGCATGTAATACATTGAAGTTGTCGAAAAGGCTAAAATCAATGTTTTTTTTATAGTAAAGCAAAGTTTTCATTTGTCCAAAAGGTTTATGAAAACTAACCACATAAATAGTAATAATTAAAGTAATGTTTGTATGTTTTTTTTTTTTTTAAGAATTGATATGCATTTTAATAAAAATAATATTTCAGATTACGCAAAAAAGAGATTACATAACAATGGGTTAAACCTCAAATATATTATACCCCACCAAAAAATCATTGCCTTGACTGCATTTTCCAGAACCGCTATTGCCGTATCATAATTACCTGAAAAATAATAATCCCACAAAAGGGTGAGCCATCACATTCCTCAGTAAGATAATATAATACTTAAATAAAGGAATGAGCATGTTACCAAAATCTCTACTTATCTTGGCCATTTCATACAATTACACACACATAGTTAAATTCATGTCAATATATTAATGCACATGTACAGACACGCATATGTTTAATGGTGTACACAAGATATCATGCCATATCATCTAGAACTTTAAGCACTATCTCAGCTATGAATTCTGTATAAACAGTCTCAATCAGAGTAATACTCCTCATAACATGCCATACCATAGGCTATGCAGTCTCAAACAATATGCATTTTAATTGAATAGCTTTATCACCTGTGTTCGTTTAATTCCTATTTTTATCCTTATCAACAAATACCTACATGACTATATAAAATCAATACATTGATATACGTATAAATAACAACTAAATGTCTCAGGCACATAAAGAAAAATTGATTGGAAACCGATATGACCACACCATTTCGACCACACATTCGGTCCAAGATAACCGTACTATCTTAGGCACACAATCAATATCCACATAAAACAGAAATATCTCAATCATCTATGTATACACAAGCGAGGGTATTAGTAAAAACGATAACACTTCTTCTCTATACCATTTCCACTCTTGGAAGGTTAATGCTAGTAATTTATTACGTTTACAAGTGATCGATCACACTTAGAGACATTATGGATCATGGTTGTTACTTTAGCCCACAAGGTCATTTGAAGAATAGTTGTAGGTTCAACCTACCCCTCAGGGTGCCACAGTCTTACTATCATATCTCAATTATAAGCTGACTATAAGCCCAGTTAGGGTGCGAGGGAACATACATGTCTGATTCACATATCCCAATCATCCCTCTATTGATTCATTACCGGTCTATTTTATCAACATCCATATTATCTATTTACTTTTACTATATCAAGACAACATGACAGTTGTACCGTAAGTTGATGTTAGCTTTCTTTTTCTACAATGTTAAGTTCTCTCTTAAAGAACTAGAACTTGTCAAGGTGTAATTAGACTTCAACCGTTACCGCAATTCACAATTAGAACAAAATTCGATTGTGACTACAAATAAGGATAATCCTAGACCATTCTTTACATATAAAAACCATAACACAAAAGGAAGATCACAAATGGCTGTATGAATAGTAATTATTACAAAAATTCAGCAAGAGTTTACCTATACATATAACCTACCATACCTGCACAAGAAAACTAGGATAGTCCCAATACTAAATGAAACACAGCATGTTACTACCTCATCGCTATTCACACATCCACAAACAACTCTTAGCAAATAGAGGTACTATACTATGCAGTTTGAATATAAAATGTACACGAATTCATTTTATTATAAATCAGTCATAATTAAGTAAATTATTAATCGTGGTCATGATATTCACCATACACTTCAATATATGTGTATAATGGTCCTTCACCCACTCCAGTAGGATAAATAGTTCTACCATGGGTTCAACATACTCCTTAGGCACCATAGTTTTATTATCATTTTTCAATTGTTGTGGGTTCAACATACCCCGAAGGGCACCACAATTTTAAAATCGATCTTAAACTGTTGTGGGTTCAACATACCCTAAAGGGTACCACAATGTTATTATCGATTCTGAGCTGCTGTAAGTTCAACATACCCCCATAGGGCACCACAGTTTTATTATAATGATACTGCTCTATCCTGAGTGGCTTTAATAGTATGAAGGAAAAACTACCGATTCATAATTATCCCAATTATACCACTTATCCGTACAGATTTATTCTCAATCAACTTGATTATGATAAAATAACTCATTTGCCCACACTAATTAAAAAGGCAAGTTAGGAATTTCATAATGAGCAATATAATTATTTATGAAACATATTTACCAGTCTTTATCTCTTAAAAAGACTCCATACGCATGAGTCCATCGTAAAACTAGCAGTATTAAGCCACGAAAACATATTCTAAACCAGGCATATAAATACACCATAATACTATCAAAATAAAGGTATGAGAGTATATTTCAATTCAAACACATGGATACATCATATCACTATCAATACAAAACCACATAAATATCTTTTAATTGGTTCTCATATAATGTATCAATACACGCAATCCTAACGTGTCATCACAAATCAAACTATGCTTAATACTTTACTACGGCACAATAATTACAATATACTAACATATACATATAGGTCCATCCGGATAGTATTGCACAACCAATAAGTACAGTATCTACTCAATCATCCAATCACATGAGCATAATTACATATGCATATACAAACATACCTACCATATGAATATATATATATATATATACAAATATGGGACATACAATGCTGTATAGATATTTTAGAATGCCTCATGTAGCATTACAGGTCGACGAGGATAGCATTACACTTATAACTACACACACACACACACACATATATATATATATATATATAACACGGATACTAACACTTCTAATTGCACAATCATGCCCATCTTCTGTTAATAGGACTTTTCTACAATTCAAACCAATGTCATGATACACATTCATATAATTACAGGGATTATAAATATTAAAATATATTTTTTTCACAATTTAAATATCATATTATCTTACCTTTGAGCATCCGGTGCCTACACGGATGAAGAAAAGTCATCCCGAAGAGGATATACATATCCCAAATGCTCCTCTGTACGCTATGGGCATTTTCTCAAAAAATGTGTTAGGTACTGTTTATCATACTATTCATATACTATTCATAAGCATTATTCAACCAACAAAATTTTGATTTTTGTTTCACCAATGGAATACACCATCGCGATCCCTATTATGTCAGAATACTATCTATGGTGTCCATATGTCACAAAACACCTATTTAGGCATTCAAAATCACCAATAACTATAAAATTTCTATATTTCGAGGTACCTACTTTGGACCCTTAAATTATTATCAAAACACAGTCCAAATTGATATTTAAACATACCACGTTGAAGTACGAGTGTTAGAGAGTACACTGATTGATTTGGATTCCATCAGAATAGTATAGATCGTCAAAAATCTTGCCGAAAAGATAGCTTGACTATCAGCTATCTCACGCCGGAATCCAGTGGCTGGATGGCAGATCTGGGCACACCACCATGAAGAGGGTGACAGGACGGTGGCAGATGCGCGGGCGGTGATGGTCAACTCGCCGTGCACTGCCGTGAATCGATGGTCAAACTTCATGCCCGTAGGGATGCCCTCAGTGCATGAGGGCGCGTGCTAGGGTTTATGGCACTGCATTCGCAATGGCCCAGTGGTCCTCCACTTGCCGGTGGTGAGACGATCTGAGCTCTAATGACGAAAGTCACTGTTTATAACAGAAAGAAATGTGGGGAGGAGAGAGAAAAGAGAGAGAAAGGGGAGGAAAAAAGTAAGATTGTGATGTCGGGTTTTCTGACCCCGTCTCGCTTCTATAGTCGTGCACGTATGACGAGAAATTACATCTTTTTGCTTCAATCGTCAAATTTATGATATTGGTAATAAAATACTATATTTTTTACTCACACAGTGCACTGCCTTGAATGCAAGCCAACTCTCTCTCTTATCAAAACTCTAAAAAATACTGCAATATAAATTTCGTGATAGGATTCTAGGAGTATAATAATAATAATAGTAACATTTTTTTTCTCTTTTATTCCCCTATCACTTTATTTCGTTTCATTTTATTATAATTTATTCCTACTTAGTAATAATAATGTTATTTTTGTCTTTTTCCATCTTTTCTAAGAGAATTTACATCCAAGTAAAATTCTTCTCACTTATTATTCATAATATTTGAAGGATTTTTAAGTGGTTGAATTCCAATGTGACCCTATTGGTCATAGACAAAATGACAATTTTACTTTTTTTAGTAAAATTGTTCTTTTTTGGCAAAATTGTGATTTTTGCCGTTTTGGGGTTATTCAACCACTTCATTCCTCTAATATTCTCTATCGTATAACTTTTAATTTATTAGTCTCTAATTTTGTCTTTCGTCACTTTTCTAAAATGATAATTTGGCCCTTTATCACCATTTGAATCTGTTTTCGCCAAATTTCCTCTTATCACATGTTCAATTTTTTTTTTATATTTTCTTACCCAATTAATAAATAAAATATATTTAAAATATAATAAAAATATATTAAAAATACATACGCTAAGGTACTCCAATGACACCTAAATTTGAGGAAGTTACATTTTGGTTCTGTTTAAACTCAATTTTTTCCATCTAAACACTAAAACTAGTCTCATATTTGGTTTACAATATTGTGAGTAAATATCTCCATAATTTATTGGCCTAAGAATTGCATCAATTAAAATTTTGGATTAAAAGATATGCTCATTATGCGAAACCTATGCAAATCAATTATTTTTCATAAATTAAGCTAACCATTATTTTAAAACTCAAAGACAAAATAAAATGCTTATTTTAGAAAATTTAATCTCTTAAGTGTAACACCCTTATATTTAAAATCAATCACAGAAGATATAATCTGAATTTTTTTTAACATAAAGATATATATATATATATCCACACATAACCATTAATTAAACCACAATCTATAAGGGGTGAGCGAAACAGTTTAGTAAGAAAACATAATATTCTAGTACAGAATTTGTTTCCTTATTATATATGCTATACGATATTGATAACGTAGAGGTTATTAAACTCATATCACATTAGCATAATCTAACAAGATAAATACACTCCAACATGCATTTCGAAATCAATATCACATGACATTTTCAACAAATTATCAACAAATATATGACCGATCATGCTAACATAGTTATGGATTGTGGCCACAAAAAAAATTCGCCCAACCCTCATCCATTCACACCACTTGTCTATCGGGCTGAGCGTATATTTTACATATGATCGATCATATAATCTGGTTATAACCAAGCCAGCGGGTGTGAAAGGTATCTGAATATTCGGATCCATAACTAATGTAGTCATACAATCAATACCACATGGCCTAAAGCCATGCATTCATTTTTCGAAAACTATTGTACACTAAAACTATGCACAATGAACACCATATATGCACACCTATACACACAAAAATGATAAATAGCGTCCACATCTCAATTTTATGCGCATATGAAATTCGTTCACATAATGAATGCATAATGCACTTGTAGATAGTGATACCTGACCAAAAATTCATAACACTTCTACAATCACATACACTCGCAAATACCCAGTCTACCAAATTCACTGGGATTTATTCATCACAATTATAATTTCTACCATCACGATAAATATATCATATAACTATCCAATATTAATGGATAACCACATCAATGCATCATTTACTAATAAAGAAAATTTATATAATAATTATAACTACTATAATTATTATGACAACCAACATGCAACGTCCTGAGTATTATAATCTATTCTAAATTCTATTAACCACGCTCCGATCACACGGCCATAATAGTAATTTATTTACGCATTCCAACAACCATATAAAACATTATACATACATAATAGATCAAAATATTTCTAAATCTCCATAATTATAACTAAAATTATCATTTTACCCTTCCTTCAATTTTTTTTCTTATTTTGTCCACCCATATCAATTCCTACTAATTTCATTCGCTCCCTAATACACCTATACACATTCAAATATACCATAATATATTAAAATCTATCATTTAGAGGTTTGATAAATAGTATTCTAAATTTACTATTTTGCCCCTCTTTCTAATTTTTTCCTATTTTATACATTATCCTGTACCCAATCTCGTCTAAACACCATCCCCAAATTCATTCCTACACAAATCAACCACGAATCACAAATTTCATAAAAGAAAATTACATTTTCTTACCTTTAAAATATGCTAAATGCTTGAGTAAACCTCCCAATACCCCAAAACCACATAAATCACCATTTAAAACCATAAACCACTATTAAAACCACTTTTCAACAAATTCATAAATTGAAACTTAGTGAAAACAAGAACTTTTACTGTCAAATTAAAGCTCTCGATGCGTAAAACAAATTTTTCTTATGCGGTAACGCGTTTAATCTGGCATATTAAGAAATTTTGCTTTATTTTTTTTCAAAAAATTGAAGAGAAAGAAATGGGTAAGTCACGGCAAGGAGAAGAGAAAAACTTGGTTTGCTTCAATTTTGAAAAGTCAACCAATCTTATCCAAATTAATATTTTTGAAAATTATACTATTCCCCAATAACTTTTCAAAGCTTGTATTTAACTCTTAAAAAAATTATGAGACTACCCAAACTATTTTTATATTCTTTCACTCTAGTCCATCAATTTTAATTATCACTTTTTCTTTTAATTTCTTGTGAAAAGACTATTTTACCTCTGATAAAGAAAATTGTATTTTGGTCCTTTTTCATCATTTCTAGAGAAATTCACATTCTAATTCAATTCTACTTTTCCTATATCTTATTTACAACATTTACAAGAGTTCTGAGTGATTAAAATCTGGCAGAGTCCTTCCGACCCTTGACGTAATGACCATTTTGCCATTTTTAGTAAAATTATCCCTTTTTGTCTAAAATAGTAATTTTGGCATTCTTATGGTTATAAAATCTATCGTTCCTTTTAATACACTCTATCATACTAATTTATATCCTCAATATCTAGTTTGGTCAATCAAAACTTTATCAAAATAGTAATTTTACCCTTTCTATTAGAGGCAACAACTCATTCCACGATGTCTAATACTCCATACAGCACGCCCGAAGCATATCTTCCAATATCTGATTAATCCTTTCCATTTGACCGCCTGTTTGAGGATGATACGCTGTGCTGAATGCTAGTGGAGTATTTAATACTCTTTGTAAACTGCCCCAAAAAGCTGATACAAACTTAGTATCTCTATCGGATACTAACGTCCTGGGTACACCATGCAATCTCACTATCTCTCGTACATACAATTAAGCCAATTGCTCAGTAGTCGTACTACTTCTTACTGGAATAAAGTGAGATATTTTCGTCAATCTATCTACTACTCCCCAAATAGCATCATATCTTCTCTGCACTCTCGGTAGTCCAACTATAAAATTCATGGAAATGTCCTCCCATTTCCATTCAGGGATGCTAAGTGGATGTAGTAACCTAGAGGGTCTTTGATACTTGGCTTTAACTTGCTGGCATATCAGACATCGCGTAACAAACTCTCCAACATCTCTTTTCATCCCATGCCACCAAAAACCTTTCTTCAGATCATGGTACATCTTTACACTACCAAGGCGTGTAGTGTAAAGTGTATCATGTGCCTCACTCAAAATCTGTCTTCTTAACTCCGAGTATGTTGGCACACATATACGACCTCTAAATCGGAGAATATCTTTGACCATCTAAAAATCGGTCTCTCGACCCTTTCTAACCTGCTGTATCACCTCCTGGCACCAAGGATCATTCGACTGTCTTTCTTGAATTTTCTCAAGTAGGGTGGGTCGAATACTCAATCCTGTCAATCTTCCTACCACAATCTCGAAACTGTCATCCATAACTTCCTGAAGTGATCCCATCTGAACACTAGAATGAGCTATGGAGACCTTCCTACTCAAAACATCTGCCACTACATTAGCCTTCCCAAGGTGGTATTTAATATCACAGTCCTAGTCTTTTACCAATTCTAACCATCTACGCTATCGCATATTTAGGTCCTTTTATGTGAAGAAGTACTTCAGGCTCTTATGATTTGTATATACATTACACTTGACCCCATAGAGATAATGCCACCAAATCTTTAGTGCAAAAACCACAGCTGCTAACTCCAAATCATGCGTAGGGTAGCATGTCTCATAATCTTTTAGCTGTCGTGAGGCATATGCTATCACTCTTCCCTGCTGCATCAACACAGCACCTAAACCATGATAAGAAGCATCACAATATAAATCATACTCTACTCCCTCCTCCGGTAAAACAAGGATGGGAGTAGTTGTCAACTACTTCTTTAGGTCCTGGAAACTTTCCTCACAAGTGTCAGTCTACTGAAACACTACCCCTTGTCTCATCAACTTCATAAGTGGTCGGGCAATCCTCGCAAATCCTTGTACAATTTTCCTATAATACTCGGATAAACCTAGAAAACTTCGCACCTCCTTTGTGGTCTTTGGTCTATGCCACTCAAGTATTGCCTCTATCTTACTGGGGTCCACTGTAATACCTTCACGGGACATCACATGACCTAAAAATACCACCTGGTCTAACCAAAACTCACACTTCAATAGTTTGGCATACAACTGCTTCTCTCGCAACTGTTATAGCACAAACCTGAGATGTTGCTCATGCTCTTCCGAGATCGGGAATACACTAAAATATCGTCAATGAATACCACAAAAAATCTATCCAAGCAATCGTGAAATACTCGATTCATCAAATCAATAAAAACTACTGGGGCATTAGTCACTCCAACGGCATCGCAATGAACTCATAATGCCCATATCGTGTCCTAAAACCAGTCTTGGGTATATCACTCTCTGCTACTCTTACTTGATGGTACCCTGATCTCATATCAATTTTTGAAAACATTGCAGCTCCTCTCAGCTGATCGAAGAGATCATCGATACGTGGTAGCGGATACCTGTTTTTCACAATCATCTTATTCAGCTCCCGATAATCAATACACATCCGCAAGGACCCATCCTTATTCTTAACAAATAGAATAAACGCTCCGCAAGAAGAATGGCTCGGTTTAATGAATCCCTTATCCAGCAGCTCCTAAAGTTGTTTCTTTAGCACATGCAACTTTACTGGTGCCATACAGTATGGGGCCTTCGAAATTGGCGTTGCCTCTGGCTCTAACTCGATACTAAACTCTAATTCCCTTTTTGAAGCCAAACTATGTAGCTCTTCGGGGAATACATCAGAAAACTCGTGTACAATGTGAATATCAGCTATCCCTAGGCTTAATACCGCACTATTGTGCACTACATGAGCTAAGTACCCCATATATCCTTTCTTTAACATACGTCTAGCTTGCATGCTACTAATAATCATGCTAAGCTATCAGCCTCCGCCGAAACTGAATTTATCCCCATTTTCTAACTGAAATCGAGCTCGTTTCTTTCTACAATCAATCTCCACGTTATATCTTTCTAGGAAATTCATGCCTAAGATAATGTCAAAATCAGGCATATGCAACATAATCATGTTTACATCTAGTTCTCTAACTTGGATAATAATATGCTCATTTGGTAGAATCATTTTAATCTCTATCCACTCCCCATTGGGCATTTATACTATAATAGGATACAATGGCTTAATAGGTTTTAAACTCATTCTCTCAATTACAGCAAATGCGATAAATGAATTGAGTAGCCCCAGAATCTATCAAAGCATACAGAGGAGTATAATGAAATAAGAGCTGACCAGTTACTGCTGATGGACTAGCCTCAGCCTGACTTTGGGCTATGGTGAATACTCGTGCCTGAGATCCACCTACACTCTGCAAGGGTGGGGCTGGAAAGGGTACTACGGTCTGACTCATCTGAACCCGACAATCCCTCTTAATATGGCCCAGCTTTCCACATCTGTAACATATCACTTGCCGGCTCCCATATTGGCACTCGCCTACATGAAATCTGCCACACCTCTAACATTGGAAAAAACCCTATTGTGACGGACCAACTATCCTCTGTCTCTTATCTCGTCCCAATTTTGGATAATCTCGGGGTGGAAATCTCTTCCTACTTTGGAAACTCTGTCGTGAGGATTCGCCTCTCTGTGGTATATTGGTCTGAGATGGTCTAGCTGGTACTGCAGCTACTGTCTACGGTACTATTTGTAGCACTTTATTCGCATAAACCTTCATCCTCAAAACCTTATCCAAGGCCTCACCATAAGTCTGTGGAGGCTGTTGACCAGTCATCACATATGCAGCTATATTTGATCTTAATCCTTGAAGAAATCTATCTCGCCGCATCACCTGGGTGCTCACCATCCCTGATGCAAAGGTAGCCAAAGCATTAAATCGGGTAAAATATTCTTTAATTGACATGGCACCCTGCTGCAACATAATAAACTCTTGTACTTTCGCAGTTACCACATCCTCAGTCCTATACTGTGAGTGGAAGATACTTTTAAATTCTACCTATCAAAAAAGTGTAATAGCCTGGGTCTCCTTGATTAGATCCCACAAAATCCTGGCATCACCCTTAAAAACATAGCTAGCATACTGAACTTTCTCCCGATCGGTCATTAGAAATAAATCTATAGCTGTCTCTACCGACCTAATCCACTTCTCCACAACTATGGGGTCTGCAGTACCTTTGAACTCCCGAGGAGAATGTTGGCTGGGTAAACTATAGATCGATCTCAAACTAGTCAGAGCAGTCCGAGTCACTTGAACAACTGCTTCTACTCCTACATTCTCTCTACCCATACCGGGGCAACAATTGATATTTCCCCAGCCACAGACCTGTCTAAACTTTCAGAGGTACGCCTATCAAGCACCTCCCTCACTGCTCGGTCAATCATATCCTGTAATAAAGCCTCACTAACCAGTACACCGGTTACCTTCGGCGGGATAGATGTCTCACCAACTTCTTGAGGGACTCCTCGCCCACGACCAACACTCGGAGTCACCCCTGCATCACGGGCCTGTCCTCTTCCTCGTCCTCGGTAATGCCCAGAACGAATACCTCGTATCTTTACACAATAAATAGAGCTGTTACTAATTGCTCACTCAATTATATACTTATATAGGTAATAAAAAAATAAAATCCTTACTGCCATCGAGTCTAAATGCGGCTTCGAGGCGACGGGACATCTTAATACATATGCATGTATAATAATAATATAACATAACCCACTAAATCCAAGGTTATGCTCTGATACCACCAGTGTAACACCCCTATATTTAAAATCAACCACACAAGATATAATCTAAATTTTTTTTAAAAACATAAAGAGATATATATATATACACACACACACACATAACCATTAATTAAAATATAATCCATTTTAAATAAAATATTTGGCAATATTGATAGAGTGCGTACCAAAAGTTATGCATTGATATAATGGATAACCCAATGGTACACTGATGTGGTATACCCTTACACACACGCACACACTTATATCTAATTATGCAGTCACATACTACCTAAGTATGCTACTAATTATGCTCATACCATTATTTTTACCGAATACACATATTGAGTACTGTCCTTAGTACTGATGCATGCACACACAACCATCTTTAGGATGTAGTATGCCACTTGGTAGTATGCACCCTATCTAAAATTAATAATCATATAAATATAAATATATATATATATATATATCATGGGTCAAGTATTAGAAAACAGCCTAAATTTAATTTAAATCAAGAAACATATTTATAGCCAAAATAATTGATACACACACACACACACACACATATATATATACACAGAAGCTGGATATGTATAATATCTTGGTTACACACATAGTCCATAGTATGTAACCCAAAAATACAAGTTCATTGTACCAACGTGTATGTATACATATGCATAATTATGCACTAACACCAAAAATACCCTCATCATCAAGATACTAGCCCTATTGATGCCTCGAAGAGATCGCATCCATATCCTACGGTGCAATATTACCTGTAAAAACCATAATCTACAAAGGGTAAGCGAAACAACTCAGTAAGGAAATATAATATTCTAGTACATAATTTGTTTTCCTACTATATATGTTATACAATATTGATGACGTAAAAGTCATTAAACTCATATCGCCTTAACATAATCTAACGAGATAAATACACTCTGACCATACACTCTATATCACTATCCACATAATGCTCATAATTATTGTATAGAATGCAAATAAATTTACATACATTTTGAAATCAATATCACATGACATTTTCAACAAATTATCGACAAATATCTGACCGGTTATGCTAACACAGTTATGGAGCGTGGCCACAAAGTAAATTCGTCCAACCCTTATTCATTCACACTACTCGTCTATCAAGCTGAACGTATATTTTACATATGATCGATCATATAATCTGGTTATAACCAAGCCAGTGGGTGTGAAGGGTATCTGAATATTCGAATCCATAACTAATACAGTCATACAATTAATACCATATGGCCTAGAGCCATGCATTCATTTTTTGAAAACTATTGTACACTCAAACCATGTACAATGAATACCACATATACACACCTATACACACAGAAATAATAAATAGCATCCACATCTCGATTTTATGCGCATATAAAATTCGTTCACATAATGAATGCATAATGCACTTGCAGATAGTGATACCTAACCAAAAATTCATAACGCTTCCATAATCACATACACTCGCAAATACTCAGTCTACCAGATTCACTGGGATTTATTCATCACAATTATAATTTCTACCATCACGATAAATATATCGTATAACTATCCAATATTAATGAATAACCACATCAACGCATCATTTACTAATAAAGAAAATTTATATAATAATTATAACTACTATAATTATTATGACAACTAACATGCAACGTCCTAAATATTACAATTTATTCTGAATTCTATTAACCACGCTCCAATCACACGACCATAATAATAATTCATTTACGCATTCCAACAACCATATAAAGCATTATACATACATAACACATCAAAATATTTCTAAATCTCCACAATAATAACTAAAATTATCATTTTACCCTTCCTTAAATTTTTTTCTCATTTTGTCTACCCAAATCAATTCCTACTAATTTCATTCGCTCCCTAACACATCTATACACATTCAAACATACCATAACATATTAAAATCTATCATTTAGAGGTTCGATAAACAGCACTCTGAATTTATCATTTTGCCCCTCTTTCTAATTTTCTTCCATTTTATACATTATCCTATACCCAATCTTGTCTAAACACCATTCATAAATCTATTTCTGCACAAATCAACCAGCAATCACAAATTTCATAAAAGAAAATTATATTTTATTACCTTGAAAATATGCCAAATGCTTGAGTAAACCTCCCAATACTGCAAAACCACCTAAATCACAATTTAAAACCATAAACCACTATTAAAACCACTTTTCAACAAATCCATAAATTGAAACTTAGTGAAATCAAGAACTTTTACCATCAAATTAAAGCTCTCGATGCATAAAACAATTTTTTCTTATGCGGTAATGCTTTTAATAGGGTGAATTAAGAAATTTTGCTTGATTTTTTTTTCAAAAAATTGAAAGAGAAAGAAATGGGTAACTCACGGCAAGGAGAAGAGAAAAAGTTAGTTTACTTCAATTTTGAAAAGTCAACCAATCTTATCTAATTTCATATTTTTAAAAATTATACTATTACCCAATAACTTTTTAAAATTTGCATTTAACTCCTAAAAAAATTATGAGACTACCCAAGCTATATTTATATTCTTTCATTTTAGTCCATCAATTTTATATTCTTTCATTTTGGTCCTTTTTCATTTTTTCTAGAGAAGTTCACATCCTAATTCAATTCTGCTTTTTCTATATCTTATTTACAATATTTATAAGAGTTCTGGGTGATCAAAATCTGACAAAGTCCTTCCAACCCTTAACGTAATGACCATTTACCCTTTTTAGTAAAATTATCATTTTTTTAATCTAAAATAGTAATTTTGACATTCTTATGGTTATAAAATCTATCTTTCCTTCTAACACACTTTATCATACTAATTTATATCCTCAACATCTAGCTTGGTCAATCAAAACTTTATCAAAATAATAATTTTACCCTTTTTATTTCCGACTTCGCAAAAATATACCAACCGCGTATCAAATTGGAATTAAACTTACCAACATGATATTTATGAAATTCTAAAAAAAAAATTTTTTATCAAAACTTACTTTGGCCTTAATTTTGAGTAAAAAGACTATTTTATCCCTACCCGACAAAATGACATGTTTAATCGATTTTCACTCGGTCTCCTTCCAATAACTTCATAAAATATTTTTAAAGACAAGAGATAATAAAGATTAGGGTTTACTTATATCTGAGTGTCACATTAAGTGTAAAATGATAATATATTCTCTAAATAAATATACATTTTTAAGCATTTATCACACCCCTAGACTAGCTTTTTAATAGTTCTTAGTAATTAAAGCAATATCAATATAAAAATAATTTACAAAATTTACATTCAAATTACTTACCATTCATCTTCTTTTGATCTTACTCAAATAAACAAACTTTCACTTAAAAGTTCATTGTTATTATTATTATTATTTATTGTTATTATTATTATTATTATTATTGAAAAACATAATATACCCTTAACGCTTGTAGCGAACTTTAGGCCAATAACTCCTAGACCAGTTAGCTTTAGGGTATTAGGTGTTAAGATACCATTTTCGGACATAATTACTCGAGTTAAGAAGATTATAAGATTATTTAGATTAAATTTTTACTATTTTACATGAGCATTCACTACTGAATAGGCAAAAGCCCGATTAACAAAAAGCCTGGTTATTAAGTAAAAGCTTGAATGGAGCACCTTTTTCTTTCTTTTAAGAATTTTCTCTTACCTTTAGTTACTACCTTTGGCAAAACAAAAATTTTTTAACATTCCAGTTTACCATCCATAATCAAATGTTAAAGTGTGTGTGTGAAAAAAGGTTTATAAATACTTGCTAAATGAGCCTATGTAAATAGTGATTAGTTAAGTGATAATAATGTGAGAGTTTATAAAGTTGAATAATTCAGAAAAGAAGTGAATGATAAATCTTTGTTATAGATTTTCAAAATCAAATCAAAATGATAGCATACCTATTATGACACCTCTAGAGTAAAATCACTCTTTTCTCTACCATCATTCATTTAAAAGTTATATAAATCTTTTTTTTTGAAAAATTAAAAAAAAAAGAGAAATAAAAAATAACAAGACAAAATCAACTTATTTCAATTATCCCTCCTTCCAACCAAATTCATATATTGTCCATAATGTTTAAATATAAAAAGGTAGAGAAAAGAGAACATCACTTTATGATGGCAATTGTTGAAAAAAAATTGAAGCAAATTTAAACACGCATAATGAAGAACAAAATTTTACGAAAATCAAATAACAAATGGAGTGACAAATTCAATTTTCACTTTTTATCACTTTCACGTTACCAATTTATTCGTGCCATTGCTGGATCTCATTCAAGATTAAATTCTTGCAGTTGTGTGAGCAATTGGTTTGTAGTTGGGGCAGAGATAAGCATTCGTCCAGCCATAAATGAGATGAACTTCTATTCCATAGCTTAGTCAAGAAAAGATAACAAACTATTAAAGAAATTATTAACATTTAACAAATTGTGGGCTTTCAATAGATGTTTAGTTGCAACTAAGATGTAACTTGAAAATTTTCTATTAGGGTCCCAAAGCCACCCGATGAAACAATTAAAGCATTTGCATTAATGATTATTTTGGCAATCCACTCATGCATAGAAGAAACCTTTAGCTCTTTTCCAGTTGTTTTTCCAATTATGTCATCTTTGGATAAAATACTTAGAATGATACCTAAAAAGTGACTTCCTCTAACATGTGTAGCTATTGACACAGCTTTCATTAACCCAACGCTACCTTCCTAATATACTAAATGAAATTTTTGCTCAGCTACAACCCATCCTAGGTTGTTTGCTGATTTAACAAATTTTACACCTTTTCCATGACTAGTTTCATAAAATACACAAATATTTTTGAATTGATTAGTTGAGACTCCTTCCATATCTACACTTTTCTAACCTTTAAGTGATTAAGATTAATGTGAACATAGAAAAGGTAAGATGCTATTTATATATCTCAAAATATTAATACATTAACAACATCTATAGGGTAGGCTGACTATTGTCAGAAAAATTTGAATATAAAAAAAAAAAAATTTAAAAATAATGGCAAGGCATGCATATGTATAGGTAGTTGTGATTGGGGCTCACATCTTCCTTTGGTTTTACATCTAATAACAGCTTAAGTGCACTCTATGGGTTAGGGATATACTTCCCATCCAATTTTTCTATAAATTGGCAAATGGGGTCTTTTAAAGTAAGATTCCCTAGACTATAACTTTTGTATTATTTTCATAATTATATTTAAAATTAAGAATTTTCCTTTGTATATATCTACTAAGATATGTCTTAAAAGCCAATAAAACATTGTCTAAAGACTCCTTATTTAGTCCATCCATAATGAATTATATTTTGTCCTCTCAATTTATAAACACCATTTTTAAAGAACGAAATAGTTTGTTACGAGTCTCTTGTGCACATTTATGATAAACACATAACCTTTTTGCTTTTCATTTGTTAACATAACAACTTTTACCTAATCCAGGCATATGCAGAATAAATTAATTAGAAATTTCACCTTTCAATTAGACATTTGCTTCAATTATCCAACGTATATCTTTAGGAATGCCTTTATGTATGAGCATTCTTAATCTTTCATGCCTAACTTGGTATATTTTTATTAAAGCATTTCTAGAAAAACAAGAAAAATACTTTTGTAAATTAGAAAGTATAACATCCATTGTGAAAAGAAAAGAAAAAAAAGTGATAAGAAAATATCAGTTTTGTGGGTAACTAAAAGAACCGACTTAAAGAGTGACAGAGCACTGTTATTTGTCACTTGACTAAGAAAACACTATAAATGAACAATAAGAAAAAAAACAAAGCATAAAAAGGCACAAATAACAAAAATAACAAGCACACAAGAAAACAAATAAAAATACACAAAGAAATAAAGATGGAAATATATACATCGGTCTTTGTAAATAGGTTTAGCTAGCTTGATTAATTATTGTTCATTATTGAAATTTTCAAAGAATGGTTTTAAATGATGTCCATTGACCTTAAAAACATTACCATGCTTAGGATTTTCAGTTTCTATTGCATTATGTAGATAAATTGCCTTGACAATGAAATGACTTATCTATTTTGAATGAAGTTTTCCAAGTTATACAAAATAAATTTTGTAGATTGATACCACTCTTACAATATAATCTAGAATTATACAAAAAAAAAAATTTGTCAAGGTTCAAAAGTTATTCTAACAATATATTTCTCATGAAACACTTTCATTCTTTATTTGTAAATTCTAAAATTCTCATAAGCTTCATTCATAATTTCATCCAATTCATTCAATTGAAGTTTTCTTAACGAGGCAATTTTATTTAAACTGAAATTTAACATTTTAATAGCCCAAAAAGCTTTATGTTCCAATTCAATAGACAAATGATAAGGTTTACTAAAAATTATTTTATAATCTATACAACAAGCCCAAGGTGCATCAGTTAATCATAGTGATCAATATTTTTGACTTGTATTTACCATCTTTTTTAAAGATGTGTTTAACCTCCTTATTAGTAAATTCAACTTGTCCAATTGTGTTTAGGTAGACACTTTATGATTAATTCCATATTTTCTCATTAAACCTTTAAAATATCTATTATAAAAGTGTAAACCTCCATCACTTATAATGGCACGAGGTATTCCAAATCATGACAAAATCTTTTCTTTTAAAAAACTTAAAAAACTTTTGTGATCATTATTTTTGCGAGGACTTGCCTTTACCCACCCATTCAACTCCAACTAAATTGTATTAATAGCAAAAGAAGGCAGAAAAAGACCCATGGAATCAATGCCTCAACATTTAAAAACTTTTATGACTAAAATAGGATTTAATAGCATCATGTTTCTACGAGTTATCCCATCCAGTATTTAACAATGGTCATATATTTTGCAAAATGCATATGTGTCTTTGAACAAGATGGGTAATCCATACTGCAAGATTTTTGTAATAGTTTTCTTAAAAGAAAAATGACCACCACATGCCTCAAAATGACAAAAAGAAATGATGCTTTTAATTTCATTGTTAGGTATGTATCTTTTTATGAATTAGGACAATATTTAAAAAGATATAAATCATCCCAAAAGAAATTGCATACTTTCTTTAAAAATTTCTTCTTATTTGTGCATTCCAGTGACTCAAGGTTTTACTTGTAATAAGAAAATTAGCAAAATCAGTAAACCATGATAAAATTAAAACATTCAAAAGTTGATCATAAGGGAAAGTGTCATTGATTAGAATAGACTTAGAGGATTCATAAAAAAATAAGACTAGACAAGTGATTTGCCACCACATTTTTTACGTCTTTCTTATCTTAATTAATAATGTCAAATTCAACCTATGTTTAGCATCTTTCATTGAAAAAAGATATTTTAAAGTTGCATGATCACTAAAAACAACAATTGGTGAGCCAACAAGATAAGATTTGAATTTTTCCAATGCAAACACCATAGCAAGTAATTCTTTTTTAGTTGTTGAATAATTCATTTGAGCACTATTGAGTATTCTACTCGCATAATAAATGACACATGATTTCTTATCTTTTCTTTGACCTAAAACAACTTCAATAGCATAATTGCTAACATGACACATTATTTAAAAGGTAGAGTCCAATCAGAAAGTTTCATAATAGAAGTAGAAGTGAGTACTTCTTTAAGCTTAATAAAAGGTTTCTTTATACTTTTTGGTCCATTCAAAAATAATCTCATATAAAAACCAGCTTGACTTATAAATGATTTAACCTCTTTAACGAACTTAGGTTGTAACACCTTTTTTTCCTTTAATATACGTTATATATTTATATATGGATAATAAATTATATTTTTAAGAACATATGTATTATATAGAAAATAATTAAATATTTTAGAAATAAATTATAAATTTATGGTCAAATAGATAGAAAGAATCAAATTAGGGATTAAATTGATATTTTATACAAGTATAAATAGAAGAGTTTATTTATATTTAGGATTTTGATGTATTCGGAAAAAAGAAAAAGAGAACAAAAGAAAGAGATAAACATAGAAAAAAGATAAAGAAGAAATAGTAAGTTTTCTTTTCCTTATTTTATATTCGTTTTAGATTAATAAATTACTATTAGTAATAAGTAATTTTATTAATTAAGTTTTATAGAATATGATGATTAAAATTTTTAATTAGATTGTAATGTTAAGGTTAAATTTTCATGATTAAGAAATTAGGGAAGTTTTATTTGTGAAGAGATAGTTAGAAAAAAATAAAATTTCTGCAAAAATAATATTATGATAGTGATTCGATTCATATTTTATATAGTTATGTATTTTGAATTCGTCACAACCATTTTAGTGAATAAACTAAACATTTTTAGGGTTATTATGAATTTTGCTTGACTAAAAATTATTATATTTTTAATTTTTAATGATTTTTTTGAATCTAACTCTAGGGTATAGAAAATTACTTTTTTTGATAGAATGTAACACCCCCTTCCTTTCATCTCTATTCATGTGGCCTATAGTACATTGAAATTATCGAAAAGACAAAAATCAACGCTTTCTCATAATGAAGTGAAGTTTTCATTTATTCAAAAGAGTTTATAAAAAGTAACCACATAAATAGTAACAACTAAAATAGAATTATTTTTTTTTCCAAAGAATTGTTATGCATTTTAATGAAATTAATACTTCAGAGTATACAGAAATAAAATTACATAACAATGGCCTAAACCTTAGATATACTATGCCCCGTCCGAAAATTTTTACCTCAACTGCACTTTCCGGAACCGCTACCGCTATACCGTATTCACTTGAAAATAATAATCCCACAAAGGAGTGAGCACACTACATGGCTCAGTAAGATAATACAATACTTAAATAAAGGAAGGAGCATGTTACCTGAATCCCTACTTATTTTGGCCATTTCACACAATTCCACACACACAAGTAAATGCATGTCCACATATCAATGTACATGTACCGACAAGCATATGCTCAATAATGTACACAAGATATCATATCATCTTCTCTAGAACTCTAAGCACTATGTCATTTATGAATCTTGTATAAATATCTCAGTCAAAGTAACACTCCTCTTGATATACCATACACAGATAATGCAATCTCAAACAATATATTTTCTAAATGAATCACTTTATCACCTGTGTCCGTTTAAATTCTATTTCTATTCTTATCAACGAACACCTACATGACCATATAAAATTATTACATAGTTATTCATATAGATAACAACTAATGTCGCGACCCCATACAGAGGAACTGCTTAGAAGTCGGTATAACCACACAGTATCAATCACACACTCGACCCGAGATAGCCAAAATATCCTAGGCACACAATCAATACCCACATAGGATACAAATATTTCAAACACCTAAATATAGATACAACTGAGGGTATTAGTAAAACGATAACACTGTTTCTGTATACCATTTCCACTCCCAGAAGGTTGGTGATAGAAATTTTATTGCGTTTACAAATGATCGATTATACTAAGGAACATTATGGATCATGGTTGTTACTCTAGGCCACTGGCCATTTGGAGGACAGCTGTGGATTCCACCTACCCCTTAGGGTACCACAATCTTAACGTCACACCTCCATTAGATTCTGGCTTACATGCCCAGCTGAGGGAGATGGAACATACATATTCGATCCACCTATCACAATTATCTCAATACTGGTTCATTACCAGTTTATGTTATCATACATTCATATTATCACTTTATTTTCACTGAAGCAAGACAACCTGACAGTTATACTATAATCACAAATACACGTCCTCCATTCTTTATCCCATACTAAGAATTCTTTCACCTACATTAAACCTTAACTATACTATTATAAGGACACATATCAATTTAACCCTAATCGTTCGCGAACGTGTACGGATGATAACAATGTAAACTCATAAACACACTTATAAAAGTGTAAACTAATAAATCAAATGACCCGCAATACATCCAATATACCTTTTCAACAATATCCTTAAACTTCTCACATGATCTTTAATCTATTATGGATTCACCCATATTCTTTTCGTTTCACAAGCATACCAGTGCGCTGGACAAGATTCTATATACTAGAAGTGACGCGGCCTAGATATTGCTTAACCCATTATCTTATTTAACTCCTAACTTTCCATTTTCAAGCTGATGCTAGCTTCCTATTTCTACAAAGTTAAGCTCTCTCTTAAATAATTGAGACCTGTCAAGGTGTAATAAGACTTCAACCATTTCCGCCATTTATAGTCATAACGAAAATCCGATTGTGACTGCAATAAAAGGTAATCCTAAACCCACCTCTACATATGAAAACCAGAATACAAAAGGAGGTCATGAATAGCTATATGAATAGTATTTCTTATAGGAATTCGGCAAGAGTTTGCCTATACCTATAAGCTGCCCTACCTGCACAATAAAACCATGACAGTCCCCATACCAAATAAAACATAACGTGTTACTGCCTCATTGCAATTCACACTAACATAAGCAACTCTTAGCAGATAGAAGTATTCTACCATACAGTTTGAATCTAATAGGCACACGGATTCATTTCCTTATAGATTTGTCATAATTAAGTAAATTATGGATCGCGGACATGATATCCACCATACACTTCAATATATGTATACAATAGTCACTCACCCATACCGGGTTCTTTAGACCAATAGGATAATTAGTTCTACCATGGGTTGCACGTACCCAAGGACGCTATAGAAAACAGCCACTTCCAACCATGGGTTCAACATACCCCGCGAGCACCATGGTTTTTATTATCATTTCTCAATTACTGTGGGTTCAACATACCTTGAAAGACACCACAGTCTTACTATCAATACGGAGCTGCTGTGAGTTCAACATACCTCAAAGGGCACCACAGTCTTATTATCAATCCGGAGCTGCTGTGGGTTCAACATACCTCAAAGGGCACCACAGTCTTATTATATGATACTGCTCTGTCCTGAGCGGCTTTACTAGGGTAACGGAAAAACTACCGATCCATAATTATCCCAATTATACCAGTTATCCACACAGATTTATTCATAGTCGACTCAGTCATAACAACATGACCATTTTGCCTACATTAATCAAGCAGTATTTTAGTAATTTCATGATAGGTAATATAATTACCTATGCAACACATTTATTAGTCCTTATATTCTAAAAGGACTCCATACGTATGGATTTGTCGTAAGGCTAGTAGTACTTAGTTATAAAAACATATTCCACTCTGGCATATAAATAAACCATAAGACAATCAAGATAAAACACATAAATATATTACAATTCAAACACATGGATACCCTATACCACTATTAATACAAATTCACAAAACATATTTTAATCGGTTATCATATATTGCGTCATTACACACAATCCCAACACGTCATCACAAGTAAAAATATACTCATTACCTTACTATGGCATAATAATTACAATATACCAACGTATGCACACATATTAATTCGAATAGCATTGCAAAACATCGAATGCAGCATCTACTCAATCATTCCATCATAAAGGCATAATTACATAGGTATATACAAGCGTTCCTACCATATAAATATATGTAAATACAAACATGGGACATACAATGCCGTATAGGTATTTTAGAATACCTAATCTAGCACTGCAGGTCGACGGTAATGGTATTACGCTTATAACTATATATATATATATATAACAAACGAATATTAACACTTCTAATTGCACAATCATGCCCATTCCCCGTCAATGGGATTTGTCTACAATTTAACCTATTACTATGATATACATTCATGCAATTATAAATATTATAAATATTAAAAACCTATTTTTCCTCAATTTAAATATTATATTATCTTACCTCCGGGCACTCAGTGCCTATACGAATGATGAACAGCTGTCCCGGAAAGGGTATACGCGTTCGAAATACTTCTCTATATGCTACGGATTTTTCTCGAAAAATGTGTAAGTTACTGTTCACCAGCACTATTTACGAGCACTATTCACAATCACTATTCAACCTACAAAATTTCGGTTTCCGTTTCACGAACGGGACATACCATCGCGACCCTTGCGATGTTAGGATGCTGTTCATGATGTCCATATGCCACAAAACACAAATTAAAGCTTTCAAAATCACTAATCATCCAAAATTTCAGATTTTAAGGTACCTACTTTGGACCCTAAAATTATCATCGAAACTCATTCCAAATTGAGATCTAAACATACTGCGTCGGAGTACGAGTGTCGGAGAGCACACTGGTTGGTTCAGATTCCACCGGAGCTACACCAATCGCCGGAAATCTTGCCGGAAACACCCCTTCCCGATTAGCCTTCCCACGCCGGAATCCGGTGACCAAATGCCGGAACGGGGCACACCACCGTGAAGAGGGCATATATATAGTCGGTCAACTCGCCGTCCTCCGCCATGAATCGTCTGTCAAAGTTTACGTCGGCGGAGCTTCGAGTGGCGCGTGAGGGCGCGTGGCAGCGGCGATCAGGGCGGGGTTGGCGGCGTTGCACTCGCGATGGCCCGGCGGTCCTCCACTCCCCGGTGGTGAGGTGATCCGTGGTCCGGTGACGAAAGTCACTGTTCACAGGAGAGAGAACCGTGGGGAGGAGAGAGAGAAGAGAGAGAAAATGGAGGAAATAAGTGAAATTGATTTTCCAGGTTTTTCGACCCCGTCCCGCTTATATAGTCGGGCACGCACGACGAAAATTACAGCTTTCTGCTTCTGTCGTCAAATTTTTGATACCGGTAATGAAATACTGTATTTTCTGCTCATACAGTACGCTGTCCCGAATACTAGTCAACTCTCTCTCTTATCAAAACTCTCAAAAATACTGTATTATAACTCCATGACAGGGTTTTAGGAATATAAAAATTTTAAGATGTTACATAGAATAATTGAATGATAAAATTATTTTAATTAACCAAAATATTTTAAAAACTTATAAAATTTATATACTAATTTCTAATTATGTATAGTTTATCATACTAAAATTTTAGGACAAAATTTTATATTTATGATTTGTTACAAAATTTTAAATGAAAATAACTCATTGTTGATTTTTGTTTGGCAGAATTTGACATTTTAAATATAAAATTTATTTTAAATACTTAAAATATGAATTTAGACTCAAAAAATTTAATCATTTACCATCTATATATTTTTATTATTTATGCAAAATTTTATAACATTTGGGACTATGTTGTATTTTCTAAATATCAATGATTGATGGTTACTCAACATATGGTATAATGCTGTCAGGATAAGTAATTAAGTTTAGACAATGAAAAGGCTTAGTTTTATGAGGAATTCGAGGTCTAATGAAATTATATGTGCTTCATGATAGTGTATAGAAGTCTTATGAATGCTAATTTTTTTTATCTATTATAGGTCAAAGCGCTTAAATTAGTCTTTATTGCGATCGTCAAAAGGTAAGTATACTACACTTTTTAAAAGAAAATCACAATAAATGTATATATATATATATTAATATATTTTTAAGAATATTTTTCAATTATAAATTCTTATGAAAATATTATTTTGACATTTTTATATATTTGTGTGATTGTTTATAAGTATATGTGTTATTGTAATTGTAATTGTTTGTAGTCGTATTATTGTAATTACTTTTATATCACGTGCATTGGCATTTAAGTATGAACATGTGTATTGTATTTAAAGCAATGAGAAAGTGTTTTTTAAAGAAAAGTACTTATGAAAGTTAAGTTTTGTGTGCTAGGATATCAAATTTTATTATTTTCTTAGTAGGCAATTATAAATTATATGAACATTTATTATTTAATATGACCATTCTTTTGAGTTTGATATTATTGTTATTGTTCATTGATTCGTATAATATGGGAGAGACCTTAAAGGTATTCCTAAGTATAATAGACTTCACATTCGTGTGAAGAAGTATATGTGCATGTAGGAGAACTCACCGATAATTAAGGTAAGGGTGTAGTTCTTATCTTCGGGTATGAGTGTTTATTATTTTTTTAAGAAATTATATGTCTCACTTACGCTTACCCTACATACGGTATGTCATTGACATGTGACATTAACTCATTCAGTGATAAGTGATATGTGAAATTCTATTAAAAGGTAATTGAAGAGAGATAGTCCTAAAATATTTTGAAAAAATTTTGCATAATATTTAAGTGCTACGAAATTTTTTAAAACGAACATGATTTCATCTCACGCTATATCATGCGCATGCATTGTATATATGTGTATTGTATTTAGATATTATGTATTTTTATGTATATAAAAAAAATTAGTATACTTATTAAAGTTAAAACTCACTATAGTTTATTACGATTCCAAATGATTGAAAGATTGTGCACTTAAAGAATGGATCTGGCCAAACTTTTACCGTCACTTGATTCCTGAGGTATTAGGACTTTTGAGAATTTTTTGTGATTTTATTATTTAATTTCAGAATTTATTTTAGAGACTTGTGGTTAATTATGATTAAAAATATTTGACTAATTAATTTATTTACGAGATTTTTTTTAAATTATATAAAAATTTTCATAATCATATGAGTTTTGTAAATATTTTAGTATTATTTGGCCCTTTAATGTGATTAACTCAATTTTAGCCTTGTCAATCTCAATTTCTTTTGATGAAATAATGTGACTAAGTACAATACCATATCTTACCATGAAATGACAATTTTTCCCAATTAAACTCAAGATTTTTATTTTCACACCTAGTCAAAACTTTTTCTAAATTAGATAGATAATTATCAAATAAATCACAAAAAATAGAAAAATCATACATGAAAACTTACAAGAAAACATTTTACCATGTCACTAAAAATGCTTAGCATGCATCTTTGAAATATAACTAGTGCATTACATAATCCAAAAGACATTCTACGATAAGCAAATATACCAAAGGGACATGTAAAAGTGATTTTCTCTTAGTCTTTAGATGCAATTGCAACTTGGTTATACCCAGAATACCCATCTAGAAAACAATAAAATTCATGCCCTATAACTTTTCAAAATTTGGTCCATGGAAGGTAAAGGGAAATGATCTTTCCTAATCATTGAATTAAGCTTCATGTAGTCAATGCACATACACCAATCGGTAACAGGTTTAGTTAATATTAATTCATTATTTTCATTTTTAACTATAGTGACTCTAGATTTCTTGGGTACAACTTGTGTAGAACTCACCATTTGCTGTCAAAAATAAAATAAATAATTCCATTACCTAAAAGCTTAATTACTTTATTTCTCACTACTTTTTTCATATTAGGATTAAGTCTTCGTTGCATTTTTCTTGAGGGTTTAGCATTTTCCTCTAAGTAAATCTTGTATGTGTAAATCAGAAGACAAACTTCCTTTATGTCAACTATACTCCATCCTAATGCATTTTTGTGCAATTTGAGAGTGTGTACCAATTTACTTTCTTAATAATCCCACAAAGGGGTGAGTACACCACATTGCTCAATAAGATAATACAATACTTAAATAAAGGAAGGAGCGTGTTACTTGAATCTCTACTTATCTTGTCCATTTTATACAATCCCACACACATAGTTAAATGCATGTCAATATATCAACGTATATGTACAGACAAGCATATGTTCAATGATGTACACAAGATATCATATCATATCATCTAAAACTCTAAGCACTATCTCAGCTATGAATTCTGTATAAACAGTTCAATCAGAGTAATACTCCTCATAACATACCACATCATAGATTATGCAGTCTCAAACAATATACCTTCTAAATGAATAGCTTCTTCACCTGTACTCGTTTAATTCCTTTTTCTATTCATATCACATATACTTACATGACCATATAAAATTAATATATTAATATACATATAGATATCAACTAAATGTCTCAGCCACATAAGGAAGAGTTGATCAAAAATCAATATGACTACACCATTTCAACCACACACTTGGTCTACGATGACCATACTATCCTAAGCACACAATTAATATCCACCTAAGATAGAAATATCTCAAACATCTATATATATACAAGCGAGGATATTAGTAAGAACGATAATACTTCTTCTCTATACCCTTTCCACTCTCAGGAAGTTAGTGTTAGTAATTCTTAGTATTTACAGATAATCGTTCATACTTAGAGACATCATGAACTATAGCTGTTACTTTAACCTACAAGGCCATTTAGAGGACAACTGTGGATTCAACATACCCCTCAGGGTGCCACAGTCTTACTATCATATCTCAATTATAAGCTGGCTTATAAACTCAACTGAGTGCCAAGGAGCATGCATGTCTGATCCCCATATCCCAATTATCTCAATACTAATTCATTACCATTCTATGTTATCACACATCCACATTGTCTCTTTATTCTTACTATATCAAAACAACCTGACAGTTATACCATAACCACAAATACATGTCCACCATTCCTTATCTCATACTAGGAATTCTTTCACCTAGATAAATCATAACTATATCACTATAGGGACACATATCAATCCAATCCTAGTCATTCGCTAAGGTACACTGATAATAACAAATGTAAACTCATAACATAGTTCCTATACCATCATATCCTTAGCGTATTTTCAACCACACGTATAAACGTGTAGACTAATATATCGAATGACCTGCAATACACCCAGTGTGCTTTTTCAATATTATCCTCAAGCATCTCACATGATCTTTAATTGATTATGAACTCACATATATTCTTTTCATTTCACAAGCATACCGGTGGGTTAGACAAGATTCTATATACTTGAAGTGAGGCAGTACATATATTGTCTAACCCATTATCTTATTTAAATCCTAATTCTCCTTTTTCAAGCTGATGCTAGCTTTTTTTTTTTTCTACAAGGTTAAGCTCACTCTTAAAGAATTAGAACTTGTCAAGGTGTAATCGGACTTCAACCATTTTCGCAATTCACAATCATAACACAATTCGATTGTGACTGCAAATAAGGATAATCATAGACCCTCCTCTACATATGACAACCAAAATACAAAGGGAATATCACAAATGGCTGTATGAATAATATTTCTTATAGAAATTCTGCAAGGGTTCACCTATACATATAAATTACCCTACCTACACAAGAAAACCAGGACAGTCCCAGTACCAAATGAAACACAGCATGTTACTACTTCATCGCTATTCACACAAACACAAGCAACTCTTAGCAGATAGAGGTATTATACCATGCGGTTTGAATCTAATAGGCACATGAATTCATTTCCTTATAGATCGGTCATAATTAAGTAAATTATGAATCGTGGTCATGATATTCACCGTACACTTTAATATATGTATATAATTGTCATTCGCCCACTCTGGGTCCCTTAGACCGACAGGATAAATAGTTCTACCATGGGTTGCGCGTACCCAAGGACGCCATGGAGAATAGCCGCTTCTTACCATGGGTTCAGCATACCCCTCAGGCACCATGGTTTTTATTATCATTGCTCAATTGTTGTGGGTTCAACATACCACGACGGGCACCACAGTCTTATTATAATGATATTGCTCTGTACTGAGCGACTCTGCTAGTGTAACGAAAAAACTACCGATCTATAATTATCCCATTTATATCAGTTATCCACACAGATTTATTCTTAGTCGACTGAATCATGACAAAATGACTATTTTGCCTATATTAATCAAAAGGCGTATTAATAATTTCATAATAGGCAATATAATTACCTATGAAACATATTTATTAGTCCTTATCTTCTAAAAGGACTTCATACGCATGGATTTATCGTAAGACTAGGAGTATTAAGTCATGAAAACATATTCCACTCCCGTATATAAATACACCATAACACTGTCAAGATAAGATACAGAAATATATTCCAATCCAAGCACATAAATACACTATATCACTATTAATACAAATCCACATAAATATATTTTAGTCGGTTATCATTTATTGCATTATTACACGCAATCCCAATATGTCATTACAAGTCAAACTATACTCATTACCTTACTACGGTACAATAATTATAGCACACTAACATATACACACATGTCCATTCAGACAGTATTGCAAAACATCAAGTACAATATCTGCTCAATCATTCAATCACACCGGCATCATTACATATGTATATACAAGTGTACCTACCATATAAATATATATATATATATATACAAACCTAATATAGCACTGCAAGTCGATGGTGATGATATTACGCTTATTATATATATATATTTTAAAACACGAATACTAACACTTCTAATTGTATAATCATGCCCATTTCCCATCAATGGGACTTTTCTATACTTTAAATTATTGCTATGATATATATTCATACAATTATAAACAATATAAATATAAAAATCTATTTTTTCAGAATTTAAATATCATATTATCTTACCTCTGGGCAACCGGTGCCTATGTGGATGACAAAAAACTGTTTCGGAAAGAATATACACATCCGAAATGCTCCTCCATACGCTACGGGTATCTTCTCGAAAAATGTGCAGGTACTGTTTATCAATACTATTCATAAATATTATTTAACCTACGAAATTTTGGTTTCCGTTTCACAAACGGAACATACCATCGCAATCATTGCGATGTCAGAATACTATCCATGGTGTCCATATGCCACAAAACACAGATTTAAGCATTTAAAATCACTAAACACCCTAAATTTTCAGATTTCAAGGTACCTACTTTAAACAATCCAAATTGAGATTTAAACATATCACGTCGAAGTACGAGTGTCGAAAAGCACACTGATCAGTTCAGATTTCACTGAAACTACACCAATCACCAAAAATCTTGCTGACAAGACAGCCTGCCGATCAGCCATCCCTCACTAGAATCCAGTGGTCGGATGCCGGATCTGGGCACACCACCGTGAAGAGGGTGGCAAGACGATGCTAGACATGCCAGCAGTGTCGGTCAACTCGCCGTGTACCACCGTGAATTGGCGGTCAAAGTTCACGTCGACAGGGCTTCAGGCGGCGTGTGGCGATGGCGATGGTGGAGGGGTTTGCAGCGCTGCACTCGCGACGGCCCGGCGGTCCTCCACTCGCTGGTGGTGAGGTGATCTGAGTTTTGGTGACGATAGTCACTATTCACAGAAGAGAGAGCCGTAGGGAGGAGAGAGAGAAGAGAAAGAAAAGGGAGGGAAAAAGTGAAATTGGGTTGTTGGATTTTTTGACCCTGTCTCGCTTATATAGTCATGCACGCATGACAAAAAATTATATCTTTTCGCTTTAGTCGTCATATTTCTAATACCGGTAAAAAAATTATGTATTTTTTGTTGACACAGTGCACTATTTCAAATACAGACCATTTCTCTCTTTTATCAAAACTCTCGAAAATACTGTAATATAATTTCGTGACAAGATTTTAAGAGTATAGGAATTTCAAGATGTTACATTGATTTGGTTGGTTGAAATAAAAGTTGAATGGAGAAAGGGTAAAATGATAATTTTAGTTACTATTTGGATAATCTTAAATGTCGTTTTATGATATATTTATATATGTTTATAAATGTATGTAAAACATTGGAATTGGTAAAATTTGACTTGGGTGGATAAAAATGGAAGACATATGTGAGTGTGAATAATAATATAGATTCTATTGTGTTATATTTTGATGAATATATTAATTTATAGATATGATTATGGAATATACTGAATTAAATTTCATTGATGGAGAATAGATATGTTTATAAAATTTAGAAGTATTAAGATGATTTTATTGGTTATTGAAAATAGAATAAATTGTTTTAAAATGTGTAATATATTTCATCAACATCCATCGTCATACCGAGGTATTTTAAAATACCTTTATGGCATTATATGTGTGGAACCTATAACCCCAATATATATAGATATACCAAAATATGCGTATATATTTATATATATATATATATATATTAAGAATAGATATTTGAGATATTAATTTTAATTATTGAAAAACTGTAATGAGAAAACAAAACTTCCTTTGGAATTTTTTTTCTTTTTTTTTTAAATAACGATTTCATTACACACATTTTTATATCATAAACATTTATTTTTCAAAACAAATTGAAACATATTACAAATAATAGTATGCCTTCGTCTGTTCAATCCAATCTCAGAGGTGTTCCATAGATTCGCTGCTTTACTAACCTTACTCAGTAAGAAACACAAAATCCTAACTGGCAATTTAGTAAATATAACGTATCAAACAAATAATTAATAACCAGTTATGATAGAACTCTACTTAGGGTCTATTCATCTTAAACTATTCACTAAAATAGTAATCTTACTAATGAATGGACATAAATGGTCATATAAATAGTAATTGATCACATAAATAATATTACTTAACTAAATAAATAGTAACTCTTATAAAAATTTTATAAGAGTTCGCTTATACATAGAGACTACACAACCTGTAAAAGAAACCAAAACACTCTCTATACCAAATAATCACAACATGCTGGGGTTTTAACAACTATGCACGCAATCTACCAATAGATTTTGCACACAAAAGTATTCTCTTTACATTCTAAATCTTTTATCTTCTATACCCGTTCCATTCTATTCATTTTAATCCTATTATTCTGTTCCATTTTCATTTGACTAGTTATAATTAGGGTAATTCTTATTCTAATTTCGATTCTAATTCATTTTATTATGAACCAGTTACAATTAGGGTAATTATGGATCGTGGCTACAATTCTAGCATAATCCTCATCCTACACACCCACTTTTCCTATCAACTTGTACATAAATTCTCCTATGCGTTCAACATGCCCTTCAGGTGCTATTTAGGAAGTCTATATCACGATCTCACCCCCATACTTAGGCACGGGTGAGATCTAGCCGTGTCACTCCGGCCAAGGCCCACACTAGAACGACGTCTTCCCAGTTATGGCCAGAATTAAATAAAATTCTTTTACAAACTAACTTAACAGTAATTTGGAGTGTGAGGGAATTCATTACTAATTCACAGTTATCCTAATCATTTAATTATTTATTTTATTTAATCATTGGCTAATTATTATAAATTCCAACCCTAACAAACCCAAGGGTATTTTGATAATTTTATCAACTTCTCTACCATAACAAGAAACACACAAGCTACCAATCCGCAAGGTGTCCACATATACGTACAATTAATCAATTAATAAAAATAATTATTACAACCACATTAATATTAATAACAACATGTTAATAATAATAAGAATAATAATAATAACAATAACAATAACAACAATAATAAGGATAATAATAATATAATTATTGTATCAGCTATTCTAACTAAAATACTCAATGATGATAAGGTATTTTAGAATATCTTATGTGGTAATGATTATTTGGTGCAATTATTATCAAATCTATAATCATAAATATTCACCCATATAAATATAAATACACACACATGTAATCCTTATTAAAAAAATTCCGATTCCTTATCATATTCACTCATTTTTCCTCTACATAATTATCTTTAATACAATTCATAATTGGTACTTAGGATTAAAATTATCATTTTGCCCTTTTCACACGTATCTCATCATTTACTAAACCAAATTAATTCCGATTGATTTTATTGTTTCACCATACAATTTCTAACACAAAAACCTATCAAATTTTACCACTTTTGGGTCTCGAAGAACATTATTTAAAATAGATAACTTTTTTTTTTTAAAATTTATTCTATTTTATACATCCAAATCATTCCCTACCAATTTTATTTATTTTTTAATATATTTATGCACATATACAACACAAAACATATCAAAAACTAACACACCACACTTCTAAGCATAAGGGCTGAACCTCTCTCATTACACATTTTTTCAATTTTATCAATTTTATCCTTTCTAATTAATTCCGTTTTACTCTCAAACATTCACAATATACATACAACTAAGGATAAATATTAAATATAAAACAAAATAATTTAGAACACTAAAACTCTAAGGTGATCGAATATATATTTGCCCTTACAATTAAAATTTTTTCAACATTAACCTTTAAATCTTCATCATCTATGCTCATTTATATTAATTAACAACTAAACTACCAAAAATACAATTCAAAGCAACCATTCCTCACGTGGCTGAATTTTTCAAAACTAACACATTACTTTTTTTTTTTCTTTTTAATGCAAATAACATCATCAATCAATTAGATTACACCAATTCCATATCATACATATCTAAAATTATTCAATTATCACCAATCCACAAAACCCTAAATTAGAAAAAAATAAGGGTTTGATGTATCTTATCTTAATTAAACCATTAACTTCAAATTTTCACCACTAACCACTTCCTTTCCCCCTTTTCTATATATTTTCACCATTAAAGCTCATCAAGCTTAAAATCTATAAATTTTTCTACCATAAACTTATGCAAAAATCATGTCAAAAGAAAGAGTTTACCTTAGAGATCAATTTATCCTTCTTCAACAAATCTAAAATTCAAATATTTTCATATGAATTTGATGAATTAAAGAAGAAAATTAAAGAGAAGAGAGATAGAGGAGAAGTCAGCAGCAAGTGGAAGAAGAAAATGAAAATTTTCCAATTTTAAAACAATAGATAATGAGATTTTTTATAAACTTTCTAAAATTGTATTTGGTCCTTGAGCTTTTTAAAATTTCATTCAAGCTACAATACAATTTATGAAAGAACTAAGGCTATTTTCACAGTCTTTCATTTTAGTCAATCAGATTTCAGTGACATGGAATTCGCAAATTTCTTATGAAATGACCATTTTACCCCTATGGTGTAAAAAGTATTCTTTACGCCTGTTTTTGACAGTTTTCTTATCAGATCACCTCCGAATTCAATTCTACTTTTTCCTACTTCTTATTTACAATATTTACAAGAGTTTTAGGTGATCAAAATTTGACAAAGTCCTTTTAACCCTTGGCATAATGACCATTTTGCCCTTTTTTTAGCAAAATTGTCTCTTTTTGTCTAAAATAGTAATTTTGTCATTTTTAGGGTTATAAAATCTATCATTCTTTCTAACACACTCTATGATACTAATTTATGTCTTTAACATCTAACTTGGTCAATTGAAACTTTATTAAAATAACGATTTCACTTTTTCTTGCCAATAATACCCGTTTTCACCCAATTTACGTCTTAACGGATTTTTAAAATTCACTTCTATATTTTTCCTCTAATCCAATACTTTTATCACATACATTTTAATATGATTATAATAAGGGGTTCATTAAACACTTAAATTTTCAGGATGCTACAGTATGTTTAATCATAGTGTATGGTATGGCATTATAATATAGTACATATATATGTATATATTAATAGCTATTATTATTTTATTATGATTATTGATTATGGGTACATGCACTTATGTTTGTATGATTTAGTAATGTGCATAAATTCCTTTTAATATTGGTAAGGAATTATGAAAATGTATTATATGCGGTTATTATAATTAACGTAAAATTATCGAAATACCCTTGAGAATAGTTAAGGATAAAATGGTAATAATGGTTATAAAAGAAAATCGTATAATTAAAATAATTGTGGATTATAAGATTCTCTCACACCTTAGCTATGTGGTAATGCCAGTTCAGAATAAAATTAGTTGTATTGGCCATATCTAAAAAGACGTGGCTTCGGTGTGGGCCCTGGCTGGGGTGGCATGGCAACACAAAATTTATACAATCTGAATAGAATTTATTTATGGGTGTATAGGATGAGAATTGTGTCAGAATTGTGGTTATAATTTATAGTTACCCTAATTATGATCAGGTCAAAATAAAATGAATCAGAATCAAAATTAGAATCAAAACCGAATAAATAAAATGTACTAAATTGTTTTGCTTATATGCTAATGTGTGCTACACAGTTTAGAATGTATAATATACTGTTAGAATACAAAACATAATACAAAAATAGAATCCAGACTTTAGACTAAGAAAACAGAATGAACAAAATTAGAGTGGTATAGAAATGAATAGAAAAGAGTGAGAAAAGGAAATATGTAATAGAATACTTTTGCGTGCTAAAAGACGATGTGTAGTGGTATTGATATCTGTTGAAGAAGTAGTAAGTCATAAGTCTTTACTGAATGATACTGGGAGTATTTTAGTTTCCTTTACAAGTAGTGTAGTCTATATATATAGGCAAACTTTTACCGAAATTTTTATAGAAATTACTATTCATATAGTACAGGTACTATTCTAGTAAATGGATTAAGTTGAATACGTACCTATTAGAGTTTTTGATTCTTACTAAGTAATTTTTAATTACTTACCCCTATAGTTCATTATCTTTTCAACTATGGTTAGCGACGAAACAGCTCTGTGTGATTACTTTAAGACACAGCAAAAATTTTGAGAAGCAGCATATCATGTTTTGTTTTATAAAATTTTAAACATGTATCTCAAAACTACAATTGTAATTTATAAATATGTATATTTTACTTTTATTAAAAAAATATTTAATATAAGCTTTTTCTTCGATATCCATGGTTTGATTAAATAAATTAAAATTTTAAATATTTAATCTTAATATATATACATATATGCGTATATATATTGGGGTTATGAGTTCCACAAAAAAGCAAATATTATAAAAATTAAAAATAAAATAAAAAAGGTGGTATAACCTTTCTCTTAATAAAAATAAAATAAATAAAAATAAACAAAAATTAATTAGTAATAGGTGGTAGAACCAACCATATAAAAATAAAGTAGTAAATAAAAATAAATTAACAATAAATGGTAGAACCAACAATATGAAATAAGCAAATACATGCAAAATGTATGGTTGAGCCTTTTAATAACAAAAGAAAAATGAACAAAAATTGTTAGAGTTATTAAAAGAAAATATTTAATAATAAGAATAAGTTATCCATATACAAAATGTAATTCCTCAACAACAGTGTCAAAAGCTTGCTACAACTTAAAGTTTGCACATCCAATATAGTGTCACGGATTGATTTCTTCTGTGCGGCCTTATATGCATAACGTGAAACAATTAGCTTTAAGTCAACCTTACTTCACTGAAATTCTGCAAAACTTGAAAGCAGATACAAGAGATGAAGAGAGCATAAGAGCTTTAGAGAAATGTTTGTACCAAACGCTTGGATGAATTAGTCAAATGAGACCCTCATTATTTATAATTAAACATATGTATAATGAATGGAAGGTATTAAATATAACCCCTAACATTGGGGGATTTCACCATACATAGATGATTCATTCGCTCTCCACTTAATTAGTTAGATATTTACCATAAATATGTTATCTTTATAATTAAAGCATATATTCCCTTATAATGATTTAAATGCTTGCCTCATTTACTTAATCTTGCAATTGAAGTGTATCTTGGTAGCATATCTTCTAGAAGTTGGGCCAAAACTAGTCCACAGGCTCGCGAAAAAGCCACAAATATAACACTCTCCCTTAATTAATTCAAGTGACACCCTCATCCCATTTCCATTGGCAGTTTCAAACCTTGTCTTTAAACTACCATAAGTTTATCTTGAGCTTCTAACTTGCTTCATTATCAAGTAATCCCTTCTACTTAACGAAGTACTCACAACTTGGTGGCTAGTGACTTCACCTAACTATCTGGTCATCAAGGATGATCTCCATTTCCTTGTTAAACTTTGTCTTGAAAACCGAAGGTACTAGCTTCAACTCATTACACTTAGGGTTATTTACATCACTAGGGTAAGGCTTCAAACAACTTGTATGGAACACTTGATGTAGTTTAAGTGGTAGCTTTGCTTTGTATGACATATTGCCCACTTGTTTGAGAATGAGAAATAGTTCCTCATATTTTTGAATTAGCCTATTATTTAGCACAAGTGTGGACTTTTGTTGTAAGGGCAAAATCTTCACAAGTTCCATGTTTTAAACATTAAACTCTACATGTTGTCTCTTCTTATCAACCCACTTCTTCATTTGATTTGCTACTTTAAGTAATGTCTTCATGCATTATTGTCTTAGATGATCGATCTACTTAGTTTTATGGTATTCTTTTATAAGATTCTTTTATAAGTTCCCCCATTTCGGCACATAAACACATCAACATTTAGTGTAGAAAAGCCTATTTTTTACCCTAAATTGCTTGATCTTTCTAGATTATGTTAACTCAATGAAATGCTTTACTCACAGTTTATATTGCATGCCATATGTAATGAGGTTAAGAATCTCACCTTAGAGCTTGCTAATGGTAGCAAACTTGGCCTTTCAATTTAGAACATCCGTCACCACATTAATCTTGCCTGATTTGTACTTTAGCACAATTTTGTGATCCACCCCCCGTTAAGGCAATAACTTTTGTGGTAAAGCATTTGGCATCATGTCTTTGTATTTCTCAAGTACCTCCTTAATCTCCTTTGGTGGCACAAACTTTACATTGTTTACCACATCAGCTGCTTTTCATATCATTATAAGAAATATCTCTACCTTGAGACTAACTTTCTATTTTACTTGCATGGCTGAGAAAAAAGTAGTGTTATTAATGGGCATGGCTATTACGGGTACCATATGAGTGCCACCTTTTAAGATACACATCAAGTTATATCATAGTATCAGTATGGTATTGAATTGTCATAGAAAATCCATGCTTAGCACTATATTGAAGTCATCGAACAATGTTATCAAGAAGTTTACTTTGCCATGCCATACTTTCAAATGTAGATCAATGCCTTGAACTACATCATTAATAAGTTTAGCTTTTACATTTATTGTTTCAAGGAGGCCGTTCCCTTTTTCCACCTTAAGGCCTAAGAGTTTTGCCTTTGCAATTTCAAGGAAGTTATGCAAGGCTCTAGTTTTTAGTAATGCATAAGTCTTCTTGCCATTGATGCGTGCCTTTAGGTGCATAAAGGCCTTGCTGTGCAGAGTGTTTAGCAAAGATTTGGCTTTGAGAACATTGAGTTGTTGTAAACTTTTCATGCTTGTTTACTCTATCACTACTTCTTATACCTCAAACATGGCATGAGCGCCTTCTTATATGAGCAATCCTTGGCCCAATGGTCACCATCGCACAGAAAATAATTCAACATTGGCTTGTTCTCTTTTTTCTTGTCATGTCGCTACTCTTTAAACATATCATGTGCATGCATCAATGTATGTATCAATGTATTTCATATAAATGCGTTATATATAAGTATGTATCTATTTTATGTATATGAAAAAATAGTATACTTACTAAACTTAAAGCTTACTATAGTTTATTGTAATTCCAAATGATTGAAGGATTCTACTCTTAAAGAATAGATTTGGTCAAGCTTCTACTGTCACCTGGTTCTCTAGGTATTAAGATTTTTGAAAAAAAATTTTTTTTTCGTTATTTAATTTTAGGATTTATTTTAAAGACTTATAGTTATTTATAATTAAAAATATTTGACTAATTGATTTATTTGCAAATTTTATTTAAGTTATATGAAATATTTGACTATGATTGATTGAAATAACCTTTGGTGTATATGCGCATTTAAAATGTTGTCTTATAAACATTATTTATTGATGATGAAGCCTTGAGCCTGTATATATATGATTTATTGATATTGTTAAAGTACTATAAAAAGTAACATATAGATAGATCCCTTGTAGAGATAATATAGGTGATAGAGTGCTTAATGGGACTAGTATAAAGAAGAAAGTTGTTGTGGAGCTTATCTAATTAAAGGTAATGCAAAGATGCCATGATTGTCTCATCATAGTTACTCAGACCAACGCTAGTGAGTTAGTTTATAATTTGACAAATTAATTTTATAAATTGAAATATAAACTAATTTTAAACACTTTTTTTTTTTATGTAATGAAACTCTTTAGTAGTCTTAAATGTCTGCCCCTACCAAGGTAACAACTTGAGAAAGAATAAGCAAGTTTGATTTTTTGTAAAAAAACCAAACACAAACTTAGACACATATTTTATAATATATTTTTAATTGCATAATTATTTTTAAAATGATGTGAGATTTAACAAGTAAATGATAACAATTTTATAATTGTTTTAGCATCTCAATATCTCCAATCTAGATGAGTTTTATATTGCTAACTCTTCACTCACTAAATATATATTATAGTTACTCCTTGATTTTACTACTTTTAGGTTAGGCCTTGTATGTGGGATCCCATATCTATTTAAACAATAAATAATGACTTTTAAACAAGTATAAAAAAAAACACTAATTTTTTTTTTCTTTTATTATAATCAAAGTAAGCATTTATCATAATTTAACATATATAAACTTATTTATAACATGTATAATATATTAAAAATACAATTTATAACAAAAGTATAATTATTTCAACAACAAAATCTTGTATGCCCAACTCTCTTGATAGGTCATTGTTCTGATGATTTGCTCGGTTCTGTCGCCCTATTAGTTATACCTCAAAATCATTTTAACCACAGAGTGAGTAATGTAGAATTACTTAGTAAGAAATACAAAATCTAATAAAATAATTTAACAAATCACAATATTTCAACCATACAAATTATAATTAATCAGGACAACAACATATCCTATATATCTAATACTACAACAATAATTAGTTAGGATTAACCTATCCCAACTACTTAATTAACAGTTCAATTAGGATATTATGAATAATCATAGTATATTACCACTTTCCTCTGTACGCTTTCTACTATATCTATTCCAGTTCTACTATCCTGTTCTCATTTCATTTAACCAGTCATATTTAGGAAATTTATGGATTGTGACCATATTATTCATCTTACACACTAATATATGTATAACTTGTGTACATTTATAGTACTACTATGGGTTCAACATGTCCCTAAAGGCACCACGGTGAATTGCCACTTCCTACAATAGGTTCAACATGCCCAAAGGCATCATGGAGGACTGTCGTGGTTTCTCACATACAATTCTAGATATCACAAGGACAACTATGGATTTCACATGTCCCAAAGAGCACCACAACAATTAATAAATCATTTTTTCTTTTCGTTCTAAGCGACTTTGCCAGTGTATAAGAAAATTTCATAATCTGCTATAAGAATGTTTGCCACTTATACATCTCTCCACGATTCATTAGATATCCATATTACCCATTTACCTTTTACTATTATTCAAGGGTATTTTGATAATTTATTAAAATTCTGTTAATCACATATGTAACATTTTTATAATTTCATCCCAATATAAAATAAATTTATATTTGTAGCTGTATTTCAACACCTACCAATATATATATCACTAAATCAATTATAAAAATAATATTCATAATAGTAATAATAACCAATTTATATGTATATATACTCCTAATATATTTAATACACACACACCTATATTGATGTATCCTTACATTAACCATACAATGCCAGAAAAGTATTTAAAATACCTCTTTCGACAATGAATGTTAACGGAATGAGACTTAAATATAAATAATATTAAATTATTAACTTCACACAATTTTATAACTATATATATAGTTATATATAATTATATATATATATATATATACATATGTTTAATTAACCATTCAAAATACTTTCAAATTTCACATCCATACTTATTCTCCGTCAATGAATTTTTTTTTCTATGAAATCAATTTCCAATCATTTACGTGCACACTCAATTAACCATCACACATCTACTTGACCAAAATGATCACCCAATACTAAATAAACAGTACCATAATTAGACAATTTAGCCATTTTTTTCATTGCTTTTCTATTTTATACATCCAAACCAATTTTAACCAATTCTATTGTTTTACAATACAATTATTAACATGTAAACATATCAAAATAACATAATTTAACACGAAATGAACAGTATTCAAAATGAACCATTTTGTCCTTTTTTTTTTTAATTTTTCTTCCATTTTACACATCCAAACCAATTCCATTTATTCCCAAATACATTTCTACACATTTAAACATATCAAAATAGTATAATTTAACATCAAATAAATAGTATCCAAAATGGACCATTTTGTCATTTTTCTATTTTTCTTCCATTTTACACATCCAAACCAATTCATACCAATTCCATTTATTCCCAAACACATGTAACATCTTGAAATTTGTATACTCTTAAAACTTTGTCATGGAGTTATAATATAGTATTTTTGAGAGTTTCGATAAGAGATAGAGTTGACCGGTATTCGAGACAGCGTACTGTATAAACAGAAAATACAGTATTTCATTATCAGTACCAGAAATTTGACGACGAAAGCGGAAAGCTGTAATTTTCGTCGCGCGTGGCCGACTATATAAGCGGGAAGGGGTCGGAAAACTCGAAAAACAAATTTCACTTTTTTCCTCCATTTTCTCTCTCTTCTCTCTCTCCTCCCCAAGGTTCTCTCTCCTGTGAACAGTGACTTTCGTCACCAGACCTCGGATCACCTCACCACCAGCGAGTGGAGGACCGCCGGACCGTCGCGAGTGCAATGCCGCCAACCCCGCCCCGATCGCCGCTGCCACGCGCCCTCACGCGCCTCCCGAAGCTCCGCCGACGTGAACTTTGACCGGCGATTCACGGCGGACGGCGGCGAGTTGACCGACACCTTCGGCGCGTCTGGCACCGTCTCGCCGCCCTCTTCACGGTGGTGTGCCCCGTTCCGGCATTTGGTCACCGGATTCCAGCATGGGAAGGCTGATCGGGAAGGGGTGTTTCCGGCAAGATTTCCGGCGACCGGTGTAGCTCCGGTGGAATCTGAACCGGCCAGTGTGCTCTCCGACACTCGTACTCCAACGCGGTATGTTTAGATTTCAATTTGGAATGAGTTTCGATGATGATTTTAGGGTCCAAAATAGGTTCCTTAACATATGAAATTTTAGGATGATTGGTGATTTTGAAGGCTTTAATTTGTGTTTTGTGGCATATGGACACCATGAACAGCATTCCGACATCGCAAGGATCGCGATGGTGTGTTCCGTTCGTGAAACGGAAACCGAAAGTTCGTGGGTAGAATAGTATCCCATGAATAGTGCTGGTGAACAGTAACTTGCACGTTTTTCGAGAAAAATTCCGTAGCGTACGGAGGAGTATTTCGAACGCGTATACCCTCTCCGGGACAGTTTTTCATCATTCGTATAGGCATTGGGTGCCTGAAGGTAAGATAATATAATATTTAAATTGTGAAAAAATTAGTTTTAATATTTATAATGTCTATAATTGCATGATTATACATCATAATAATGAGTTAAATTGTAGAAAAGTCCCATTGACGAGGAATGGACATGATTGTGTAATTAGAAGTGTTAATATCCGTGTGTTAGATATATATATATATATAGTTATAAGCGTAATACCATTACCGTCGACCTGCAGTGCTAGATTAGGTATTCTAAAATACCTATACAGCATTGTATGTCCCATGTTTGTATTTACATATATTTATATGGTAGAAACGCTTGTATATACACATGTAATTATGCCCTTAGGATGGAATGATTGAGTAGATGCTGCATTCGATGTTTTGCAATGCTATTCGAATTAACATGTGTGCATACGTTAGTATATTATATTTATTGTGCTGTAGTAAGATAATGAGTACATTTTTACTTGTGATGACATGTTGGGATGGCGTGTAATAACGCAATATACGATAACCGATTAAAATATGTTTCTGCGAATTTGTATTAATAGTGGTATATTGTATCCATGTGTTCGAATTGTGATATATTTCTATGTTTTTATCTTAATTGTCTTATGGGATATTTATATGCCAGAGTGGAATATGTTTTTATAACTAAGTACTACTAACCTTACGGCAAATCTATACGTATGAAGTCTTTTTAGAATATAAGGACTAATAAATGTGTTGCATAGGTAATTATATTACCTATCATGAAATTACTAAAATGCTGCTTGGTTGATGTAGGCAAAATAGTCATGTTGTTATGACTGAGTCGCTTATGAATAAATCTGTGTGGATAACTGGTATAATTGGGATAATTATGGAACGGTAGTTTTCCGTTACTCTAGTAAAGCCGCTTAGGACGGAGCAGTATCTTTATAATAAGACTGTGGTGCCCTTCGAGGTACGTTGAACCCACAGCAGCTCCAGATTGATAATAAGACTGTGGTGCCCTTCGAGGTATGTTGAACCCACAGCAGCTCCGTATTGATAGTAAGACTGTGGTGCCTTTCGAGGTATGTTGAACCCACAGCAATTGAGAAGTGATAATAAAAACCATGGTGCCCGCGGGGTATGTTGAACCCATGGTTGGCAGCGGCTGTTTTCCATAGCGTCCTTAAGTACGTGCAACCCCTAACGAAACTAATTATACTGTTGGTTCAAGGAACCCGGTGTGGGCAAATGACTATAGTATGCATATATTGAAGTGTACGGTGGATATCATGACCACGATTCATAATTTACTTAATTATGACAAATCTATAAGGAAATGAATTCGTGTACCTATTATATTCAAACTGCATGATAGAATACTTCCATCTGCGAAGAGTTGCTTATGTTAGTGTGAACTGCAATGAGGCAGTAACACGTTGTGTTTTATTTGGTATGGGGACTGTCATGGTTTTATTGTGCAGGTAGGGCAGCTTATAGGTATAGACAAACTCTTGTCGAATTCCTATAAGAAATACTATTCATACAGCCATTCATGACCTCCCTTTGTATTCTAGTTTTCATATGTAGCGGAGGGTCTAGGATTACCTTTAGTTACAGTCACAAACAGATTACTGTTATGAATGTGAATTGCGAAAATGGCGGAAGTCTAATCATATCTTGGCAAGTGTCAAGTCTGTAAGAGAGAACTTAACTTTGTAAAAACAGGAAACTAGCATCAGTTTGAAAATAGAAAGTTAGGAGTTAAATAAGATTGGGTAAGGTAATAAATATGTTACTTCACTTCTAGTATATAGAAGCCTGTTTAGCTCGCCGATATGTTTAGGAAATGAAAAGAATATGTGTGAATTTATAATAAGATTAAAGATCATGTGAGAAGCTTGTGAATATTGTGGAAAAAGGCGCAGGAACTATGTTATGAGTTTACATTGTTATTGGATGTATTACAGGTTATTCGACATATTAGTTTACACGTTTATTTGTAGGGTCGAGAATATAGTAAGAATATGATGGTGCAGGAACTATGTTATGAGTTTACATTGTTATTGTCGGTATACTTTAGTGAACAACTAGGATTAGATTGGTATATGTCCTTAGAATAGTATAGTCAATATTTAATGTAAGTGAAAGAATCCCTAGCATGGGATAAAGAAAGAAAGACATGTATTTGTAATTATGGTACAACTGTTCGGTGGTTTTGATTCAGTGAAAATAAAGAGATAATATGAATGTATGATAACATAGGCTGGTAATGAACCAGTATTGAAATAATGGTGATACGTGGATCGGATATGTATGTTCCATCTCCCTCAGCTGGGCTTGTAAGCCAGTTTCTAATGGAGGTGTGACGTTAAGACTGTGGTACCCTGAAGGGTAGGTGGAATCCACAGCTGTCCTCCAAACGGCCCAGTGGCTTAGAGTAACAACCATGATTCATAATGTTTATAAGTATAATCGATCACTTGTAAATGCAATAAAATTTCTATCACCAACCTTTCAGAAATGGAAATGGCATACAGAAACAGTGTTATTATTTTACAAATACCCTCGGTTGTATCTATATTTAGGTGTTTGAAATATTTGTATCCTATGTGGGTATTGATTGTGTGCCTAGGGTATTTTGGCTATCTCGGGCCGAGTGTGTGATTGATACTGTGTGGTTATACCGGCTTCTAAGCAGTTCCTCTGTATAGGGCCGCGTCATTAGCCGTTATTTATACGAATAACTATGTAATGATTTTATATGATCATGTAGGTGTTCGTTGATAAGAGTTGAAAAAGAAATTAAACGGACACAGGTGATAACGTGATTCATTTAGAAAATATATTGATTGAGATTGCCTTATCTGTATATGGTATATCATGAGGAGTGTCACTCTGATTGAGATATTTATACAGAATTCATTGATGATATAGTGCTTAGAGTTCTAGAGGAGATGATATAATATCTTGTGTATATTATTGAGCATATGCTTGTTGGAACATGTACATTGAAATGTGGACATGCATATACTGGTGTGTATGGAATTGTGTGACATGGCCAAAATAAGTAGGGATTCAGGTAACATGCTCCTTCCTTTATTTAAGTATTGTATTATCTTACTGAGCCATGTGGTGTGCTCACCCCTTTGTGGGATTATTATTTTCAGGGGAATATGGCATAGCGGTAGCAGCTTCGGAAAGTGCAGTTGAGGCAAAGATTGTCAAACAAGGCATAGTATATCTAAGGTTTAGGCCATTGTTATGTAATTTCCTTTCCGTATACTCTGAAGTATTAATTTCATTAAAATACATAACAATTCTTTAGAAAAAAAAATAATACTATTTTAGTTGTTACTATTTATGTGGTTACTTTCTATAAACTCTTTTGAACAAATGAAAACTTCGCTTCACTATGAGAAAGCGTTGATTTTTGTCTTTTTGATAATTTCAATGTACTATATGCCACATGAATAGAAATGAAAGGAAGGGGGTGTTACAACACATATATACAGATTTAAACTTATCAAAATATATTAAAATCAAACATTTAAGTACTCCATAAATAGTGGTCGAATATGTCATAGTATGCATAAACCAAAATTTTTCTCTTTATACAATTCTATTCACTTTAATCTATTTCTCAAACACTTAATTTCATAAATTATACATCAATTCCACAAAATACCCAAATTACCAAATCAGGGTTTAGGGTTCTTACCTCAAATTCAAAGTTGATGGCAATTGCACCAAATTCAAGTTAAAAAAAAAATACCCAAAATACTATTTAAAACCATAAAACCACCATCTAAACTACTTTCCAACAAATTCATAAACTGAACGTTAATAAAATTAAGAACTTTTACCGTCAAATTAAAGCTCTCAATATGTAGAACAATTTTTTCTTCTACGATAATGCTTGATTTTTCTAAGAAAATAAAAGAAATTTAAAAGAGAAAGGAAAGAATGAGTCACGGGAAGAGAGAAAAGAAAAAGTTGATTTTATCCCATTTTGAAAAGGTAAAAAATCTTATCCAACTTTATATTTTTGAAAATTACACTGTTACTCACTAATTTTTCAAAACTTATATTTAACTTTCAAAAGAATTATGAGGCTACCCAAGCTATTTTCAAATTTTTTTACTTTAGTCCATTAGATTTTGATGACTCAGAATTCAAAAATTTTTTATAAAATAACCATTTTGCCCATAGGAAAGAAAATTGGTCATTTTGATCATTTTTTCTCTTTTTTAAGGGTATTCTTATCTAAATTTAATTCTATTTCTTTTTATATACTTCTAACAATATTTTTAATATTTTTAAAACTTTAAATTTCAATGTAACCCTTGCGGACCTGGCAAATTGACCATTTTGCTATTTTCGATAAAATTATCCTTTTTTGACAAATTGGCGATTCTTGCCATTCTAAAGTTATTCATCCTATATTTTTCTTCAATAATAACTAAAATATAATCCTTAACTCAATCATCTCTCATTCGGTCCATCAATGCCTGCCTAAAATGACAATTTTATCATTTACCGTTATTTTGACCTTTTTTTTTTTTACCGAAATGGCTCTAATCAGGGTTTTAAAAATTATTTTATATATTTTACAACTAAAAACTTAAAAATATGCCATAAAATAATTATAGTGAGGTATAGAGGTATACCTAAATTTGAGAATGTTACATTGTATTTGTATTTTTTGTAGTAATAGTGGATTGTAAGCAAATCAATACATAAACATGTTGTGAAATTACATAAAAAATGATTTGCTTTCCAAAATCCATACGATAAATCATAGTGTTATCATATGTATATAATTTAATATTATAAATACGTGCATACTTATAATTAAACGATGTTTGTCAAACCTTAAATACAGATCAATTGCCTCTACATCTCTTCTCAAGAGCAAGGATGAAAAAATAAATCCTAGGCATACCACCAAAAAAAAAAAAAAATAATAGATATCACATATTTATATTGCTATTTTAAATTTTTAATTTTAATTTAAACTATTTGCTTGAGTTTTCTTTTAAAACCTAACTTACTTAGTAAAGTAGACACTAATAAATTTAGTTTAATTATTATATAATAGGCTTAGTTAAAATTAATACCCAAATAGTTTAATAAATCCTAAACTTATTTAGAATTATATATATTATTTTCAATTTTAATGTGTGACTTAATAGGTTCTCATTACGTTGGTAGTAACACTAAAATTTAATTTTAGTGTTATAAGTAATAAGAAGTGTCTAGTATTACATTATAATTACCCATGAAATGAGAATGTATGTGGCTTAACATCACTTTATTTGTGATTTATGTTACTGTATAATTTAATTCCTTTATTTTAAATATCTTAATTGAACACAAGACATAGAATGTATCGTCTTCGTATAGTTCAATTTTGTATTTCTTTGATATCCTGAGTAAACTTATTCTATCAAATAAAGTTAATATCATATATTGACTTATTTGAATATTGCCATACATTTTTTAAATTTCACTCAATTAAAAAGTTCAAGATATCACTCTCATTATATAGAAGAGACAAATCCAATCTTGACTACATATATCCTTCTACACATTATAGATAACGTTTGAAAATATCAAAATATTGTTATGACATATTTGATTATTTTCTTTATAGTGTATCTTGTTACAAATGACGTTTGAAAATATCAAAATATATCATTCTTTATGTTAGAAACTATAATAATCTCAAGTCTAAAGATCACATACACCATTGTCATTATGAAAATTACTTATGACACTCATATAATGTTCACGTAGTATTCTCATTATGGATCAATTCAGAACATTAATTTACTAACTTGTACCTATATGTTGACTTGATATTTCATATCATCACACACATATGTTGTTATCAGTCACTACACATACCAGTTTCTATGCATTATTGTTACCTTATTCACAATAATACTTTAGATGGATCAATCAAAGTCCATACTTGGTTAACATACATGGATTTTATTTTAGATTTTATAACATCAAACCAATTCTCAGAATTTGGGCCTGTTATTGCTTTTTGATAGGTTGTAAGTTCATCTTGATTTATGAGCAATGCATTACCATGCTCAGTCTTGAAAAATCCATATCTTTCTACTTCATGATATGTTTTACTAAACTTACACAAGGCTTGTATTTCAAGTGCAGATTGTTGTTCCCTAACCACTTGTGAACTTTGCTCAAATATCATCTGTATTTCATTTATTTCTTATAAATCTTGAATTTCTTAGAGTTCTATTTTCTTTCTAGTGGTCCTTTTTGAGATAAATTCTCTTTTTAAAAAAATACCAGTCTGAGCAATAAACACTTTATACTTGATAGGATTATAGAAATAGTATCCTTTAGCTTTTTAAAGATACCCCACAAAGAAACATTTGTTAAATTTTGGTCCAAGTTTTTCAAAGGTTTGACGTCTCATGTAAGCCTCACAATCCCAAATTTTTATAAAAGATAAATTGGGATACTTATTAATCCATATTTCATATAGAGTCTTTTGAACTTATTTAAATTGAATATGGTTCAGTGTGAATGCAGTTGTTTTTAGAGCATGTCCTCAAAAGAAAACTAAAAGATCTGCATGACTCATTATAGAACAAACATATTTAATAAGGTTCGATTTCTCCTCTTAGATACACCATTCCATTTTGGTGTAACAAGGGGAGTAAATTGTGAAACTATTCCACATTCTTTCAAATGATCATAAAATTCTTAGTTTATGTATTCACCTGATCGAAGTATTTTAATATTGTTATCAAGTTGATTGTGTACTTCATTCTTGAATTCTTTCAAATGATTCTAACTTATACTTTATAAGGTAAACATAGCCATATCTGCTAAAATCATCAATAAGTGCAATGAAGTATTGATATCCACCTTTAGCTTGTATATTGAAAGGTCCACATACATCATTATGTATAAGACCTAACAACTCACTTGCCCTTTTGCCATATTCAGTAGAAGAGGTCTTAGTTATCTTGCCCAATAAACACGATTCACATACCTCGTAAGATTCAAAATCAAATGAGTTCTAAAATCCATCTTTATAGAGCTTGAAAATGTGAGTCTCTTTTATATGGCCCAAAGGACAATAACAGAGACAAGTAGGATTTAAATCGTTTAATTTAATTCTTTTAGTATTTATGTTAAAAATGGGCATATCAAGATTTAGAATATAAAGTTCATTAATCGAATGTGCACTGTCATAAAATATTTTATTTAAATAAATAGAAAAACAGTCATCTTTTATTATAAATAAATCACCAATCTTGTCCAAACATGGAATTGAAATAAAATTTCTAGTTAATAAAGGCACTGTAACATTTTCAAATCTAGATATTCCTCTAAAATCTTAGTATAATTATTTTTGTAGTATATCTTAAGTTTTAGGTTGTGAAATAAATAAGATAATTTTGGAATCTTGGTTAGAGCCATTTTAGCAAAAAATGGGTCAAAATAACAGTAAAGAATAAAATTGTCATTTTAGGTAGGCGTCGATGGACCAAATGAGAGACGATTGAGTTAAGGGTTGTATTTTAGTTATTACTAAAGAAAAATATAGGTTGGATAACCTTAGAACGGCAAGAATTGCCAATTTGTTGAAAAAAGATGATTTTGTCAAAAAGAGTAAAATGGTCAATTTGCTAGGACCACAAAGGTCAGATTAAAATTCAAATTTCTAAAAATGTTAGAAATATTGTTATAAGTATGTATAAAGAAATAGAATTGAATTTAGACAAGAATACCTTTAGAAAAGAGGAAAAAAGGACCAAAATAATCAATTTTCTTTCTTATGGGCAAAATGGTCATTTTATAAGAAATTTTTGAATTCCAAGTTACTAAATTCTAATGGAGTAAAGTGAACGAATTTAAAAATAATTTAGGTAGCCTCATAATTTTCTTGGAAGTCAAATGTAAACTTTGGAAAGTTATTACATAAAACTATAATTTTTTGCAAAAATATAAAATTTGATAAGACTTTGACTTTTCAAAATTGGATGCATTTAATTCATTTTCTTCTCTCTTTTCCTGTAAAGTCTTCTCTTCATTCTCTTTCAAAGTTTTTCAATTTTCTTAGAAAAATCAAGCGAAATCTCACAATCAGTCTAATTAAACGCATTATTGCAGAAGAAAAAATTGTTCTACGTATTGAAAGCTTTAATTTGATGGTAAATGTTCTTGATTTCATTAAATTTTAGTTTTTGAATTTATTAGAAAAGTGATTTAAATAGCAATTTTATAATTTAAATTGTATTTTAGGTATTTTTTAAATTTGAATTTGGTGCAATAGCCATTACTTTTAGATTTGAGGTAAGAACTCTAAACCCTAACTTTATAATTTAGGAGTTTTTATGGAATTGATGCATTATTTATGAAATTGAGTATTTAGAAAGTATATTAAAGTGAATAGAATTATATAAATAGGAAAAATTTAGTTTATACATAAGAGGACATATCTGGTCACTATTTATAAAATACTTAAATGCTTAATTTTAATGTGTTTTGATATGTTTAAATGTGTTTGGGAATAAATAAAATTGGTAAGAATTGTTTTATATGTATAAAATAGAAGAAAAATAGAAAAAGGACAAAATATTCTATTTTCGATACTGTTTATTAAGTGTTAAATTATGATATTTTGATGTGTTTATGTGTTAATAATTATATTGGGAACAAATGAAATTGGTAAGAATTAGTTTGAATGTGTAAAATAGAAGAAAAATAGAAAAAGGGTAAAATAGTCTATTTTGGATACTTTTTATTTAGTGTTAAATGACATTAATTTAATGAGTTTATATATTAATAATTGTATTGTGATACAAGGGAATTGGTAGAGATTGGGTTGGATGTGTAAAACGAAAGAAAAACAGAAAATGGTAAAATTGTCCAATTAGGATATTGTTCAATTGATTTTGGGTGATCATTATACTATTGAATAATAATAAAGGGTAAATGGGTAATATGGGTATATGATAAATTGTGGAGAGATGTATGAGTGGCCAACATTCTTGAGGTACGATTTCAAAATTTTCTTACATACCAACAGAGTCGCTTAGGACAAAATGGAATAATAATTTATTATTTACTTTGAAGCTCTTTGGGACATGTGGAACTCAGTCATTCTTGTGGTGTCCGAAATTGTATGTGGGAAATCACGGCAGTCCTCCACGGCGCCTTTGAGCACGTTGAACCCATGGTAAGAAGTGGTAGTTTGCCATGGCGCCCTTAAGGGCATGTTAAACCTATGGTAGCACTATAATTGTGCCCAACTTATTCATATATTAGTGTGTAAGATAAATAATGTGATCACGATCTATAGTTTACCTAAGTATGATTGGTCAAATAAAAAGAGAATAGAATAGTAGAATTGAAATAGATAGAGTAGAAAGTGTACAGAAGAAAGTGGTACTATACTATGATTATGCGTAATATCCTAATTGAACTGTTAATTGCGTAGTTGGGATGGGTTAGTCCTGACTAGTTATTGTTGTAACATTAAATATATGGAATATGTTAATGTCCTAATTAGTTATTATTTGTATGGTTGAAATATTGTGATTTGTTAAATTATTTTGTTGGGTTTTATAGTTCTTACTGAGTAATTTTAAATTACTTAATCCGTGGTTAAAATAATTTTCAAGTGTAGGCAGTAACATAGCAGAATCCGGCAAATCCTCAAAATAGTGACCTATTAAGAGAGTTAGACATACAAGATTTTGTTACTATAATAATTATACTTTTATTATAAATCATATTTTTAATAGATTGTACATGTTATAAATAAGTATATATGTTGAATGGTGATGAATGTCTATTTTGATTATAATAGAAGAAGAAAAAAAATTTAGTATTTTTTTTTTTATACTTGTTTAGAAGTCATTACTTATATTTTAAATGGGTATGAGATTTCCACAAGTTGGTATCAAAGTGAATTTTCCTGAAAAATTTTTGTGAAAGTATATATATTTAAATAAAAAAATAAATTATTTTGTTATGTTGTAAAATGCCCAATGTCTTAGAGGATGTTTCCCGTAACCGACTGCTGTAAGTATATAATTTTAATTTAGTGCTTGTATAAGTTATAGTATTATATTGTTTTATGAGATAGTTTTATGTGATTGTGGGATTGTCTACACGCAGACCAAGATTCAACTCCTGATCTTCTATCAATAGACAAGAGAACTCTATGCTTTGTGAGGTTATGGTAAGGGACTTAGAGAGATTAGTTATTTTAAGGGAGAATGAAAAGATTGAAAGGGAGGTAAAAAATCGGAATACTATTTACTTACATACGGATCTAGGTCCTGGAGTCACCGAACAGAGAAAAATAGATGCCTTAAAAGGTATAAAGGTTTATGGGAAGGGTGTTAATAAGAATAAATTAGTGACTAGTAGGGTTTATTGGATTAGAACAGAAAGGATGAGATATCACCCTGAAAGACAATGGAGAGTGGCTCTAACTTGGAGAAGATATGATGAGGCCGCTACCTCTACCATAAGAGAGTTTAATACCTCTTATTCACTTAGGATTTTAGATTCCCTTTCAGTGCGAGGGGTTATTACTGACCCAAAGGTACCGATGAGAGAGTTAGACCTTTATCCCCCGAGAGTGGTGGACCCTTTTTTCTATCCAGCTCACCATGCATGCACCCCCATCTCCCGTAGCTTCTGGACTTGAGCCACCAGAGTTATGGTTTTCCTCTACTGGTAGTGAACCATTCGATTTGGCCATAGAGACCGATTTGTTTGAGAGCTCACATTCATTCCCCAACACATATTCCCTTCCACCAGATTCCTCTAGTACCGAGAGTGACCCATCCAATCTTCATCCAAATCATTCTAGTAGTGGATTTGACTCGGCTGATTATTATGCAAACACTAACCCCTCGGAGTGTTCTATAGAGATAGACTCTACTCTATACCCTATAGATTCTGAGTCTCCCGCACATACTACATGGATAGATATATCCAAGCACACTGATCTTAATGCAGAGGTGGATTTTGCAGATCATTATCTTCAAGAGATGAGTAGAGAGAGTCAGGGTCCAGTGTGATAAGACAGTGTGCATATTGTAAATAAGAAAAGTAGTATTGTGTATATATATATATATATATATATTGTTGATAAACAATGTATAAATTTTGTTGTATATATAATACAATTGCATGCAACAAAACTTCTACTTGTGTAGACAAAATGTGAGTATGATACCTATATTACCTTAGTGTGGTTTATTTATTGGTATATTTTTGCATGTGTTATTTTATTGGTACATGTGTATGTTGAGGATGCCATGGTATGAATTAAATGGTATGTGTCATACACAATGAATGTTATGGTTATCTAATCATATATATGGTATTGTTAAATGAAATACAAGGTCAACGTTCTATGAGAGGACAAGGGAGAGGTAGAGGAGCTAGTGCTCCTCAAGGAAGGGCCGAAACTTCTGCTCCACCCTAATTGACTGGAATTACCATAGATGTAGCTGAACTTAGAAATATGATTCAGCAAGTAGTATGAAAAACCTTGGAGGGGTTAATACTTGAGAATTTTTTGGCACCAGCTATTGCACCAACTCTTGAACCAGCTGCTGAAGTTTCGGCTACACCTAATACTAGACCAGAGACTGAAAGAGTAGTAGTGGCAACACAGAGTAGGCCCCCAGCTATTAAGGGTTTACTCAGCCAACATTCCCCCAAGAGTTCCAAGGAGCACATGATCTTATGGTAGCAGATAAATGGATAAAATCAGTAGAAAATACCCTGAGGCTATTTACCATGACCGATTCAGAGAAAATGGAGTATGCCACTTTTTTATTCCGAGGAGATGCACGAATTTGGTGGGAAATGACCCAGGAAGTAGTAGATGTCTCTGTCCTATCCTGGATAGCATTCAAGAGACTTTTTAAAGCACAGTACAGGTTTGTAGATGTTGTGGCTGCAAGGGTACAAAAGTTTGTAACCTTACAGCAGGGAGCAATGAGTGTCATTGAATACTCCACCAAGTTTAATGCTTTGGCCAAATTTGCCACCGGAATGGTTAGCACACTTGAACTCAGGAAGGATAGATTTTTATAAGGTTTTCGACCAAATATAGCTATCCATCTAACGTCATGTACACAACTTTCGATGGAATGTGCAGAAGCCTTAAACAGAGCATTAAGAACAGAAGTTAATGCTAACAAGATAAAGGGCAAACCATCCGTTGCACTAGCACTACCTGCAACTGCCACTCAATCTTTTGGCCTTTCCTCATCTACGGGACGCTGTAATTCAGGACCACAAAATTGGAAGGGTAAAAGAAAATTTGTTCCTAACAAATATATGAAGAATTGGTGTAATAACAAAATGTCGCGCCAGAGCACAATTTTCCAATGCCCTCGATGCAAGAGGAACCATATTGGGGAATGTCGTATCAGAGGTAGACAGGCCATCTGTTATAGACGTGGACAACCAGGTTACATCAAAGCTCATTGCAAAGCCTTTTCGCCACCTACTAGATCTCAGCAACAGAATACTACACAACCGATAGCTACTCAACCTGTTCAGACTATCAAGGGGTCATAGTGTATACGATAGCTCAAAACCAAGCAGAGGCTAGCCCTTTCATAGTAACCGGTCAGCTTCTATTTCATTTTACTCCTTTGTATGCCTTAGTAAATTCTGAGGCTACCCATTCTTTTATTGCCTTTGCAATGCTAGAAAGACTGAAAATAGAACCCTTTAATCCATCATATCCTATCTAGGTAGAGATGCTAGATGAGGATAGGGTAAAAATTAAGATGATTTTCCAGGATGAGCAGTTAGTAATACATGGTAAAGAGTTAGGAGTAGATTTAATTGTGTTGAACATATCTGATTTTGATATTATTTTAGGCATGAACTTTTTGGAGAGGTATAATATGAAAATTGAATGTTGAAAGAAGAAGGCCCGATTTCAGTTAAATGATGGGGATAAATTTAGTTTCGATGAAAGTAGATAACTTAGCAAGATTATTAGTAACATGCAAGCTAGAAGTATGTTGAGAAAAGGATGTATGGGATACTTAGCTCATGTTGTACATGAGAGTGAAGTGTCAAAATTAGGGATACAGGATGTTTCTGTAGTAAATGAATTTTGAGATGTATTTCAAGAAGAGTTAGCAAGATTAGCTCCGAAACGAGAAGTGGAGTTTAGTATAAAGCTAGAACCTGGTGCAACCCTAATCTTAAAAGTTCCATAGCATATGGCTCTAGCTGAACTACATGAATTAAAGAAGCAAATACATGAGTTGTTGGAAAAGAGGTTTATGCACCTAAGTCATTCACCGTGGGGAGCACCAATATTATTTGTAAATAGAAAAATGGGTCGCTCCTATGTGTATTAACTATAGAGAGTTGAATAAGCGGACAGTGAAAAATAAGTATCCACTGCCCCGGATAGATGACTTCTTTGATCAATTCAAAGGAGTATCAGTGTTTTCAAAAATTGATCTAAGGTCAAGATATCATCAGTTACGAATTACCAACAAGGATATATCCAATACTGCCTTTCGCACTCATTATGGACACTACGAGTTTGTTGTGATGCCTTTCGGGTTGACTAATGCTCTAATAGTTTTTATGGAATTAATGAATAGAGTATTTTATGACTGTTTGGACAGATTTCTCGTGGTGTTTATAGATAATATTCTGATATATTCCCAGTCAAAAAGTGATCATACCCAACATTTGAGGTTTGTGCTACAACGATTGAGGGAGTGTAAGCTGTATGCCAAATTCTTAAAATGTGAGTTTTCGATGAAAAAAGTAGTATTCCTAGGACATGTAGTGTCAAAAGAAGGGATAATGGTGGATTATAGTAAGGTAAAAGCAATTTTGGAGTGGTAAAGGCTCAAAACTGTTAGAGAAGTAAGAAGTTTTTTTTGGGTCTTGCAGAGTATTATAGGAGATTTGTGCAAGCATTTGCACGGATTGCTAAAGCACTCACTAATCTAACTCGGCAGTGAACCATATTCCTTTGGTCAGATGGTTGTGAGGAGAGCTTTTACATCTTGAAAAGGCGACTAACCATTGCTCTTATTTTGGTATTGCTTAAGGATAAAATAGAGTATAATGTATATTGTGATGCTTCATATTAAGGATTAGGGACAGTTGTGATGCAAAATGGGAAAGTGATAGCATATGCATCAAGACAATTGAAGGATTATGAGACATGCTATTTAATCCATAATTTGAAATTAGCAGCGGTTGTATTTACCCTGAAGATATGGAGACATTATTTATATGAGGTTAAATGTAATATCTATACAGATCACAAGAGCCTGAAATATTATTTCACCCAAAAAAAGCTAAATATGAGGCAGAGAAGATAGTTGGAACTAGTTAAAGACTATGATTGCGAGATAAAGTACCAGCCTGGAATGGCGAATGTAGTAGCGGATGCACTCAGTAAGAAGGGTGTGGTGTCCCATTTGAATGCCTAAAAAGGAGCACAACAGGAGTTAACAGAGGAAAAATTGGAGGTGATAGTGGGGCAAATCACTAAATTAGAAATTCAAGCTACTTTATTAGAAGAGATAAAGGAGAAATAAGTTGTTGACAACTGGTGTCAGAACATTCACAATTAGATGCAAGAAGACTAGAAAATAGTTTTTTAGATAAGTAGAGATATCCTTTAGTTCCAAGGTAGAGTGTGTTTACCCCAAGATCCGAAACTCAAGTAAAAAGCCCTAAGTGAGGCTCATGATATGCTCTACACTGCAAATCTCGAGGGTATAAAGATGTATCAGGATCTCAAAAGAAACTTCTGGTGGAATGGAATGAAGAAGGATATAGGAGATTACGTATCAAAATGCTTAATCTACCAGCAAGTAAAGGCTGAACATCAGAGACCTTCTAGATTGTTATAGCCGTTGAGGATCCCAAAATGAAAATGAGAAGAAATTTCCATGGATTTTATTGTTGGACTTTCCAAAGTACAAAAGGGATTTAATGCTATCTAGGTGATAGTAGATAGATTGACCAAGATAGCTCACTTAATTCTCATGAAAGACACCACCAATATGTCAAATAGAGGCTCTCGATTTGTATCAATTTTTTGGGGGAGCTTACAGAGAGCATTAGGCACCCAATTAGTTTTTAGTACTACCTATCACCCGCAGACAAAGGGACAAACTGAGAGAGTCAACCAGATTATAGAAGACATACTAAGGGCATATTGTTTGGATTATTAGGTGTCATGGCATGATATGCTACCCTTAAGAAAATTTGCGTATAATAATAGCTATCAAGCCACTATTAAGATGGTACCCTATAAAGCTCTTTGTGGGAGAAAGTGTATATCCCACTGTACTGGGATGATTTTGCTGAAAAAGGTGAGATTAACCAAGCTCTAGGGTCAGAGCAAACTCAGAAAATAATTAAAGATGTATAGGTGATCAAGGAAAGAATAAAATAGGCTCAAGATCGACAAAAAAATTACGTCGACTTAAAAAGAAAAATGGTGGAATTTCAAGTTGGCAATAAAGTTTTTGTAAAAGTTACTCCAAAAAAGCACATGATTTTAGGCACTCCGTGCAATCTCATAATTTTTCGAATGTAAATCTTTGCTAACTAATCCGTATTGGTGCTATCCTTCACGGAAATAAAGTGAGCGGTCTTGGTCAATCTATCTACTATTACCCAGATAGCATTAAATTCTTTTTGTACTTTGGGAAGTCTGACAATAAAATCCATAAAAATTTCTTCCCATTTCTATTCTGGAATCCTGAATGGCTGTAGCAATCCAGAGGGTCTCTGATGCTCAACCTTTACTTGTTGCCATATTAAGCATTTTGATACATAATCTCCTATATCCTTTTTCATTCCATTCCACCAAAAGTTTCTCTTGAGATTCTGATACATCTTTACACCTCCGGGATGAGCGGTGTAGAGCATATCATGAGCTTCACTTAGGACTTTCTTCTTGAGTTCTGAATCTTAGGGCAAACACACTCTACCTCAGAACTGAAAGATATCTCTACTTATCTGAAAATCTATTTTTTGGCCTTTTTGCATTTGTTGGCGAATGTTTTGACACCAGTTGTCAACTGTTTGTTTCTCCTTTATCTCTTTCAACAAAACAGGTTGAATTTCTAATTTAGTGATTTGCCCCACCATTACCTCTAATTTTCCCTCTATTAACTTCTATTGTGCTCCTTTTTGGGCAATCAAATAGGACACCACAACCTTCCTACTAAGTGCATCCACTACTACATTCACCTTTCCAGGTTGGTACTTTATCTCACAATCATAATCTTTAACTAATTTCAACCATCTTCTCTGCCTCATATTCAGCTCTTTTTGGGTGAAATAATACTTCAGGCTCTTGTGATCTGTGTAGATATTACATTTAACTTCATACAAATAATGTCTCCACACCTTTAAGGCAAATACAATCGCTACTAATTCCAAATCATGGGTTGGATAGCGTGTCTCATAATCTTTCAATTATCTTGATACATACACTATCACCTTCCCATTTTGCATTAGAACTGCCCCTAATCCTTGATATGAAGCATCACAGTATACATTATATTCTACTCCATCCTCAGGCAATACCAAAATAGGAGCAGTGGTTAGTCACCTCTTCAAGACTTGAAAGCTCTCCTCACAACCATCTGACTAAAGGAATGAGGTTCCTTGCCGAGTTAGATTGGTGAATGGCTTAGCAATCCATGCAAATCCTTGTACAAATCTCCTAAAATACCCCGCAAGACCCAAAAAATTTCTTACTTCTCTAACAGTTTTGGGCCTTTGTCACTCCAAGATTGCTTTTACCTTACTAAAATCCACCATTATCCCTTCCTTTGACACTACATGTCCCAAAAATACTACTTTTTCCATCCAAAACTCACATTTTGAGAATTTGGCATACAACTTACGCTCCCTCAATCGTTG
>CP135557.1:4476891-4496446 GCA_032402905.1 Khaya senegalensis | reverse complement strand
TATGAATTGGTTATTATTATTATTATTAAGAATATTATTTTTATAATTGATTTGGTGATACATATATGGGTAGGTATTAAAAGACAGTGATGATATAAATTATTTTATATTAGAAAGAAATTATAAAAATATTGCATATGTAATCATTAGAATTTTAATAAATTACCAAAATTTTCTTGAGTAATAATATAGGGTAAATGAGTAATATGAGTATATAATGAATTGTGGAGAGATGTATAAGTGGCCAACATTCTTGAAATTCGATTCAAAATTTTTTTACACACCGGTAAAGCTGCTTAGGATAAAATGGAATAATGATTTATTATTTATTGTAATGCTCTTTAGGGTATGTGGAACCCACAGTCGTTCTTGTGGTATCCGGAATTATATGTGAGAAACTACGGCAGTCTTCCATGGCGCCTTTAGGCACGTTGAACCCATGGTAGAAAGCGGCAGTTCGCCATGGCGCCTTTAAGGACATGTTGAATCCATGGTAACACTATAATTGTGCCCAACTTATTCATGTATTGGTATGTAAGATAAATAATGTGGTTACGATCCATAATTTATCTAAGTATAACTGATCAAATGAAAAGAAAACATGATAGTAGAATTAAAATAAATAGAGTAGAAAGTATATAGAGGAAAGTGGTACTATATTATGATTAATTGTAATATCCTAATTTGAATAGTTGGGATGGGCTAGTCCTAACTAGTTATTATTGTAACATTGAATATACGAAATATATTGTTGTCTTGATTAGTTATTATTTGTATAGTTAAAATATTGTGATTTATTAAATTATTTTGTTAGATTTTATGGTTCTTACTAAGTAATTTTAAATTACTCAGTTCGTGGTTAAAATAATTTTCAAGTATAATTAATAGGGCAATGGAATCGAGTAAACTCTCGGAACAGTGACCTATCAAGAGAATTAGGCATACTAGATTTTGATACTGTAATAATTATACTTTTATTATAAATTGTATTTTTAATATATTGTATATATTGTAAATAAGTATTATATTGAATGGTGATGAATGTTTACTTTAACTATAATAAAAAAAGAAAAAATTTTAGTGTTTTTTTTTTTTATACTTGTTTAGAAATCATTACTTATATTTTAAATGGGTATTGTAATCCGACAGTTATGATAAATATGAAAAAATGATTCTATCGTGTTGCATGGTGGATTCTAGATGGAAATGTGAAATATTTAGTTTAAATATTGTGATGAATAAGTTTTATGAATAAATTTGAATAAATAGTTGGAAATTCTATATATTTATCATGCATTCGTAATAAAGGTTAATGTGAAAACAAAAAAGTGTCACAAGTTGATCTAACTAACCATAGGCTAGACCTTGTCTAGGAGATCAACGGGTTGGTCTACGTGACCATAGGTTGAACCCTGATACCTTACATGTGAAACCCATAACCCCAATATATATATGTGCATACATGTATATATATATATATATAAATTAAATATTTAAAATTTAAATTTATTTAGCCAATCTGTGAATATCAAAGAAAACTCATATTAAATATTTTTTTAATAAAAATAAAATATTCATATTTATAAATTACAACCATAATTTTAAAATATATGTCCAAAATTTTGTAAAATAAAACATGATATGACGTCTTTTGAAATTCTTGCTATATCTGAGAGGAACCACCCGAAGTCATCTCTCTACTAACCATACTTGAAAAGTTAATCAACCACAAGGGTAAGTAATTAAAAATTACTTAGTAAGAATCCAAAACTTTAATAGATACATATTCGACTTAATCCATTCACTAGAATAGCATTTCCACTTAAATAGTAATTTTTATAAAAATTTCGGTAAGAGTTAGCTTATATATATAGACTACACTACCTGCAAAGAAACTAGAACACTCTCAATATTATTTAGTAATGACTTACTATTTTTTTAACAGATATCAATATCACTACACATCGTCTTTTAGCATATAGAAGTATTTTGTTACATATTTCTTTTTCACACTCTTTTTTGTTCTATTTCTATACCATTCTAATTCTGTTTATTCTATTTTTCCAGTCTAAAGTATGAATTCTACTTTTGTATTTTACTCTATATTCTAATAGTATAATATACATACTAAACTATATAGCATACATAAGCATGTAAGCAAAATAATTTAGTACATTCCATTTATTCTGCTTTGATTTTGATTCATTTTATTCTAAACTAGTCATAATTAGGGTATGCTATGGATTGTAGCCACCATACTCATCATACACATATCCATTCCTCTATCAAATTGTGTGCAAAGATCGGTTCTACCATGGGTTCAACATACCCCTTAAGGCACCATGACAAATAATCACTTCCTATCATGGATTCAACATACCCTCCAAGGCACTATGGAGAACTGTCATGATTACAACATACTCTTTTGGACACTACAAGGATGACTATAGGTTCAGTTTACCCCTCAAGAAGCCACGGTTAAAATAATAATAATAATTACGTTCCATTATAAGCGGCTCTACCAGTATGTAGGAAAGTTTTGTAAATCCATAATTATCCTAATTATACAATTTTCTTATATAATCATTATTACCACTTTATCTTTAACTATTCTTAAGGGCATTTCGATAATTTCACATTAACCATAATAATCACATATAATAACATTCTCATAATTCCTTACTAACATTAAAAGTAATTCACACACATTACTAAATCACACAAATACAAGTGCATGTACCCATAATCAATAATCATAATAAAATAATAATACCTATTAATATATATACATATTTACATATATATACATATATATGAATATATCCATATGTACTATCTTATAATGCCATATCATACATTATGATTAAAATATACAATGTCGTAAAAGTATTTTAAAATACTTTGGTATGGCGATGGATGTTGACGGAATATATTACACATTCTAATATAATCCATTTTATTTTCAATAACCGATAAAAATCATCCCAACACTTCTAAATTTCATAAACATACATATTCTCTATCAATGAAATTTAATTTAGTATATTCCATAACTACGATTATTCATACCCATTCTTCCATTTTTATCCACCTAAATCAAATTCTATCAACTCTAATGTTTTACAATACATTTATAAACATATATAAACATATCATAAAACAACATTTAAAGTTACTCAAATAGTAATTAAAATTATCATTTTACCTTTTCTTCATTTATTTTCTGTTTTAACCAACCTAATCAAGTTCAATCAATTCCGTTGTTTCACCATACCATCATTAACATATAATCCTCTAAAAAATCAGTAAGCAAAACCTTAATGAACAGTATCTAAAATATCTAATTTTACCCCTTTTTCTATTTTTTTTCCAATTTACATATGTAAATTAATTCCTACCAATTTTCTTTATTCCCTAATACATTTATACACATTTAAACATATTAAAACACATCAAAATCAAGCATTTAAGTACTCCATGAACAATGGTTGAATATGTCCTACTATACATAAACTAAATTTTTTCTCTTTACACAATTTTATTCACTTCAATCTACTTTTCAAACATTTAATTTCATAAATTATCTAAATTTGATTATTTATATATATATATATATACATATAGATACATATGCATAATTATGCATTAACACCAAAAATACCCTCATCATCAAGATACTAACCCTGTTGATGTCTCGAAAAGTTCACATCCATATCCTACAGTGCCATATTACTTGTAAAAATCACAATCCACAAAGGGTGAGCGAAATAGCTCAGTAAGGAAACATAATATTCTAGTACATAATTTGTTTCCCTACTATATATGTTATACGATACTGATAACGTAGAGGTTATTAAACTCATATCGTCTTAACATAATGTAACGAGATAAATACACTCTGACCATACACTTTGTATCACTATCCATATAATACTCATAGTTATTGTATAGAATGCAAATAAATCTACATGCATTTCGAAATCAATATCACATGACATTTTCAACAAATTATCAACAAATATATGACTGGTCAAGCTAACATAGTTATGGATCATAGCCACAAAATAAATTCACCCAACCCTCATCCATTCACACCACTCGTCTATCAGGCTAAGTGTATATTTTACATATGATCGATCATATAATCTAGCTATAACCAAGCCAGCGAGTGTGAAGGGTATCTGGATATTCGGATCTATAACTAATATAGTCATACAATTAATACCACACGGCCTAAAGCCATGCATTCATTTTTTGAAAACTATTGTACACTCAAACCATGCACAATGAATACCACATATGCATACCTATACACATAGAAATGATAAATAACGTCTACATCTCGATTTTATGCGCATATGAAATTCGTTGACATAATGAATACATAATGCACTTGCAGATAGTGATACCTAACCAAAAATTCATAACACTTTCAAAATCACATACACTCGCAAATTGTAACACCCGTCTATTTAAAATCAACCACATAAGATATAATTTGATTTTTTTTTTAACATAAAGATATATATGTATATATATATATATATACATATACACATAGATACATACGCATAATTATGCATTAACACCAAAAAATACCCCTATTATCAAGATACTAACCCTGTTAACGCCTCGAAGAGTTCGCATCCATATCCCGCGGCGTCACATTACCTGTAAAAACCACAATTCACAAAGGGTGAGCGAAACAGCTCAGTAAGGAAACATAATATTCTAGTACAGAATTTGTTTCCCTACCATATATACTATACGATACTGATGACGTAGAGGTTATTAAACTTATATCGCCTTAACATAATCTGACGAGATAAATACACTTCGACCCTATACTCTGTATCACTATCCACATAATGCTCATAGTTATTATATAGAATATAAATAAATCTACTTGCATTTCGAAATCAAAACACATGACATTTTTAACAAATTATCGACAAATATATGACCGGTCGTGCTAACACAGTTATGGATCGTGGCCACAAAGTAAATTCGCCCAACCCTCATCCATTGACACCACTCGTCTATCGGGCTGAGCATATATTTTATACATGATCGATCATATAATTTGGCTATAACCAAGCCAGCGGGTGTGAAGGGTATCTGAATATTTGGATCCATAACTAATGTAGTCACACAATTAATACCACATGGCCTAAAACCATGCATTCATTTCTTTTTGAAAACTATTGTACACTCAAACCATGCACAATAAATACCACATATGCGCACCTATACACACAGAAATGATAAATAACGTTCACATCTCGATTTTATGCGCATATAAAATTCGTTCACATAATGAATGTATAATGCACTTGCGGATAGTGATACCTAACCAACAATTCATAACACTTCCATAATCACATACACTCGCAAATACCCAGTTTACCAATTTCACTGGGATTTATTCATCACAATTATAATTTCTACTATTACGATAAATATATCGTATACTATCCAATATTAATGGATAACCATATCAACGCATTATTTACTATTAAAGAAAATTTACATAATAATTATAACTACTATAATTATTATGACAACTAACGTGCAATGTCTTGAATATTACAATCTATTCTAAATTCTATTAACCACGTTCCAATCACACGGCTATAATAATAATTCATTTATACATTCCAACAACCATATAAAGTATTATACATGCATAACACATCAAAATATTTCTAAATTTCCATAATAATAACCAAAGTTACTATTTTACCCTTCTTTCAAATTTTTCCTCATTTTGTCCACCCAAATCAATTCCTACTAGTTTCATTTGCTCCCTAACATACCTAACACATTCAAACATACCATAACATGTTAAAATATAACATTTAGAGGCTTAATAAACAGTACTCCGAATTTACCATTTTGCCCCTCTTTCAATCTTCTTCCATTTTATACATTATTCTATACCCAATTTCGTCTAAACACCATCCCTAAATCCATTCCTACACAAATCAACTACCAATCACAAATTCCATAAAAGAAAATTACATTTCCTTACCTTAAAATATGCCAATTGTTTGATTAAACCTCTCAATACCGCAAAACCACCTAAATCACCATTAAAAACCATAAACCACTTTTAAAAACTACTTTTCATCAAACCCATAAATTGAAACTTAGTGAAATCAAGAACTTTTACCGTCAGATTAAAGCTCTCGACGCGTAGAACAATTTTTCCTTCTACGGTAACGCGTTTAATCGGGCGGATTAAAAGATTTCGCTTGATTTTGTCCAAAAAAATTGAAAGAGAATGGGAGAAGCACCTCACGGCAAAGAAGAAGAAAAAACAACTTTTGTTTCAATTCTGAAAAGTCAACCATACTTATCCAAATCCATACTTTTCAAAATTATACTATTGCCCAAAAATATTTCAAAGCTTGCATTTAGCTCCCAAGAAAATTATGAGACTACCCAAGCCATTTTTATATTCTTTCACATTAGTCCATCAATTTTAATTACCATTTTTTCTTCTAATTCCTTGTGAAAAGACCATTTTACCCCTAATAAAGAAAATTGGTCACTTTGGTCCTTTTTCATCCTTTATAAAGAAATTCACATCCTAATTCAATTCTACTTTTTCTATACCTTATTTACAACATTTACAAGAGTTCTGGATGATCAAAATCTGGCAAAGTCCTTCCGACCCTTAACGTAATGACCATTTTGCCCTTTTTAGCAAAATTGTCCCTTTTTGTCCAAAATAGAAATTTTGGCATTCTTATGCTTATAAAATCTATTTTTCCTTCTAACACACTCTATCATACTAATTTATATTCTTGACATCTAACTTGATCAATCAAAATTTTATCAAATAACGATTTTACCCTTTTTACTTCCAACTTCCCAAAAATATACCAACCGCGTCTCGAATTGAAATTAAATATACCAACATAATGTTTATGAAATTCTAAGACTTTTTATGAGGCCAAAACTCACTTTGGCCTCAATTTTGAGTGAAAAGACTATTTTGCCCTTACCCGACAAAATAACTTACTTAATCGATTTTCACTCGGTCTCCTTCCAATAACTCCATAAAACATTTCCAACGATAAGAGATAATAAAAATTAGGGTTTATTTATATCTGAGTGTCACACAAATACTCAGTCTACCAGATTCACTGAAATTTATTCATTACATTTATAATTTCTACTATCATAATAAATATATCGTATAACTATCCAATATTAATAGATAACTACATCAACACATCATTTACTAATAAAGAAAATTTACAAAATAATTATAATTACTATAATTATTATGACAACCAACATCCAATGTCCTGAATATTATAATATAATCTAAATTTTATTAACCATGCTCCGATCACACAACTATAATTATAATTCATTTACACATTCCAACAACCATATAAAGCATTATACATACATAACACATTAAAATATTTCTAAATCTTCACAATAATAATTAAAATTATAATTTTACCCTTCCTTCAATTTTTTCTCATTTTGTCCACCAAAATCAATTTCTACTAATTTCATTCACTCCGTAACACACCTATAGACATTCAAACAAATCATAATATATTAAAATCTATCATTTAGAGGCTCGATAAACAGTACTTCAAATTTATCATTTTACCCCTCTTTCTAATTTTCTTCTATTTTTTATATTATCCGATACCTAATCTCGTCTAAACATCATCCCTAAATCCATTCCTACACAAATCAACCACTAATCACAAATTTCATAAAAGAAAATTACATTTTCTTACCTTTAAAATATGCCAAATACTTTAGTAAACCTCTCGATACTGCAAAACCACCGTCAAATTAAAACTCTTGATGCGTAAAACAATTTTTTCTTCTGCGGTAACGCGTTTAATCGAGCAGATTAAGAGATTTTGCTTGATTTTTTTTTTCAAAAAATTGAAAGAGAAAGAAATGGGTAACTCACGGCAAGGGGAAGAGAAAAAGTTAGTTTGCTTCAATTTTGAAAAGTCAACCAATCTTATCCAAATTCATATTTTTAAAAATTATACTATTGCCCAATAACTTTTCAAAACTTGCTTTTAATTCCTAAAAAAATTATGAGACTACCCAAACTATTTTTATATTCTTTCACTTTAGTCCATCAATTTTAATTATCACTTTTTTTTCTAATTTTTTGTGAAAAGATCATTTTACCTCTAATAAAGAAAATTGATCATTTTAGTCATTTTTCATCTTTTCTAGAGAAATTCACATTCTAATTCAATTTCGTTTTTTCTATATCTTATTTACAACATTTACAAGAGTTCTAGGTGATCAAAATGTGACAGTCCTTCCGACCCTTGACGTAATGACCATTTTGCCCTTTTTAGCAAAATTCTTCCTTTTTGTCTAAAATAATAATTTTGACATTTCTAGGGTTATAAAATTTATCTTTCCTTCTAACACACTCTATCATACTAATTTATATCCTTAACATCTGGTTTGGTCAATCAAAACTTTATCAAAATAAAAATTTTACCCTTTCTATTCTGACTTCGCAAAAAATATACTAACCACGTCTCAAATTAGAATTAAACTTACTAACATGATATTTATGAAATTCTAAGATTTTTTTTTTTTTGTGATCAAAACTCATTTTAACCTCAATTTTAAGTGAAAAGACTATTTTGTCCATACCCAACAAAATGACATGTTTAATCAATTTTCACTCGATCTCCTTCCAATAACTTCATAAAATATTTTCAAGGACAATAGATAATAAAGATTAGGGTTTACTTATATCTGAGTGTCACAGGTGTGGGCCCTGGCCAAGGTGGCATGGCAATACAAAATTTATTTGTAGGTATGTAGGATGAGGATTATGTCAGAATTATGGTCATGATTCATAGTTACCATAATTATGACCGATCTAGAATAAAATGAATTAAAATCAGAATCAAAATATAATAAATGGACTGTACTAAATTATTTTACTTACATGCTGATGTATGCTATACAATTTAGTATGTATACTATATTATTAGAATATAGAATAGAATACAAAAATAGAATTTAGACTTTAGACTGAAAAAAAAAAAAAAACAAAATAAGCAAAATTAGAATGGTATAGAAATAGAATAAAAAAGAGTGAGAAAAAGAAATGTGTAACAGAATGTTTCTGCGTGTTAAAAGACGATACATAGTGGTATTGATATTTATTGAAAAAGTAGTAAGTTGTTACTGAGTAATATTCGGAGTGTTATGGTTTCCTTTACAGATAGTTTAGTGTATATATATAGGCGAACTTTTGCCAAAGTTTTTATAAAAATTACTATTCATGTGATAGAGTGTTATTTTATTGAATGGATTAAGTTAAATACATACTTGCTAGAGTTTTGGATTCTTAAATATGGTTGATTGTCCTTTTAAATATGGTTAGCGATGAGATAGCTCTAGGTGGTTCCTCTGAAACATAGTAAGAATTTCAAGAAACAGCATATCATAGTTTGTTTTACAAAATTTTGGACATGTAGTTCAAAACTACGGTTGTAATTTATAAATGTGTATATTTTACTTTTATTAGAAAAAGATATTTAATAGAAGTTTTTCTTTGATATGCATGATTTGATTAAATAAATTAAAATTCTGGTTATTTAATTTGAATATATATATACATGTATACGTATATATATATATATATTGAAGTTATGGGCCTCACAACAAGACTTTTCCTGAATCACTAAGCATGTTACAAATAGCAAAAGTAAACATGAAGAAGTACAAGCTCGTATTCATAGTACAAAAAGACAAAGGAAAGTTTAAGGTAAAGGATAAGAATAAAAAGGACAATAGGAGTAAAAGTATGTCCAAGCTCAATGCATTTACACCGAAGTGAAAAGGTAAAGTACCTAAGGAAAGAACATGCTTCTATTGTGGTGAAATTGGACAATGGAAAAGAAATTGCAAAATTTAGTTGGAGGATTTAAAGAAGAAGAGAAATGAGACTTCTACTTTTGATATTTTTATTATAGAAATTAATTTTTCTACTTTTACTTTATGGGTATTAAATACTAGATATGGTTCTCATATTTGTCTTAATGTATAGAATCTTAAAAGAAGTAGGACATTGGCAAAAGGAGAAGTGGACCTATGCATAGGAAATGAAGCAAGAGTTGCTACATTAGTCGTAGGATCATATATTTTATCTTTACCCACTGGACTTGTTTTAGAATTAGAGGATTGTTATTATATGCCTGTGGGAATCCCATACCCATTTAAATATATGTGATGACTTCTAAATAAGTATATAAAAAAACACTAATTTTTTTTTTCTTCTTCTATTATAATCAAAGTAGACATTTATCACCATTCAACATGTATACTTATTTACAACATGTACAATATATTAAAAATATGATTTATAATAAAAGTATAATTATTATAGCAACAAAATCTTGTATGCTCAACTCTCTTGACAGGTTACTGTCTTGAGAATTTGTCCAGTTCCGTTGCCCCATTAGTTATACCTAAAAATTATTTCAACCATGAAGTGAGTAATTTAAAATTATTCAGTAAGAACCATAAAACCCAATAAAATAATTTAACAAATCATAATATTTCAACCATACAAATAATAACTAATCAGGAAAATAATATATTCCGTATATCCAACGTTACAACAATAACTAGTCAGGACTAACCCATCCTAACTATATAATTAACAGTTTAATTAGGATATTACGCATAATCATAGTATAGTACCATTTTCCTCTGTACATTTTCTACTCTATTTATTCTAATTCTACTATCATATTCTCTTTACATTTGACCAATCATACTTAGGTAAACTATAGATCGTAACCACATTATTTATCTTACACACCAATATATGAATAAGTTGGGCACAATTATAGTGCAACCATGATTTCAACATGCCCTTAAGGGCGCCATGACAAATTGCCGCTTCCTACCATGGGTTCAACGTGCCTAAAGGCGTCATGGAGGACTGCCGTGGTTTCTTACATATAATTATAAACACCACAAGGATAACTATGCGTTCCACATGCCCCAAAGAGTGCCACAGTAAATAATAAATCATTATTCCATTTTGTCCTAAACAACTTTGCCAGTGTATGAGAAAATTTTGAAATCATACCTCAAGAATGTTGACCACTTATACATCTTTCCATAATTTATCATATACCCATATTATCTATTTATCCTTTACTATTATTCAAAGGCATTTTGGTAATTTACTAAAATTCTAATAATCACATATGTAACATTTTTATAATTTCGTCCCAATATAAAATAATTTATACCTATTGTTGCCTTTCAACACCTACCAATATATATACCACCAAATCAATTATAAAAATAATATTTCTAATAATAACAATATTATTTTATATTGAGAAAAAATTATAAAAATATTATATATGTGATTATTAGAATTTTAATAAATTACTAAAAAGCTATTGAGTAATAGTAAAGAGTAAATAGGTAATATGAACATATGATAAATTATGGAAAAATGTATAAGTGGCCAATATCCTTGAGGTACGATTTCGAAATTTTCTTGCACACCGGCAGAATCGCTTAGGACAAAATAGAATAATAATTTATTATTTACTGTGATGCTCTTTGGAACACGCGAAACCCACAGTCGTCCTTGTAGTGTCTGAAATTGTATGTGAGAAACCACGTCAATTCTCCATGGCGCCATTGGACACGTTGAATCCATGGTAGAAAGCGGCAGTTTGCCATGGCACTCTTAAGGGCATGCTGAACCCATGGTAGCACTATAATTGTACCAAACTTATTAATATATTGGTGTGTAAGATAAATAACGTGATCACGATTCATAGTTTGCCTAAGTGTAACATCCTGAAATTTTTATACTCTTAAAACCCTGTCATGGTGTTAAAATACCGTATTTTTGGGAGTTTTGATAAGAGAGAGAGTTGACCGGTATTCGAGACAGCGTACTGTATGAGCAGAAAATACAGTATTTCATCACCGGTATCAGAAATTTGATGACGGAAATGAAAAACTGTAATTTTCTTCGTCCGTGCCCGACTATATAAGCGGGAAGGGGTCGGAAAACCCGGAAAACAAAAATTCACTTTTTCCTCCATTTTCTCTCTCTTCTCTCTCTCCTCCCCACGGCTCTCTCTCCTGTGAACAGTGATTTTCGTCACCGGACCTCAGATCACCTCACCACCGGCGAGTGGAGGACTGTCGGACCGTCGCGAGTGCAACGCCGCCAACCCCGCCTGGAACGCCGCTGCCACGTGCCCTCACGCGCCGCCTGAAGCTCCGCCGACGTAAACTTTGACCGGCGATTCACGGCGGACGGCGGCGAGTTGACCGACACCTCCGGCGCGTCTGGCACCGTCTCGCCGCCCTCTTCACGGTGGTGTGCCCCGTTCCGACATTTGGTCACCGGATTCCGGCGTGGGAAGGCTGATCGGGAAGGGGTATTTCTGGCAAGATTCCGGCGATTGGAGTAGTTCCGGTGGAACCTGAACTGACCAGTGTGTTCTCCAACACTCGTACTTCGACGTGGTATGTTTAGATTTCAATTTGGAATAGGTTTCGATGATGATTTTAGGGTCCAAAGTAGGTTCCTTAACATCTGAACATTTAGGATGATTGATGATTTTGAAGGCTTTAATTTGTATTTTGTGGCATATGGACACCATAGACAGCATCCCGACATCGCAAGGATCGCGATGGTGCGTTCCGTTCATGAAACGGAAGCCGAAATTTCGTGGGTTGAATAGTATTCATGAATAGTGCTTGGTGAACAGTAACTTGCACGTTTTTCGAGAAAAATTTCGTAGCGTACGTAGGAGTATTTCGAACGCGTATACCCTCTCTGGGACAATTTTTCATCATTCGTATAGGCACTGGGTGCCCGGAGGTAAGATAATATAATATTTAAATTGTGAAAAAATAGGTTTTAACATTTATAATATTTATAATTGCATGAATGTAGATTATAATAATTGATTAAATTGTAGAAAAGTCCCATTGACGAAGAATGGGCATGATTGTGCAATTAGAAGTGTTGACATTCGTGTGTTAAATATATATATATATAAGCGTAAAATAGTTACCGTCGACCTGCAGTGCTAGATTAGGTATTCTAAAATACCTATACAGCATTGTATGTCCCATGTTTGTATTTACATATATTTATATGGTAGGAACGCTTGTATATATATACACGTAATTATGCCCTTATGATAGAATGATTGAGTAGATGCTGCATGCGATGTTTTGCAATGCTATTCGAATTAACATGTGTGCATACGTTAGTATATTATATTTATTGTGCCGTGGTAAGGTAATGATATATTTTTACTTGTGATGTCATGTTGGGATTGCGTTTAATAACGCAATATATGATAACCAATTAAAATAGGTTTCTGCGAAATTGTATTAATAGTGGTATAGTGTATCCATGTGTTTGAATTGTAATATATTTCTATGTTTTATCTTGGTTGTCTTATGGGATATTTATATGCCAGGGTGGAATATGTTTTTATAACTAAGTATTACTAGCCTTACGATAAATCCATACGTATGAAATCCTTTTGGAAGATAAGGACTAATAAATGTGTTTCATAGGTAGTTATACTACCTATAATGAAATTATTAACGTGTTGTTTGAGTAATGTAGGCAAAATAGTCATATTGTGATGACTGAGTCGATTATGAATAAATTTGTGTGGATACTGGTATAATTGGGATAATTATGGATCGGTAGTTTTTCCGTTACCTTAGTAAAGCCGCTTAGGACGGAGCAGAATCATTATAGTAAGACTGTGGTGCCCTTTAAGGTATGTTGAACCCACAGCAGCTCCGGATTGATAATAAGACTGTGGTGCCCTTTGAGGTATGTTGAACCCACAGCAGCTCCGTATTGATAGTAAGACTGTGGTGTCTTTCGAGGCATGTTGAACCCACAGCAATTGAGAAATGATAATAAAAACCATGGTGCCTGCGGGGTATGTTGAACCCATGGTTGGAAGCGGCTGTTTGTCATAGCGTCCTTGGGTACATGTAACCCATGGCAGAGTTAATTATACTGTTAGTCTAAGGAACCCGGTGTGGGCAAATGACTATTGTATACATATATTGAAGTGTACGGTGGATATCATGACCATTATCCATAAATTAGTTATCTATAACCAATCTATAAGGAAATGAATTCTGGTGTCTACTAGATTCAAATTATATGATAGAATACTTCTGTCTGCTAGGCGTTGCTTGTGTTTGTGTGAATAACGATGAGGCAGTAACACGCTGTGTTATTTGGTATGGGGACTGTCCTGGTTTTCTTGTGTAAGTAAGGCAGCTTATATGTATAAGCAAATTCTTGCCGAATTCCTATAAGAAATACTATTCATACAACCATTTATGACCTCCCTTTATACTCTGGTTTTCATATGTAGCGGAGGGTCTAGGAATACCTTTAGTTGCAGTCACAAATAGATTATTGTTATGATTGTGAATTGCAGAAATTGCGGAAGTCTAATCATACCTTGGCAAGTGTCAAGTCTATAAGAGAGAACTTAATCTTGCAGAAACAGAGAGCTAGCATCAGCTTGAAAAAGGAGAATTAGTATTTAAATAAAATAATGGGTTAGGCAATATCTAGGCCGCGTCACTTCTAGTATATAGAATCTTGTCTAGCTCACTGGTACGCTTGTGAAACGAAAGGAATATGGGTGAATCCATAATAGATTAAAGATCACGTGAGAAGTTTGAGGATATTATTGAAAAGGTGTATTGGATGTATGGCGGGTCATTTGATTTATTAGTTTACACGTTTATAAGTTTGTTTATGAGTTTACATTGTTATCATCCGTACCCTTAAGCGAACGACTAGGTTAAATTGATATGTGACCTTATAATAGTATAGTCAAGGTTTAATGTAGGTGAAAGAATTCCTAGTATGGGATAAAGAATGGAGAACGTGTATTGGTGATTATAGTATAACTGTCAGGTTGTCTTGCTTTAGTGAATATAAAGAGATAATATGAATGTATGATAACATAGACTGGTAATGAACCAGTATTGAGATAATTGTGATATGTGGATCGGATATGTATGTTCCCTCTCCCTCAGCTGGGCTTGTAAGCCAGTTTCTAATGGAGATGTGACGTTAAGACTGTGGTACTCTGAGGGGTAGGTGAAATCCGCAGCTGTCCTCCAAATGGCCCAGTGGCTTAGAGCAACAGCCATGATCCATGATGTTTCTCAGTATAATTAATAACTTGTAAACGCAATGAAATTCCTATTACCAATCTTTCGAGAGTGGAAATGGCATACAGAAACAGTTTTATCGTTTTTATTAATACCCTCAGTTGTATCTATATTCAGATGTTTGAAATATTTGTATCCTATGTGGGTATTGATTGTGTACCTAGGATATTTTGGCTATCTCAGGCCGAGTGTGTGATTGATACTGTGTAGTTATATCGGCTTCTAAGCAGTTCCTCTGTATGGGGCTGCAGCATTAGTCGTTATTTATACGAATAACTATGTAATGATTTTATATGATCATGTAGGTGTTCGTTGATAAGAATAGAAATAGAACTTAAACGGACACAGGTGATAACATGATTCATTTAGAAAATATATTGATTGAGATTGCATTATCTGTATATGGTATATCATGAGGAGTGTTACTCTGATTGAGATAATTATACAGAATTCATAGATGATATAGTGCTTAGAGTTCTAAAGGAAATGATATGATATCTGGTGTGCATTATTGAACATATGCTTGTTGGAACATGTACCTTGATATATGGACATGCATTTACTTGAGTGTGGAATTGTGTGAAATGGCCAAAATAAGTAGGGATTCAGGTGACATGCTCCTTCCTTTATTTAAGTATTGTATTATCTTACTGAGCCATGTGGTGTGCTCACCCCTTTGTGGGATCATTATTTTCAGGTGATTACGATATAGCGGCAGCGGTTCCGGAAAGCGCAGTTGAGGCAAAGATCTTCGGTGGGGCATAGTTTAACTAAGGTTTAGGCCATTGTTATGTAATTCTATTTCTGTGTACTCTGAAGTATTAATTTCATTAAAATGCATAACAATTCTTTAGAAAAAAAAAAATAATACTATTTTAGCTGTTACTATTTATGTGGTTACTTTTTATAAATTCTTTTGAATAAATAAAAACTTCGCTTCACTATGAGAAAGCGTTGATTTTTTGTCTTTTCGATAATTTCAATGTACTATATGCCACATGAATAGAAATGAAAGGAAGAGGGTGTTACACTAAGAATGGCTGATCAAATAAAAAGAGAACATAATAGTAGAATTAGTATAGAAGTAGTAAAAAGTGTACAAAGAAAAGTGGTACTATACTATGATTATTTGTAATATCCTAATTGAATTGTTAATTGTATAGTTAGAATGGGTTAGTCCTAACTAGTTATTGTATAACGTTGGATATATGGAATATATAGTTGTCCTGATTAGTTATTATTTGTATAGTTGGAATATTATAATTTGATAAATTATTTTGTTGAGTTTTATAATTTTTACTAAGTAATTTTCAATTACTCACTCCATGGTTGAAATGATTTTCAGGTATAGCTAGTAGGGCAGTGGAACCGGGCAAAACCTCAGGACAATGACCTGTCAAGAAAATTGAGCATACCAGATTTTGATACTATAATAATTGTACTTTTGTTATAAATTGTATTTTTGATATATTGTATATTGTAACACCCCCTTCCTTTCATTTCTATTCATGTGGCATTTAGTACATTGAAATTATCGAAAGGACAAAAATCAACGCTTTTTCATAGAGAAACGAAGTTTTCATTTATTCAAAAGAGTTTATAAAAAGTAACCACATAAATAGTAACAGCTAAAATAGTATTATTATTATTTTTTTTAAAGAATTGTTATGCATTTTAATGAAATTAATACTTCAGAGTACACAGAAATAAAATTACATAACAATGGCCTAAACCTTAAATATACTATGCCCACCCGAAAATCTTTGCCTCGATTGCACTCCCTGGAACCGCTACTGCTATGCCGTATTCGCCTGAAAATAATAATCCCACAAAGGGGTGAGCACACCACATGGCTCAGTAAGATAATACAATACTTAAATAAAGGAAGGAGCATGTTACCTGAATCCCTACTTATTTTGGCCATTTCATACAATTACACACACACACAAGTAAATGCATGTCTACATATCAATGTACATGTTCCAACAAGCATATGCTCAATAATGTACACGAGATATTATATCATCTATGAATTCTGTATAAATATCTCAATCAGAGTAACACTCCTCATGATATACCATATACAGATAATGCAATCTCAATCAATATATTATCTAAATGAATCACGCTATCACCTGTGTCCGTTTAAATTCTAATTCTATTCTTATCAACGAACACCTACATGATCATATAAAATCATTACGTACTTATTCGTATAAATAACGACTAATGCCGCGGCCCCATACAGAGGAACTGCTTAGAAGCCGGTATAACCACACAGTATCAATCACACACTCGGCCCGAGATAGCCAAAATATCCTAGGCACACAATCAATACCCACATAGGATACAAATATTTCAAACACTTAAATATAGATATAACCGAGGGTATTAGTAAAATAATAATACTGTTTCTGTATGCCATTTCCATTCCCGGAAGGTTGGTGATAGAAATTTTATTGCGTTTACAAATGATCGATTATACTAAGGAATATTATGGATCATGGTCGTTACTCTAAGCCACTGGGCCATTTGGAGGACAGCTGTGGATTCCACCTACCTTTCAGGGTACCACAGTCTTAACGTCACACCTCCATTAGAAACTGGCTTACAAGCCCAGCTGAGGGAGATGGAACATACATATCCGATCCACGTATCACAATTATCTCAATACTGGTTCATTACCAGTCTATGTTATCATATATTCATATTATCTCTTTATTTTCATTGAAGCAAGACAACCTAACAGTTATACTATAATCACAAATACACGACCTCCATTCTTTATCCCATACTAGGGATTCTTTCACCTACATTAAACATTGTCTATACTATTCTAAGGACATATACCAATCTAATCCTAGTTGTTTACTAAAGTATATCGACAATACAATGTAAATTCATAACATAGTTCCTGCACCATCATATTCTTACCGTATTCTCAACTATAGAAATAAATGTGCAAACTAATATGTCGAATAACCTGTAATACATCCAATGCGCCTTTTCCGCAATATTCTCAAGTTTCTCACATGATCTTTAATCTTATTATGAATTCACACATATTCTTTTCATTTCACCAACATATCGGTGAGCTAAACAGGATTTTGTATACTAGAAGTGAGGTAGCCTATTTATTGCCTTACTCATTATCTTATTTAAATACTAATTCCCCTCGTTCAAGCTGATGCTAGCTCTCTGTTTTTACAAGCTTAAGTTTCCTCTCAAAGAATTGACACTTGCCACGGTGTAATCAGACTTCAACCATTTTCGCCATTTACAGTCATAACAAAAACCTGATTGTGACTGCAATTAAAGATAATCCTAGACTCTCCGCTACATATGAAAATCAGAATACCAAGGAAGGTCATGAATAGCTGTATGAATAGTATTTCTTATAGAAATTCGGCAAGAGTTTACCTATACATATAAGCTGCCCTACCTGCACAAGAAAACCAGGACAGTCCCCATACCAAATAAAACACAACGTGTTACTGCCTCATTGCAGTTCACACTAACACAAGCAACTCTTAGCAGATAGAAGTATTCTATCATGCAGTTTGAATCTAATAGGTACACGAATTCATTTCCTTATAGATTTATCATAATTAAGTAAATTATGAATCGTGGTCATGATATCCACCGTACACTTCAATATATGTATACAATGGTCATTCGCCCACACCGGGTTCCTCAGACCAACAGGATAATTAGTTCTACCATGGGTTGCACATACCCAAGGACGCTATGGAAAACAGCCGCTTCCAACCATGGGTTCAACATACCCTGCGGGCACCATGATTCTTATTATCATTTCTCAATTGCTGTGGGTTCAACATACCTCGAAAGGCACCACAGTCTTACTATCAATACGGAGCTGCTGTGGGTTCAACATACCTCGAAGGACACCACAGTCTTATTATAATGATGCTGCTCCGTCCTAAGCGGCTTTACTAGGATAACGGAAAAACTACCGATTCATAATTATCCCAATTATACCAGTTATCCACATAGATTTATTCATAGTTGACTCAGTCATGACAACATGACCATTTTGCTTACATTAATCAAGCAGCACGTTAATAATTTTCATGATAGGTAATATAATTACCTATGAATCACATTCATTAGTACTTATCTTCTAAAATGACTTTACACGCATGGATTTATCGTAAGGCTAGCAGTACTAAGTCATGAAAACATATTCCACTCTGGCATATAAATAAACCATAAGACAATCAAGATAAAACACAGAAATATATTACAATTCAAACGCATGGATACCCTATACCACTATTAATACAAATTCGCA
>CP135557.1:4428496-4461898 GCA_032402905.1 Khaya senegalensis | reverse complement strand
TTCTTATACACACACACACACACACACACACACACACACACATATTTAATCAACTATTTAAAACACTTTTAAATTTCACACCCGTATCCATTCTCTAGCAATGGAATTTTCTTATACACACACACATACTTAATCAACAATTTAAAATATTTCTCAATTAATGTAATTTAACATTAAATGAATAGTATTGGAAATAGATTATTTTGACCTTTTTCTATTTTTTTTTTTCATTTTACACATCCAAACTAATTCCTACCAATTTTATTTATTCCCAATACAATTATTAACACATAAACACATCAAAATATCATAATTTAACACCCAATAAACAATACCCAATTTGCCATTTTTTCTATTTTTCTTCTATTTTGCACATCTAAATCAATTCCTACTAATTCCATTTATTCCCAAACATATTTAAACATATCAAAACACATTAAAATCAAGCATTTAAGTACTCTATGAATAGTGACCGAATATGTTCTATTATGTATACAATTCTATTCACTTTAATCTACTTTCCAAATACTCAATTTTATAAATTAAGCATCAATTCTACAAAATTCCTAAATTACAAAGTTAGGGTTTAGGGTTCTTACCTCAAATCCAAAGGTGATGGCTATTGCAACAAATTCAACTTAAAAAAAAATACTTAAAATACCATTTAAACCATAAAACTATTATTTAAATTATTTTTTCAACAAGTCTAAAAACTAAAATTTAATAAAATCAAGAACTTTTACCGTCAAATAAAAGCTCTCAACGCATACAATAATTTTTTCTTTTGTGGTAACGCAATTAATCGGATGGATTGTGAGATTTCGCTTGATTTTCGTAAGAAAATTGAAAAACTTTGAAAAAGAATGGAAAGAAGACCTCACGGGAAGAGAGAGAAGAAAATCAATTGAATATCTCTAATTTTGAAAAGTCAAAGTCTTATCTAATTTTATATTTTTGTAAAAATTAAACTTTTATCTAATAACTTTCTAAAACTTACATTTGACTTCCAAAAAAATTATGAGGCTGCCTAGGATATCTTCAAATTTTTTCATTTTAATTCATTAGATTTTAGTGGCTCAGAATTAGAAAATTCCTTATGAAATGATCATTTTGCCCTTAGGAAAGAAAATTGGTTGTTTTGGTCCCTTTTTTTTTTTCTCTTTTCTAAGGGTATTCTTGTCTAAATTTGATGTTATTTCTTTCTACATACTTCTAACAACATTTCTAACATTTTTAAAAATTTTGGTTTCAATATGAACTTTGTGGCCTTGGCAAATTGACTATTTTGCCATTTTCGACAAAATTATCCTTTTTCGGCAAATTAGTGATTCTTACCGTTCTAAAATTATCCAACCTATGTTTTTCTCCAGTAATAATTAAAATACAACCTTTAACTCAATTATCTTTCATTTGATCCATCAACGTCCAGCTAAAATAACAATTTTGCCCTTTACTATTATTTTGACTCATTTTTTGTTAAAATGGCTCTAACCAGAGTTTCAAAAATTATTTTATATATTTTACAACCCAAAACTCAAGATATATTACAAAAATAATTATACTAAGGTTTCAAAGGAATACCTAAATTTGAGAATATTATAATTTCTCCTCTTTTATGGGAATTTCATCCTTGAAATTTAGGTGAACAGTCTTGGATACCTTTGTTTCATGTCCTACTCCATCTCCCAAGTTGCTTCCTCCACTTTTTGATTTCTCCACAATACTTTTACCAGTGAAATTTTCTTATTCCGAAGTTCCTTTATCTTTCTGTTCAGAATCTTTATAAGATGCTCATCGTAAAACAGATTTTCTTCCAATTCCACTGCTTTAGGTTGCAACACATGGGAAGGGTCACTGATGCATTTGCGAAGGAGAGAAACATGAAGCACATTATGGACTTTATCCAAACTCGGAGGTAAGGCTACTCTGTATGCCACTTTACCAACCCTTTCTAAGATCTCATATGGTCCCACATACCTGAGCGCCAACTTGCCCTTTCAGCCAAACCTCATAATATGCTTGTATGGAGCAACTTTTACAAAAACTTTATCGCCAACTTGAAATTTCACCATTTTTCTTTTTAAGTCGACATAATTTTTCTGTAGATCCTAAGCCTGTTTTATTCCTTCCTTGATCACCTGTACATCTTCAATTATTTTATGAGTTTGTTCTGGCCCCATAACTTGGTTAATCTCATCTTTTTCAGCAAAATCATCCCAGTACAGTGGGAGTCTGCACTTTCTCCCATAAAGGGCCTCATAGGATGCCATTTTAATAATGGCCTGATAGCTATTGTTATACACAAATTCCATTAAGGGTAGCATATCATGCCATGACACTTGATAATCCAAACAACATTCCTTTAGCACGTCTTCTATAATTTAGTTGACTCTTTCAGTTTGTCCATCTGTTTGCAGGTGATAGGCAGTACTAAAGGCTAATTGAGTGTCTAATACTCTCTGTAAGCTCCCCAGAAAGTTGATACAAATCGAGAGTCTCTATCTGTCACAATGGTTTTAAGCACTCGTGTAATCACACAATCTCCCGAATATAGATCTATGCTAACTGATTCATATTGGTGCTGTTCTTCATGGTAATGAAGTGAGCTGTCTTGGTCAATCTATCTATTATCACCTAGATAGCATTAAATCCCTTTTGTACTTTGGGAAGTCCGACAATAAAATCCATGAAAATTTTTTCCCATTTCCATTTTGAGATCCTCAACGGCTGTAACAATCTGGAAGGTCTTTGATGTTCAGCCTTTACTTGTTGGCAGATTAAGCATTTTGATACGTAATCTCCTATATTCTTTTTCATTCTATTCCACTAGAAATTTTTTTATTGATCCTGATACATCTTTACACCCCTGGGATGAGCGGTGTAGAATATATCATGAGCCTCACTTAGGACTTTTTTCCTGAGTTTTGGACCTTGGGGTAAACACACTCTACCTCGGAACCAAAGGATATCTCTACTTAACAGAAAATTTATTTTCTGACCTTCTTGCATCTGTTGGCGAATGTTTTAACACCAGTTGTTAATCACTTATTTCTCTTTTATCGCTTCTAACAAAGCGGGTTAAATTTTTAATTTAGTCATTCGCCCTACCATCACCTCAAATTTTCCCTCTGTTAGCTTTTGTTGTGTTCCTTTTTGGGCATTCAAATGGGATACCGCAACCTTCCTACTGAGTACATCCGCTACTACATTCGCCTTTCCAAGTTGGTACTTTATCTCGTAATCATAGTCCTTAACCCGTTCTAACCATCTTCTCTGTCTCATATTCAGCTCTTTTTGGGTGAAATAATACTTCAGACTCTTGTGATATATGTAGATATTACATTTCACCCTATACAAATAATGTCTCTATATCTTTAAGGCAAATACAACCGCTGTTAATTCCAAATCATGGGTTAGATAGCGTGTCTCATAATCCTTCAATTATCTTGATGCATACACTATCACCTTTCTATTTTGCATTAAAACTACCCCTAATCCTTGATATGAAACATCACAATATACATCATACTCTATTCCATCCTCAAGCAATACCAAAATAGGAGCAGCGGTTAGTCGCCTTTTCAAGACTTGAAAACTCTCCTCACAACCATCTGACCAAACGAATGGGATTCCCTATCGAGTTAGATTGGTGAGTCGCTTAGCAATCTGTACAAATCTTTGCACAAATCTTTTATAATACCCTACAAGACCCAAAAAATTTCTTACTTCTCTAACAGTCATAGACCTTTGCCACTCTAAAATTGCTTTTACTTTACTAGAATTCACCATTATCCCTTCTTTTAACACTACATATCCCAAAAATACTACTTTTCCATCCAAAACTCACATTTTGAGAATTTGGCATACAACTTACGCTCCCTCAATCGCTGAAGCACAAACCTTAAATGCTAAGTATGATCACTTTTTGACTTGGAATATATTAGAATATCATCTATAAACACCATGAAAAATCTATTCAAACAGTCATGAAATACTCTATTCATCAAATCCATAAAGACGACTGAAGCATTAGTCAACCCGAAAGACATCACAATAAACTTGTAGTGTCCATAATGAGTGCAAAAGGCAGTCTTGGATATATTCTTATTGGCAATAGGCAACTGATGATATCCTGACCTCAGATTAGATTTTGAAAATACTGATTCTTCTTTTAATTAATCAAAGGGGTCATCTATCTGAGGCAGTAGGTACTTATTCTTCACTGTCTGCTTATTTAACTCTCAATAGTTAATACACATACGGAGCGACCCATTTTCTTCTTTACAAACAACATTGGTGCTCCTCACGGTGAATGACTCAAGCGGATAAACCCGTTTTCTAGCAACTCTTGTAATTGCTTCTTTAATTCCTATAGTTCAATTGGAGTCATACGGTGTGGAGCTTTTAAGATTAGGATTGTACCAGGTTCTAACTCTATACTAAACTCCACTTCTCGTTCCGGAGCTAATCCTGGTAATTCCTCTGGAAATACATTTAAAAATTCATTTACTAGAGGAATATCATGTATCCTTAATTTTGGCACTTCACTCTCATGTACAACATGAGTTAAGTATCCCATACATTATTTTCTCAACATACTCCTAACTTGCATGTTACTGATAATCATGCTAAGTTGTTTACCTTCACCGAAACTAAATTTATCCTCATTATTTAACTGAAATCTGGCTTTCTTCTTTCAACAGTCAATTTCCACATTATACCTATCCAAAACGTCCATGCCTAAAATAATATCAAAATCAGGCATGTGCAACACAATCAAATCCACTCCTAATTCTCTACCCTATATTACTACCTGCTCATCTTAGAGAATCATCTCAATTTCTACCCTATCCCCATCTGACATCTCTACCTAGATAAGATATGGCATATTAGAGGGTTCTATTTTCAATCTTTCTAATACAATAAAGGCAATAAAAGAATGAGTAGTCCTAGAATCTACTAAGGCATACAAAGGAGTAGAATGAAATAGAAGCTAATCGGTTACTGCAGAAGGGCTAGTCTCTGCTTGGCTCTAAGCTATCGTATACACTCGAGCCTATGACCCCTTGATAATCTGAACAAGTTAAGCAGCTATCGATTGTGAAGTATTTTGTTGCTGAGATCTGGCAGGTGGCGAAGAGGCTTTGTAATGAGCTCTGATGTGACTTAGTTGTCCACATCTATAACATATGACCTGTCTGCCTCTGACACGGCATTTCCCAGTATGGTTCCTCTTGCATCGAGGGTATTGGGGAATTATGCCCTGGCGCGACATCTTGTTATTGCGCCAATTCTTCATATTCTTTTAAGGAACAAATTTTCTTTTGCCCTTCTAATTTTGTGATCCTAAATTGCGGCATCTTGCAGATGAGGAAGGACCAGAAGATTGAGTGATAGGTGCAGGTAATGCTGGTGCAATGGATGGTTTGCCCCTTAACTTGTTAGCATTAACTTCTGTTCTTAATGCTTTGTCGAAGGCTTCTGCATAATCCATCAGAAGTTGTATACCCGATGTTAAATGGATAGTTATATATGGTCGAAGCCTTTTTAAAAATCTATCCCTCCTAAGTTCAGGTATGCTGACCATTCCGATGGCAAATTTGGCCAAAGCATTGAACTTGATAGAGTATTCTTTGACACTCATTCCTACCTACTGTAAGGTTATAAACTCTTATACCTTTATAGCCACAATATCCGCAGACCTGTACTGTGCTTTAAAAAGACAGGGCAAAAACATCTACTGCTTCCTGGGTCATTTCCCACCAAATCCATGCATTTCCTCATAATAAAAAGGTGGCACACTCCACTTTCTCTAAATTGGTCATGGTAAATAGCCTCAGGGTATTTTTTACTGATCTTATCCACTCGTCCGCTACCATAGGATCATGTATTCCCTAGAACTCTCTAGAGGAATGCTGGCTGAGTAAACCCTGAATAGGTGAGGGCCTACTCTGTGTTGTCCCTGCTATTCTTTCAGTCACTGGTTTAGTATTTGGTACAGCCGAAACTTCAGTAGCTGGTTCAAGAGCAAGTGTAGTAGCTGGTACAAAAAAATTCTCAGGTATTAACCACCCCTAAGGTTTACTGTACTACTTGTTGAATCATATTTCTAAGTTCAGCTTCATCTATAGTAATTCTAGTCGATTGAGGTGGAATAGAAGTTTCTGCCTTTTCTTGAGGGGCACTAGCTCCTCTACCTCTCTCCCGTCCTCTCATAAAGCGTCGACCTTGCATTTTACTTAATAATACTACATATCTAATTAGATAACCATAACACTCATTTTGTATGACACGTACCATTTAATTCATAGCATGACATCCTCAACATACACATGTACCAATAAAATAACACATGCCAAAATATACCAGTAAATAAACTACACTAAGGTAAAATAGGTACCATACTCACATTTTGTATATTAAAGGAGAAGTTTTGTTGCATGCGATTATATTATATATACAACAAAATTTACATATTGTTTATCAATAATATATATATATATATATATACATAATAATACTTTTTCTTATTTACAATATGTACATTGGCTTATCACACTGGACCCTGACTCTCTCTACTCATCTTCTAAAAATAATGATCTGCAGAATCCACCTCTGCATCAGGATCAGTGTGCTCGACTATATCCATCTATGTAGTATGTGCGGGAGATTTAGAATCTATAGGGTACAGACTATCTCTATGGAACACTTTGAGGGGTTAGTCTTTGCATAATAATCAACCAGGTCAACCTCACTACTAGAAGGATCTGGAAGAGGCTCGGATGGGTCACTCTTAGTACTAGAGGAATCTGGTGGAAGGGAATATGTGTTAAGGAATAAATGTGAGCTCTCAGACAAATCAGTCTCTATGGCTAAATCGAATGATTCACTACCACTAGGGAAAAATCATAACTCTAGTGGCTCAGGTTCAGAAGCTACAGGAGATGGGGGTGCATGCATGATGAGCTGGACAGAAAAAGGGTCCACTACTCTCGGAGGATAAGAATATAATCCTCTCATCGGTACCTCTGCGTCAGTAATAACTCCTCGCGCTGGAAGGCAATCTAAAATCCTAAGTGAAGAAGAGGTATTAAACTCTCTTATGGTAGAGGTAGCAACCTCATCATATCTTTTCTTAGTTAGGGCCACTCTCCATTGCCTTTTAAGGCGATACCTCATCCTTTCTCTTCTAATCCAATAAACCCTACTAGTCACTAATTTATTCTTATTAATACCCTTCCCATAAACATTCATACTTTTTAAGGCATCTATATTTCTCTATTCAGTGGCCCCAGGACCTGGATCTGTATGTAAGTAAATAATGCTCTGATTCTTCACCTTCTTTTCAATCTTTTCATTCTCCCTCAGAACAACTAATCTCTTTAGGTCCCTTACTATAACCCCACAAAGTATAGAATTCTCATGTCTATTGACAAAAGACCAGGAGTTGAATATTGGTCTGCGTGTAGACATACCTACAATTACATAAAACTATCTCATAAAATAACGTAATGTTATAACTTATACAGGTACAAAATTAAAATTATATACTTACAGTAGTCGGCTTCGAGAAACATTCTCTAAGACATTGGGCATACCACAACATAAAAAAATAATTTATTTATTTAAATATATATACTTTCACAAAATTTTTTCAGGAAAATTCGCTCTGATACCAACTTGTGGGATTCCCATCAGATTTTAGTGAATCGGAATTCAAAAATTTCTTATGAAATGACCATTTTACCCTTAGGAAAGAAAATTAGTCATTTTGGTCTTTTTTTTCTCTTTTCTAAGGGTATTCTTGTCTAAATTCAACTCTGTTTCTTTGTACATACTTCTAACAATATTTTTAATATTTCTAGAAATTTTAGTTTCAATATGACCTTTATGATCTTGGCAAATCGACCATTTTGTCATTTTTGATAAAATTATATTTTTTTGATAAACTAGCGATTCTTACTGTTCTAAGATTATTCAACTTATATTTTTCTCCAGTAATAATTAGAATACAACCCTTAACTCAATCGCCTTTTATTTGGTCTATCAACGCTCATCTAAAATAATAGTTTTGCTCTTTACTGTTATTTTGACCCATTTTTTGCTAAAATGGTTCTAACTAGAGTTCCAAAAATTATTTTATATATTTCATAACAAAAAATTCAAGATATACTACAAAAATAATTATACTAAGGTTTTAGAAGAATACCTAGATTTGAGAATGTTACAATAACAATCAATTTTTTTAATAAAACTCATACCGATATGGATATATATATATATATATATATATATAGTACGGCTAAAACATACAATACCATAAAGATATTTTGGAATACTTAATTTAGCATTGTATGTTAACGAAGTTCAAATATCTTTCATTAGAACTTAATTAGCGATATTATACAATACTCCATCCTCAAATTTCAAACAGTAATCACCATTCACTATATCAAAATTTTCATAATACAATTCAATAAGACCGAATTATTTACATAACGATTCCATATAAAATTCTTCTCACTTCATACTCTAATCATATTTTCATACAAATAATCAATCCAAAATTTAACACATAAAAAAAAATTTTTCCTTCTCATCCTCATTTGGTCAAATTTCCCATTCATACATACATAATCTTCTTGTATTATTTTCATCTTAATACACTTCCTAAACATGTTTATATACTCATAATCAATCAAATATATCAAAGTAAACATTTCTTCCTAACATTCTTTATATGGCTGAATTCCACATTCCATGTGTACAATATTTTATTTTGCTAATTTCATCTAAACACACATTTTTCCCAAAATTTCTTAAATAGCTAAATTTTCCTCCTTAAGATCCAAGCTTCATGCTTGCAAATTGTACATCAATTCATGCTAAATATCATCTCAGTTTCATCATCCAACTTATAATTGCATTAAAACATAATTTCTTACTAACATACATACATGCTTTGACTTTTTTTTCAAAAAAATATCTACTTCCAATCATGCTCAACAATACTTCAATTTCATAATTTCATATCCAATTACAATAACGTAATTATTTATGGAAAACTTAATTTTTATTATACCAAAAATTATGAAAACCTTACCTTTCTTCACTAAAATTTACTCTTCTTTGTTTCTTTAATATCTTCCTCCTCCTTTTTACACAAGATCACCATTCTACATCAATTTTTCTACATCATCTAAACTTAAAAGACATAAAACTTGAAGATTCTTACCTCAAATAAAAGCTTTCCAAACCTTCTTTCATTTTTTCTAAAGAAATTTCTTAAAATTTTCTTAATTTCTCTAAAATTTTTGACTTGAAAATTTGAAAAATAACAAACAAAGAGAGGAAGGAAGGTTCGGCAAAATGGAGAGAAATGAAGAAGTTTCTAGCTTATTCTTCTTTTCATTAAATTAAACATCACATTTCTAATTTTGCCCCTCCTTTTTCCAATAAAAGGACCAATATGTTCGCATATCATTTACCTACTTATCCCCCTCATCTTTTGGTTATTCCCTTCTTGTCTTATAAATTTAACTCCCACTTTATCCCTTTATTCTTTTTGAAATAACCATTTTACCCTTGGCAAAAATAAAATATCATTTTTATCCTTTTTCGTCTGTTCTTACGGAATTTATATCCAAAACAAGTTTCAGTTTCTTCTTGCATATTGTTTATAATATTTCAAGGATTTTAAGGTAATTGGATTTTCATTCTACCCTTACAAACTTTTTTAATTTATCAATTTTACCCTTTTTGAAAAAATTGTCCTTTTTTGGTAAAATGGTAATTTTTTATAGTTTTAGGGTTAGTTACTTTATTCTTTTTTTTTCAATGTTACTTATTCAATTTCACAACTTAACATCTCATTCGATGTCCATTTTGCCCCTAGCGCGCCCATATTGTCAATTTCTTTCTTTTTATGGAATTTAACATGGGTTTCATGCTTATTACTTCAATTCCATAAATTCTAGAAATAAATTGAGTGGGAGTTCAAGAGTATACTCAAATTTGGGGTGTTACACGAAGCCCTTTCAGGCCTTTAATTGATGCCTTTTTGACCTCACACGATCCTCTCAATGCATCCGTTCTACTGTCATTGATTTATCTCAATTTAGTTTTCAACGCCTTACCAAAAACCTGTTCAAAGTTTTTACATTTCTAAAATTTAACTTTTCAATCAACTCTGACATCTTTTAAGAAAATCAAGCACACTAGTGAACTCACCTCGTCAAGTAGATTAAGTTAATCGAAAGCATCTAACCTAAAGCTACTCGGATTCTCTTCATCGATGTCACTGAAGTTGCGACTTTTAAGGTCAATTTCTGACAAACAGTGCTTCATTACAAAAAATCAACACCACTATTGGACATAGTATGTCAAAAACCATCAAATAAGCTAAGAGCCATCACCCGAATCATTGGAAAATTTGACTCCACAGTAGTTGACCACTATTGACCGACGGAGTTGACTGGTCAATGGTTAACCTTGGTCAAACCTAAGTTTTTGAGTGATCAAGATCTCATTTTTAATGTTGAAGACATCCATTAAACTTGTTTTGATGAGTGAAATTCAACGGTGACCTCAAAAATTTTAGACAACAATTTGAGCTTGAGAAACGCATAAATCAAGGTGAACAAGATAGGAATTTTATCACTTACTAGTTGTTACTTTTAAATTATAAATTTAATAAATTTTTTTTATTATGGTTATGGCTTAAAAATGAATTTATATTGTTTGAAAAATTATTATGAGTTTATACAATAAAATATTAGGTGGCACGTTTTATAATTATGGTGTGTGAAACTTGTATGAGTTTACTTATTTTGCTTTGATATTTCTGCATAGTATAAAAATATATGTGTAATATATGGCTTTGTTATAAAGTATGCAAGATGGGTTTTATCAATTTTATACTACTATGCTACCTAAATTTTTATTGCACATTGCATGTTATTTATAAGATATGTGAAGCAGATGATAGAGGAGTGTCTTTAAATGTGGATAAGATGGTGGGGAAGTGTCTATCCATATCATTAAGATGACAGGGGAGTGTGATTAAGTATAAAAGGGATGACAAGGGAGTGTCCATAAAACTTGAAACCTGAAAGTTAAAGTATGTTGTTTATAGCTCTATCGTAGTTGGTTATTTTGTATGTTTTCTTGTATACATTTATATGGTTTGAAAATAATAAGTAATAGATATTGTGTTCATAAAAAGTCTATTATGCATGAGTTGTAAGTTATGCATCATGAAATTTTATGAAAATGGGCACTTTATTTTACTAACCATCCAAACTTCAAGTAAAACTATTGTAGGTAGATGACTTGTGTGAACCATTTGTTTATTTCATATGGCTATATTTGACTTGTTTATAAGACCTAGGGCATTTTTACATGATTTTGATTGGTAAAAATTTGTCTTTGAATTTTAACTTTTCAACTTAAAAGTTGTTAAGCCCTACTTTAAGACGTGACAACATTTTTGGTATCAAAGATTAGTTTTATGTTACTAGAAGTGTGACACATGTAAAATCCTTTGGTCCATTTGCATCCTTATAGTACTAATATTTGATAAATTATACATTGTCAGCAAAAATGCCTCCATGTAGAGGGAGCTCTATGCTTGTTGCATTAGAGCAGTACCCTAATTTTGAGCAAATGGATATTACGTTCGAAACTTTTAAGAATATGCCAAACTTGATGGGAATGCAAAGTGATGACATATGTAAGGTTGTAATGTTCAAGGAGTATATGAAGTTGAAGCTGCTTACATTTGTAAGGCAACCTAATCCAATAGCAACTAAAAGATGGCTCAAGGCTATTAAAATGAAGTCTGATACTCTAGAAGAGCCACATGATTTTATACTAGGGTTCATTACTTATTTGCTCGAGGGTTCTGCTGAGGCATGGTGGAATATAATGAGAGATCTTTATGATGTTCTTAATATGACTTGGGAAGAGTTTGAAAAGCTTTTTTGGAGTAATTACATCTCTAAAAGTTACTGCCACAATATGATTGTCGAATTCCACCATTTGGAACAAAAAGATATGACAATTGCCTAATATTAAGCAAGATTCATTAAATTGCCTCGTTATGCTCTAAATTTAGCTGTAGATCTCATAAAGAAGTTTGTAAAGTTTAGAGAAGGGTTGAGGCCCAAAATTAGATCATAATTGGCTACTAATTCATTCAATGGTTTTACTAAGCTATTTTCGACCGCCCAAAAAGTAGAGGTTGAACTAAATCGGATGTGTAGGTAGTACAAAGGCTTAAGTTCAAGAAATTAAAGTAGAAAGCCTACAAAGAAAGGGAATTGGCAAAATTAGAGTATTCAAAGCAACGGTACAAGTAATAACAATGAGGGATCATTAGGAAGTGGTCACTACCAACTTTAGAAATGCCACTTATGTGGCCAATCGGGTCACTTAAAAAGACATTGTCCTTAAAATCAATACCAGTCTCCACTTTCTTCTAGGAGACTTTAAGAGAGTAAAGAAAATTCAATGTTATAGAAGCACAAGAGAGCTTTAGTAGGGCATCTCAATCCTATGATTGTCCTGTAAGTGAAACTTTTACTACTCAACCACCAGATTATCATTCTAATTATTATCCCTAGTTTAGACCTCAAAGGTCAAGTTTTAGTAGTATCAAAGTGTACCCTAAATATCACATAATCAAAGAAGTCATATGTAACACCCCCTTCCTTTCATTTCTATTCATGTGGCATATAGTACATTGAAATTATCGAAAAGGTAAAAAAATCAACGTTTTGTTATAGTGAAGCGAAGTTTTCATTTATTCAAAAGAGTTTATAGAAAGTAACCACATAAATAGTAACAACTAAAATAGTATTTTTTTTTCTTCTCTAAAGAATTATTATGCATTTTAATAAAAATAATATTCCAGAGTACACAGAAAGAAATTTACATAACAATGGCCTAAACCTTAGATATATTATGCCCCGTCAGAAAATCTTTGCCTCAATCGCACTTTCCAGAACCGCTACTGCCACATCGTAATCACCTAAAAAATAATAATCCCACAAAGGGGTGAGCACACCACATTACTCAGTAAGATAATACAATACTTAAATAAAGAAAGGAACATGTTAGTTGAATCTCTACTTATTTTGGCCATTTCCTACAATTTTACACACATAGGTAAATGCATGTCCACATATCAATGTACATGTACAGACAAACCTATGCTCAATAATGTACACAAGAAATCATGCCATATCATCCAAAACTCTAAGCACTATCTCAGCTATGAATTCTATATAAACAATCTCAATAAGATTAATACCCCTCATATTATACCATACACAGGCTGTGCAGATTCAAACAATATATTTTCTAAATGAATAGCTTCATCACCTGTGTCCGTTTAAATCCTATTTCTATTCTTATCAACGGACACCTACATGACCATATAAAATCAATACATGGTTATTCGTATAGATAACAACTAAATGTTGCAGCCATATAAAGAGGGACTAATTAGAAACCGGTGTAACCACACAATATCAATCATACACTTGGCTCAAGATAACCAAAATATCCAAGGTATGCAATCAATACCCACATAGAATATAAATATTTCAAACATCTAAATATATATACAAACAAGGGTATTAGTAAAAATGATAATACTTCTTATGTATGTCATTTCCACTCTCAGAAGGTTAGTGGTAGTAATTTATTGCATTTACAAGTAATCGATTATACTTAGAGATATTATGGATCATGATTGTTACTCTAGGCCACAGGGCCATTTGGAGTACAGTTGTGGATTCCACCTACCCCTCAGGGTACCACAGTCTTAATGTCATACTTCCATTAAAAACTGGCTTACAAGCCTAGCTGAGTGAGATGGAACATACATATCCGATCCACATATCACAATTATCTCAATATTGATTCATTACCAATCTATTTTATCATACATTCAAATTATCTCCTTATTCTCATTGAATCAAAACAACCTAACAGTTGTACCATAATCACAAATACACGTCCTCCATTCTTTATTCCATACTAGGGATTCTTTCACCTACATTAAACCTTGACTATACTATTATCAGGACACATATCAATCTAATCCTAGTCATTCGCTAAAGTATACTGACAATAACAATATAAACTCATAACATAGTTCCTGCACCATCATATTCTTACCGTATTCTCACATGATCTTTAATCTATTATGGATTCACACATATTTTTTTCGTTTCACAAGTATACCAGTGAGCTAGACAAGATTCTATATATTTGAAGTGAAGCGGCCTAGATATTGCCTAATCCATTATCTTATTTAAATCCTAATTTTCTATTTTCAAGCCGATGCTAGCTTTCTATTTCTACAAAGTTAAGTTCTCTCTTAAAGAATTGAAACTTGTCAAGGTGTAATCAGACTTCAACCATTTCCACAATTCACAATTATAACAAAATCCGATTGTGACTGCAATTAAAGGTAATCCTAAACCCTCCGCTATATATGAAAACCAGAATACAAAAGGAGATCATGAATGGCTGTATAAATAGTATTTCTTATAGGAATTCGGCAAGAGTTTGCCTATACATATAAGCTGCCCTACCTGCATAAGAAAACTAGGACAGTTCCCATACCAAATAAAACATAACGTGTTACTGCCTCATCGCTATTCACACAAACACAAGCAACTCTTAGCAGATAGAAGTATTCTACCATACAGTTTGAATCTAGTAGGCACACGAATTCATTTCCTTATAGATCGGTCATAATTAAGTAAATTATGGATCTTGGTCATGATATCTACTGTACACTTCAATATATGTATACAATGGTCATTCGCCCACACCGGGTTCCTCAGACCAACAGGATAATTAGTTCTACCATGGGTTGCACGTTCCCAAAGATGCCATGGAAAATAGTCGCTTCCTACCATGGGTTCAACATACCCCTTGGGCACCATGGTTTTTATTATCATTTTTCCATTGCTGTGGGTTCAACATACCCCGAAGGCACCATGGTTTTTATTATCATTTTTCCATTGCTATGGGTTCAACATACCCCGAAGGGCACCACAGTCTTGTTATCAATCTGAAGATGCTATGGGTTCAACATACCCCGAAGGGCACCACAGTCTTATTATCAATCCAGAGCTGCTGTGGATTCAACATACCCCAAAGGGCATCACAGTCTTAATATAATGATACTGCTTCGTCCCGTGCGGCTTTACTAGTGTAACAAAAAAACTACCGATCCATAATTATCTTAATTATACCAATTATCTATACAGATTTATTCTTAGTCGACTTAATCATGATAAAATGACCATTTTGCCTACTTTAATCAAAAGGCACGTTCATAATTTCATAATAGGCAATATAATTACCTATGAACATATTTATTAGCCCTTACTTCTAAAAAGACTTCATACGTATGGATTTATCGTAAGGCTAGTAGTACTAAGTCATGAAAACATATTCCACTCTAGCATATAAATACACCATAAAACAATCAAGAAAAAACATAGAAATATATTACAATCCAAACACATGGATACACTATATCACTATTATTACAAATTCACAGAAACCTATTTTAATCGGTTATCATATATTGCGTCATTACACGCAATCCTAATATGTCATCACAAGTCAAACTATATCCATTACTTTACTACGGCACAATAATTATAACATACTAACGTATACACACATGTCCATTCGGATAGCATTGCAAAACATCAAGTGCAACATCTACTCAATCATTCGATCACAAGGGCATAATTATGTATATATATATACAAGCGTACCTACCATATAAATATATATATATATACAAATATGGGACATACAATGCTGTATAGGTATTTTAGAATACCTAATGTAGCACTGCAGGTCGACGGTAATGGTATTACGCTCATAACTATATATATATATATTTAACACACAGATATTAACACTTCTAATTGCACAATCATGCCCATTTCCCGTCAATGGGACTTTTCTACAATTTAAACCATTATTATGATATACATTCATGCAATTATAAACATTATAAATATTAAAATCTATTTTCCTACAATTTAAATATCATATTATTTTACCTCCGGGCACCCAGTGCCTGTGCGAATGATGAAAAGCTGTCCCGGAGAGGGTATACGCATTCGAAATACTTCTCTGTATGTTACAGATTTTTTCTCAAAAAACGTGCAAATTACTGTTCACGAACACAATTTAACCCACAAAATTTCAGTTTCCATTTCACAAACGAAATATACCATCGCGATCCTTGCGATGTCAGGATACTGTCCATAGTGTCCATATACCACAAAACACAAATTGAAGCATTTAAAATCACTAAACATCCTAAAATTTCAGATTTCAAGGTACCTACTTTGGACCCTCGAATCATCATCGAAACTCATTCCAAATTGAGATCTAAACATACCGCGTTGAAGTACGAGTGTCGGAGAGCACACTGATAGGTTCATATTCCACCGGAGCTACACTAATCATCGAAAATCTTGCTGGAAAGACACCTTCTCGATCAGCCTTCCTTCGCTAGAATCCGGTGACCAAATGCCGGGACTGGGCACACCACCGTGAAGAAGGCGGCGAGACGGTGCTAGACGCGCCGGAGGTGTCGGTCAACTCTCCGTGCACCGCTGTGAATCACCTGTCAAAGTTCACGTCAGTGAGACTTCGAGCGGCGCGTGAGGGCTCGTGGCGATGGCAATCGAGGTGGGGTTGGTGACGCTGCACTCGCAACGGCCCGACGGTTCTCCACTTGCCGGTGGTGAGGTGATCTGAGGTCCGGTGACACAAGTCACTGTTCATAGGAGAGAGAGAAGAGAGAGAAAAGAGAGGAAAAAAAAAGTGAGGTCGTGTTGTTAGATTTTCTGACCCATCCCGCTTATATAGTCATGCACGCATGACGAAAAATTACAGCTTTCCCCTTCAATCGTCAAATTTTTGATACCGGTAATGAAATACTGTATTTTTCGCTCATACAGTACACTGTCCCGAACACCGACCAACTCTCTCTCTTGTTAAAACTCTCGAAAATACTGTATTATAACTCTATGATAGAATTTTAAGAGTATAGAAATTTCAAGATGTTACATCATAATAACTAAAATCTTCAAGGCACTTCTATGACAGAGGTTGAGCATATTGTTGTAGTGACCATTACTTATATATGTGTGTGTGTGTGTATATATATATATATATATATTACACTTTTGAAATCCCAAAAATTTGAAACTTTTTTTTTTAAAAAAATTTCACAATATTTCAGTTATATAATTTCAGTTTCAATACCTGCAAAAAGATGTTTAGCACTTCCAATATCATTTTCCAACTACTACCACCATTCAAGGATATGCATTTATATATCAAACAAAATATATTTAGTAAACCAATTTTCCTTTTTAACATATATTTATCTTAAAATGGTTTGTTAAGAACATATAAACACTTATATATAAAAATCTACAAACAAACCAAAATTTAAGTCCATGTCTCCTTTTTTTTTCCCCTTCCATGCTATGCCTAAGATGTATTTCTAGGCTCTGAGAATTTTTCCTTACTTGAAAAAAAAAAAAAAAAACTCATAGAGGTGAGCAATTAAAATTGTCCAATAACGTAAACATAATTCTCAGATAATAACCTTTTTATTCTAAGCCAATTCATATGCCTATAGGTGGTATATTTGCCTATTCATAAGCATATTCATACATACATAAACATAAGCAATTATACACATATATTCATAGTCACACAATTATGCACCGTAATATGCCCATTTGGAAAACTTTCACATTTTTCATTGAAATATCATTCATTTTCATTTTCTTTTTTTCTTTCTCTCTATGATTAATCATGACTAACATATTTTTAATCAGTGGCCACATTATACCTTCACAATCCTCATCTTCTTGATATTGTCCACATAAGACCATATCTAGTGTAAAGGAATAGGATCCAGCCTATGATTACGCAGACCAACCCATTGAACCCTCGGATAAGGTCCAACCTATAGTCACTCCAACCAACCTGTAAACCGGATAGAGCCCAGCCTATAGTCACTCAAACCAACCCTGGACTCTTTTTCGTTTTTTGCATTATCCTTTATTATGAATGCATGATAAATATATAAAATATGCAACCATTTATTCAAGCTTATTCATAAAGTTTATTCATCACAATATTTAAATTAAACATGTCACATTTCCATCTAGGATCCAACATTCATCACTATAAAATCATTTTTTCATATTCATCATAACAATCAATTTCTTTCATAAAACTCATACCCATATTGTAACACTCAGATATAAGTAAACCCTAATCTTTATTATTTCTTATCCTTGAAAATATTTTATGAAGTTACTGGAAGGAGGCCAAGTGAAAATCGATTAAAATAGGTTATTTTGTCATGTAGAAGTAAAATAGTTTTTTCACTCAAAATTGAGGTCAAAGTGAGTTTTGATCACATAAAAAGTCTTAGAATTTCATAAATATCATGTTGGTGTGTTTAATTTCAATTCGAGATACGGTTGATATATTTTTACAAAGTCAAAAATAAAAAGGGTAAAATCATCATTTGATAAAATTTTGATTGACCAAGCCAGATGTTGAGGATATAAATTAGTATGATAGAGTGTGTTAGAAGGAAAGATAGATTTTATAGCCATAGAAAAATCAAAATTTCTATTTTGGACAAAAAGAGATAATTTTGTTAAAAATGACAAAATGGCCATTACGTCAAAGGTCAGAAAGACTGCTAGATTTTGATCACCCAAAACTCTTGCAAATGTTGTAAATACGATAAAAGTGAAATTGAATTAGGATGTGAATTTCTCTAGAAAGGATGAAGAAGGACCAAAGTGACCAATTTTCTTTATTAGGGGTAAAATGGTCTTTTTACAAGAAATTAAAAGAAAAAGTGATAATTAAAATTAATGGACTAAAGTGAAAGAATATAAAAATAGTTTGGGTAGTCTCATAATTTTCTTGGGAGTTAAATGCAAGTTTTGAAATATTTTTAAGCAATAGTATAATTTTTAAAAATATGAATTTAGATAAGATTGGTTGACTTTTCAAAATTGAAGCAAACCAACTTTTTCGGCTTCATTGCCGTGAGATACTTCTTTCTTTCTCTTTCAAATTTTTGGTCAAAAATCAAGCAAAATCTCTTAATCTGCCCGATTAAACGCGTTACCCCATAAGAAAAAATTGTTCTACGCGTCGAGAGCTTTAATTTAATGGTAAAAGTTCTTGATTTCACTAAAATTCAATTTATGGATTTGTTGAAAAATGGTTTTAATAGTGGTTTATGGTTTTAAATGGTGATTTAGGTAGTTTTGCGGTATTGGGAGGTTTACTCAAGCATTTGGCATATTTTAAAGGTAAGGAAATGTAATTTTCTTTTATGAAATTTGTGATTGGTAGTTGATTTGTGTAGAAATGAATTTGGGGATAGTGTTTAGACGAGATTGGGTATAAGATAATGTATAAAATGGAAGAAAATTAAAAAGAGGGGCAAAATGGTAAATTTAAAGTACTGTTTATCAAGCCTCTAAATGATAGATTTTAATATGTTATGGTATGTTTGAATGTATATAGGTGTGTTAGGGAGCGAATGAAATTAGTAGGAATTGATTTGGGTAAACAAAATAAAAAAAAATTTGAAGAAAGGGTAAAATGATAATTTTAGTTATTATTGTGGAGATTTAGAAATATTTTAATGTGTTATGTATGTATAATGCTTTATATGGTTGTTGAAATGCATAAATGAATTATTATTATAGCCGTGTGATCGTAGCGTGGTTAATAGAATTTAGAATAAATTGTAATATTCAGGACGTTGCATATTGGTTGTCATAATAATTATAGTAGTTATAATTATTATGTAAATTTTCTTTATTAGTAAATGATGCATTAATGTGGTTATCCATTAATATTGGATAGTTATACGATATATTTATCGTGATAGTAGAAATTATAATTATGATGAATAAATCTCAGTGAATCTATTAGACTGGGTATTTGCGAGTGTATATGATTATAAAAGTGTTATGAATTTTTGGTTAGATATCACTATCTGCAGGTGCATTATGCATTCATTATGTGAACGAATTTTATATACGCATAAAATCGAGATGTGGACATTATTTATCATTTCTGTGTGTATAGGTGTGCATATGTGGTATTCATTATGAATAGTTTGATTGTACAATAGTTTTCAAAAAATGAATGCATGGCTTTAGGTTATGTAGTATTAATTGTATGACTACATTAGTTATGGATCCAAATATTCAGATACCCTTTACACTCGCTGGCTTGGTTATAGCCAGATTATATGATCGATCATATGTAAAAATATACACTCAGCCCGATAGACGAATGGTGTGAATGGATGAGGGTTGGGCAAATTTACTTTGTAACCATAATCCATAACTGTGTTAGTATGACCGGTCAAATATTTGTCAATAATTTATTGAAAATGTCATGTGATATTGATTTCGAAATGTATGTAGATTTATTTGCATTCGATACAATAACTATGAGCATTACGTGGATAGTGATATAGAGTGTATGGTCAGAGGGTATTTATCTCGTTAGATTATGTTAAGGCAATATGAGTTTAATAACCTCTACGTCATCAGTATCGTATAGCATATATGGTAGGGAAACAAATTCTATATCAGAATATTATGTTTCCTTACTGAGCTGTTTCGCTCACCCTTTGTGGATTGTGATATTTACAGGTAACGTGGCGTCGCGGGATATGGATGCGAACTCTTCGAAGTGTCAACAGGGCTAGTATCTTGATGATGAGGGTATTTTTGGTATTAATGCATAATTATACATATGTATCTATATATATGTATATATATACGTTGGTACAGTGAACTTATATTTTTTTAGGTTACATACTATGGACTATGTGTGTAACCAGGATATTATACATATCTAACTTCCGCATATATATATATATATGTATCAATTATTTTGGTTATAAATATGTTTCTTGACTTAAATTAAATTTAAGTTGTTTTCTAATACTTGACCCATGATATATATATATATATATATATATATATTTATATGATTATTATTTTTAAATAGGGTGCGTACTACCAAGTGGCATATTACATCCTAAAAGTGGTTGCGTGTGCATGCATCAGTACTAAGGACGGTACTCAATATGTGCATTAGGTGAAAATAATGATATGCGCATAATTAGTAGCATACTTAGATAGTATGTGACTGTATAATTAGATATAAGTGTGTGCGTGTGTGTAAGGGTATACCACATCGGTGTACCGTTGGGTTATCTATTATATAAATGCATAATCTCTTGTACGCACTCTATTAATATTGTCAAATATTTTATTTAAAATGGATTATGTTTTAATTAATGGTTATGTGTGGATATATATAAATATAAATATATATATATATCTTTATGTTAAAAAAAAATTCAGATTATATCTTATGTGGTTGATTTTAAATATAGGGGTGTTACACATATAGATACATACACACACATATATATATATACATAGTATGGCTAGAACGTACAATACTGTGAAAATATTTTAAAATATCTAATTTAGCATTATATGTTAGCAAGGTTCAAATATTTTTCATTAGAATTTAACTAGTGGTGTTATACAATATTTTACCATCCTTGAATTTCAAACATGTAATTACTATTTACTACACCAAAATTTTCATAATACAATTCAATAATATTGAATTATCTACATAACGATTTTATACAAAATTCTCCTTACTTTATATGCTAATCACATTTTCATACTAATAATCATTCCGAAATATAACACGTAAATAATTTTTCCTTCTCATCCTCATTTGGCCGAATTTCTCATTCATGCATACATAGTCTTATTATACCATTTTTATCCTAATACACTTCTTAAATATATTTATATACCCATAATAAATCAAATACATCAAAGTAAACATTTCTCGCGAATATTCCTTATATGGTCGAATTTCACATTCCATGCATAAAACATTTTATTTTGCCAATTTCATCCAAACATACATTTTTTCCAAAATTTCCTAAATAGCTAAATTTTTCTCCTTATGATTCAAACTTCATACTTACAAATTTTACATCAATTCATACTAAACATTATCTCAATTTCATCATCTAACTTATAATTGTATTAAAACACAATTTCTCCTTAAAATACATACATGCCTTGGTTTTTTTTTCTTAAATTCTACTTCCAATCATGCTCAACAACACTTCAATTTTATAATTTCACATCTAATTACAATAGCATAATTATCTATGGAAACCCTAATTTTTATTATACCAAAAATTATGAAAACTTTACCTTTTTTTTTTCACCACAATTTGTTCTTCCTTATTTCTTTGATATATTCCTCCTTTTTTCTACACAAAGTCATCATTCTATATCAATTTTTCTACATCACATAAACTTAAAAGATATGAAGCTTGAAGATTCTTACCTCAAATGAAAGCTTTCCAAGCTTTTTTTTTCTACTTTTCCTAAAGAAATTTCTTAAACTTTTCTTAATTTCTCTAAGATTTTGGCTTGAAATTTTAAAAAATAAGAAACAAAGAGAGGGAGAGAGGTTTGGCAATCCTTGGAGAGAAATTGAGAAGTTTCTAGCTTGTTCTCCTTTTTATTAAATTAATCATAACACATTTTTTATTTTGCCCCTCCTTTTTCCAACATAAGGACTAATATGTTCTCATGTCATTTACCTACTTATCCCCCTCATTTTTTTATTATTCTCTTTTTATCTTATAAATTTAACTCCCACTTTATTCCTTGATTCTTTTTTAAATAACCATTTTACCATTGGCAAAAATAAAAAGTTATTTATTTTTTTTTTAAAAGAATTTACATCCAAATCAAGTTTTGGTTTCTTCCAACATATTATTTATAATATTTCAAGAATTTCAGGGTGGTTGGATTCCCATTCTACCCTTCTAAATTTTTATGGAATTTAACTTAGGTTTTACCTTTGTTACTTCAATTTCATAAATTCTAGAAATAAATTGAATGGGAGCTCAAGAGTATACCTAAATTTGGGGTGTTACAATTGTTGCCTCCGATGTAGCTAAGAAGGTCATTTTGATTAAAAAGTTTATTACTGAACTAGAGGTTGTCCCGAGCCTTTTTGACCCAATAAAACTCTATTGTGATAACAATGGGGCTATTGTGCAAGCAAAAGAACCCATATTCCACCAACGATCCAAACATATACTTTGGCATACTAGATTGTTAAATATTAGAAAGGAAATGTGAAGATATTTTCAAGAATATTTTTCAGTTATAAATTTTTATAAAAGTATTGTTTTGATATCGTTATATATTTATGTGATTATTTATAAATATATATATGTTATTGTAATTGTAATTATTTATAATTGTATTATTGTGATTACTATTATATCACGTGCATTGACATTTAAGTATGAATATATGCATTATGTTTAAAGTAATGAGAAAGTATTTTTTTAAAAAAAGTATTCATGAAAGTTAAATTTTGTGTGTTACAATATCGAATTTCATTACTTTCTTAGTAGACAATTATCAGTTATGTGAAATCTTTATTATTGAGTATAGTTATTCTTTCTGGTTTGGTATTATTGTTATTGTTTATTGTTCTGCATGATATGGGAGAGACTTTAGGAGTACTCTAAATATAGTGATCTTCACATTCATGTGAAAAAGTATTTGTGCATGCAGAAGGACTTATTAATGATCAGAGTAAAAATGTAGCTCTTACTTTCAAATATGAGTGTTTATGGTTTTTTTAAAAAAACAATAAATATTCATACCCAAAGGTAAGAACCATACTCTCACCCTGATCATCGGTGAGTTCTCCTATATGCACAAATACTTTTTCACACGAATGTGAAAACCACTATACCTAAAGGTACCTCTAAGGTCTCTGCTATATCATATGAAATAATAAATAATAACAATAATACCAAACTTGAAGAAATGACCACACTAAATAATAAAGACTTCATATAACTTATAATTGCCTACTAAGAAAATAATGAAATTCAATATTCTAGTATACAAAACTTAATTTTTATAAATATTTTTCTTATAAAAATACTTTTTTATTATTTTAAACACAATACACATGTTCATGCTTAAATATCAATACACGTGATATAAAAATAATCACAATAATATGATCATAAACATTTACAATCACAATAATACATATACTTATAAACAATCACATAAATACATAAAAATGTTAAAACAATACTTTTATAAAAATTTACAACTGAAAAATATTCTTGAAAATATATTCAAATATATACATACATTTATTGTGATTCTCTTTTAAAAAGTTTAATATATTTACTTCTTGACGATTACAATAAAAACTAATTTAAGTGCTTTAACCTATAATAAAAAAGAATTAGCATTTATAAGACTCTTATACACTATACAAAGCATATACAATCTCATTAAATCTCAAATTTCTCATAAAACTAAGCCTTTTTATTGTCTAAACTAATCACTTATCTTGACAATATTATGTCATATGCTGAATAACCCCCAATCATTGATTTTTAGAAAATACAATATATTCTCAAATATCATAAAATTTTGAAGACATAATACAGACATATAAAAAGTAAGTTATTAAAATTTTGGAATCTAAATTCATGCTTTACCTATTCAAAATAAATTTTATTTCAAAACATTAAATTCTGGTAAATAAAAATCAACAGTAGGCTATTTTTATCCAAAATTTTATAACAAATCATAAATATATAATTTTATCTTAAACTTTTAATATGATAAACTAGACATAATTATAAATTAGTATATAAAATTTTTATAATTTTTTAAAATATTTTGAATAACTAAAATAATTTTGTCATTCAATTATTTTATAAAAGTGAACAATTTTATACATCTTAGAATCAGATTTAGAAAATCATTAAAAATTGAAAACATAATAATTTTTGCTCAAACAGAATTCATAATAATTCTAAAGATGTCTAGTTTATTCACTTAAAATAATTTTAATAAATTCAAAACATATAGTTTTATAAAATTTATGAATCGAATTATTATCATAATATTATTTTTGCAAAAATTTTATTTTTTCTCAATTATCTCTCCACAAATAAAAATTTTCTAATTTCATAATTATGAAAATTTAACCCTAACATCACAATCTAATTATAAGTTATAATCATCATATTTTATAAAGCTTAATAAATAAAATTGCTTATTACTGATAGTAAATCATCAATCCAAACACCAATATAAAATAAGAAAAAGAAAACTCACTATTTCTCCTTATCTTTTTCCTACTTTAGTCTCACTCCTTTGTTTTCTTTTCTTTTTTTCTCTCAAATACATTAAAATCCTAAATACAAACAAATCCTTCTATTGATACTAGTATAAATTATCAATTCAGTTCCTAATTTAGTTATTTCTATCTATTTGACTCTAAATTTATAATTTATTCTTAAAACATTTAGTTATTTCTTATATAATACATATATCTCCAAAAGTATAATTTATTATCTATATATAAATATATAACATATATTAAAGGAAAAATAAGGTGTTAAAAAAATGGAAAGCTTATCGTTAAATACTGTGAGCAACTTCTAGCTAAAGAATGAGATTACAACGATGAGTTTTTGGAAGCAACTGTGCCGTTGCACCTCAATTTAAATAAAATGGACATTTTCATTAGGAGTGATCTAGTTTGGAACGACTTTGTGTCTGATGCCTTAAAAAATTAAATATCTTGTTTAATCTATTATCTAAATCAAAAACTTGAGAAGAGAATAATAGAAAATTAATACATTCCACAAAATTTTTTTAGAATTGTTTTAAAAATAGACCTAATCATTTTGTTTTATGCAATTCCAAAAAAAATTTATCTACAAAAGGATTCATTTACATCGATAAGGATGTAATATCTTAGGTCCTTAGATGTTCAGGGATTTATACATAGACACTATTCATTTAAATGCTTAATTACTTTTAAATTTATATTTATTAATGTTGTAACACAAATTACAAATAAACATGTATTTACATTCGACGTAACATAATAAATTATTACGAAATTGAAACTATCATTGTTTTTGTGCAAGGGTATCACTAAAATTATTTTATATTTATTTTGTTTTCATGAAAAATATATAATATTTCTATGATTATGGTTAGGTAAAAAAAATCCGATCTGAAATTGAGAACAAAAATATGAATATATTTATTGAAATATATCTTTCATTCATTGAGGGTAGTTTTCGGCAATAAAGCCATAAACTTTAATGTAACAAACTCGCAATGTTTATCTGTCATTTTATCTGGTAAAACCATATTAATGAACTAATTCTATCAAATTCAAGTGACATTTTTACCAATAATAACAAAACAAAAACTAAGTCGCTTAAGAAAATGAAATTGTCTAATATTAAAATTTATAATTTCTACACATTCTTGCGCCATTTGTCGTTCGTATGAAATTTTTGACACGGGATTTAATTAGCTCGAAAAATAAGAAAATAGCAGCAATTGTTGCCCTTTATGAGATGATACGGTTCATTTAATCACTTCGCTTGATTTATGCTAATTAAATGTGTTGCTTGTTTTACACTCGAAGAAATCTTAAAATAAAATAACGTTAATCCTGATTGAATGGCAGTAAATGAGTTTAAAGAAAACATCTCTGGCCAACATGCAATGCGTTTTGAAATCGTAAAGCATCCCATTCCATTCTATAAAAGGGCCCCATTACAAACTTCCACCTCATTCGAAAAGCCCTCCTCTCAAAAATCACTAGGGACAAAACACAAATCGGAAGCATGGCACGCATCGAGATTAAATCTCTAAAGATGGCACTTTGTCTACTTAGCGGATTGGTCATGCTCTCATCGGTTGTTGTAGCAGCTGAAGACGTTGTGCCTTTACCTCCGTTACCAAAGCCAACACATGATTTTCTTCAACATTGCGGAGCCAAATTAAAACCACACTGTGGCGAAGCTATCAAAAACAGCATATACAAAAATGGAAAGCTTATTGCTGAATGTTGTGAACAACTTCTAGCTGAAGGACGGGGTTGCCACGATGAATTTTTGGAAGTAACTGCGCCGTTGCACCCCAATTTAAATAAAACAGACATTTTTTCTAGGAGTGATCAAGTTTGGAATGATTGTGTATCTGGTTCCACAAAAAATTAATTGTCCTTTTTAATCTATGATGTAAATCAAAAAGTTGAGAAGAGAATAATAACAAATTTATGCATTCCACTAAATTTTATTAGAATTGTTTGAAACAGTGCCCTAATCTTTTGATTTTACGGAATGCCAAAAAATAATTTATCACCAAAAAGATTAATTTATGTCTATAACGATGTAATATCTTAAGTCCTTGGATGTTCAGGGATTTATACACGGATGCTATTCATATGCTAGATCACTCAAATTGTTTAAATGGTTAATTACTTTTAAATTTATATTTATCAATATTGCAACACAAACTACAAATAAACACATATTTACTTTTGATGCAACATAATAGATTATTACAAAATTGAAATTATTGTAGTTTTTATACAAGGGTATCAATTAAAATTATTTTATATTTATTTTGCTACCAAGAAAATATATAATATTTTCATGAATATGATTAGGTAAAAGAATCCAATCTAAAACTGAAAACAAATATTTGAGTATATTTATTGAAATATATCTTTTATTCATTAAGGTAGTTTTTGGCAATAAAGTTGTAAACTTTTAATGCAACAAACTCATCAAGTTTTTTTGATGTTTTATTTCGTAAAACCACATTAATGAATTAATTATATTAAATTTAAATGATATTTGTACCAATAACAACCCAACAAAAATTTGGTCACATAAAGAAAATGATATTGTCTGATAATAATATTTACAATTTCTTTAGGTTATTGCTCTATCCTATGAAACTTTTGACAAGGGATTTAATTAGCTCAAAAAAAAAAAATACTAGCAATTGTAGGCCTTTATGAGATGATACAGTTTAATTAATCACCCCACCTATTATATGTTAATTAAATGTGTTGTTCATTTTACGCTTGAAGAAATCTTAAAATAAAATAACGTTAATCGTGATTGAATGGAAGTAAATGAGTTTAAAGAAATCATCTTTGGCTAGCAAGCAGTGCATTTTGAAATTGTAAAGCATCCATATTCCATCCTATAAATGAGCTGCATTATCACGTCTCGGACCATAAATTCAAGCACGTAACAACCACTACACACCTATGAGAATTACATTCCACTAATAATTCACATGAATGTGTAAGTCTTATAATATCGTATATGCATAAAAATCACATGACATATATAATATTTACAACCAAAATATTACAAAAATTTTAATAGTATTTACAAAAATTTTGAATTCTTTCTATAATATTGCTATATATAATCATGGAGAATATTATATACCTAATGATTTTCCGAGAAAATGCTTGCCACCAGCTAACTATTTAGGATGGAAATCATGACCTCTTCAAAACTGTTTAATCTGATAATGTTTTTAAAAATGAAAATAAATGAGTGAGTAATCACTCAATAAATAGATGAATAGTAGTGAACTAAAATCTCAATATTTGAGTAAGAGTATCGTATTAAAAAATTTATATAATTTATAAACTTTAATCAATCATTTATATTTAAACAATTTTATGAAAGGTATTTTCACATTTGTTTCTATGGATGTTTCAATCAAATCTAAACTCGCCCAAAAACTATTCTCTGAGACATCTACTAGTAGCCTTCTGGTTGATATCTCAAGACTCATTAACGAGAATTTTCACATATTTATATACAATAATAAAATTATTGAGTCCACTTATTAGCTTTAGTCAAGAGAAGGAATGTAGTGTCAGACACTTTATTATCTAGTGCCCACTTCTTTATCCCCTCGTAGGTAATAAAAAGGAAATAATCACTTTCATATTATTTTTCTAGTAAGAAAGGAAAGTGTACATATTAATATATCATATATCAATATTTGTGCACAGACACACCAGCAATCGGCATTTACACAAAGTAAAAAAATCACAAAATCATAAATATATTTTCACTTCATATTCCTCAATACTCATCCATAAGTAACGTACACAATTCTTAACTTACAATTTCTTATAAATTCACTCTTAATTTGACATTTCAAATCTACATTCAAAAAACAATTTATAAATTCAAATTTACAAAATAAAATCAAATGTTTAATTTTATTTTATCAAAAAATATTGAAAATAAATTCAATTTCATAATTTATTAACTTCATATTATTGAAAATATTTAAAAACTCATCTATCTACTCATTTTATGGAAGGATAATCACTCCCAAAATTAGTTTCCTTACTGAGTAGGATCTCCTCTGACGGTTTCAGATCTTAAACAAGATTTTGTATATGCATGATATTAATATACTAAAAATATGAAAATGTGAACCATATATAATGCAGTGATGCATATATCTCAAGTCAATGCTAATCAAGGTATTAACAATAATTTATAAATTTTTTTATTCATTATACTAATATATATATATATGTAAGAAACAATTTCTACTCCTAATATTTTAAATTTCATTTTTCACCAAATTTTCACCCAATAAATTCTAAACTTTTATACATTATATATTAATCTTTTAATCACACAATGGTAACCAAACATGCATATTGTCATACTTTCAAAAAAGCATACATATAAATATAAATATAAATATTTTAAGCTTAATATCAAAATAATAACAGTTCAAAAATTTTTTCAGTCATATATAGATATACTTTCTAAAATTTATAACTTATACAATTTAATACCCATTTATATCATACTTTTTCCAACACCATAAACATTCATTTCATTCAATTTCAATGCATTAAAATTATTTAATATAGCTTATAAATCATGTGAACTCATTTATAAAATTACACATCATTGCAATAGTGATAAATGATGATTTCCAATCAACTTTCATGCTTCTTGACTTAGCTAATCCATATAAAGGTGAGCGAATCTTGGATTTAATTTGCATGTTTTATATGAGTCCTAACAAATCATTATTCTCTTCTTTAAATATGCAAAATAGGGGCAAGGTTATTATGGGAAACAATGTATCATGTGATGTAAAGGGAACTGGCACCATAAGGATCAAATTGCATGATAGAACCTTAAGAGAATTACATGAGGTGGTTAAACACCATAAAGTTAAAAAAATAAAGATTTTGTAGAATTGATTTTCGCAGGTTGAGTTGAAGAAATGTAACAAGTCATGCTCTCATTAGTTGTTGTAGTAGCAGAAGATGTTGTACCTTTACCTCCATTACCAAAGCCAACACATGATTTTCTTGGGCATTGTGGAGCCAAGTTGAAACCACACTGTAGCAAAGCTATCAAAGACAACATATACAAAAATGGAAAGCTTATCGTTGAATGTTGTGAGCAACTTAGAGCTGAAGGATGAGGTTGCCATGATGAATTTTTAGAAGTAACCATACCATCGAACTCGAATTAAAATCAAACAAACATTTTCTCAATGAGTGATCAAGTTTGGAATGATTATGTGTCGGTTATCTCAAAAAATTAAATCTATTGTTTAATCTATGATGTAAATCAAAAACTTGAGGAGATAATGTGGAATCTATAACCCCATTACATACAGATATACCAAGATATACATATATATATATATTAAGAGTAGATATTTATAACATTAATTTTAATTACTGAAAAATAGTTATGAGAAAACAGAACGTCTTTGAAATTTTTTTTATTACAATTTCAATGTACACGTTTTTATATCACAAACATTTATTTTACAAAGCAAATTGAAATCTATTACAAATAATAGTATACCTTCGTCTGAACCAATCCAGTCTTAGAGGTATTCTATGGATTCGCTGCTCTACTAATCTTACCTATAAAATAATGTTCAATAACGAAATGAGTAATGTAAAATTATTTAGTAAGAAAGAAAAAAACCCTAACTGGCAATTTAATAAATATTATATTCCAAGTACATAATTAATAATCAGTTAGGATAGAACTCTATCCAGTGCCTGTTCATCTTAAACTATTCATTAAAATAGTACTCCTACCAATGAATTGACACAAATGGCTATATGAATAATAACTGACCACATAAATAGTATCATTTAACCAAATAAATAGTAACTCTTATGAAAATTCTACAAGAGTTCGCCTATATATATAAACTACACAACTTGCAAAGGAAACAATAACACTCCCAATACTAGATAATCACAACATGCTGCGATTTCAATAACTATGCACGCAATATAAAAGTATTTTGTTTACTTTCTAAATCTTTTCTCTTCTATACCCTTTCCACTCTATTCATTCCAATCCTATTATTCTATTTTATTTCTATTTTACCAGTCATAATTAGGGTGATTCTGATTTTGATTTTGATTCTAATTCATTTTATTATGAACCGGCCATAATTAGGGTAATTATGGATCGTTGCCACAACTATAGCACAATCCTTATCCTATATACCCACTTTTTTTGTCAGATTGTGCATAAATCCTACCATGGGTTCAACATGCCCCTCGAATACTATTTAGGAGGTTTATATCACGATCTCACCCCCATACTCAGGCATGGGCGAGATCCGACCATACCACCTCTGTAACATCCTTAAATTTAGATATTCCTCTGAAACCTTAGTATAATTATTTTTGTAGTATATCTTAAATTTTGGGTTGTGAAATATATAAGATAATTTTGGAAACTCTGGTTAGAGCCATTTTAGCCAAAAAAAAAAGGTCAAAATAATAGTAAAGGGCAAAACTATCATTTTAGGTGGGTATCGATGGACCAAATGAGAGACAATTAAGTTAAGGGTTGTATTTTAGTTATTACTGGAGAAAAATATAGGTTGGATAACATTAAAATAGCAAGAATCGCCAGTTTGTCGAAAAAAGATAATTTTATCAAAAAGGACAAAATGGTCAATTTGCTAGGTCACAAAGGTCATATTGAAACTCAAATTTCTAAAAATATTAGAAATACTGTTAGAAGTATGTAGAAAGAAATAAAATCAAATTTAGACAAGAATACCCATAGAAAAAAGAAAAAAAAAGACCAAAACGATCAATTTTCTTTCTTAAGGGCAAAATGGTCATTTCATAAGAAATTTTTGAATTCCGAGTGACTAAAATCTGATGGAGTAAAGTAAAAAAATCTGAAAATAGTTTAGATAGTCTCATAATTATCTTGGGAGTCAAATGTAAGTTTTAAAAAATTATTGGACAAAAGTATAATTTTTGTAAAAATATAAAATTGGATAAGATTTTGATTTTTCAAAATTGGATGCATTCAATTCATTTTCCTCTCTCTCTTCCCGTAAGGTCTTCTTTCTATTCTCTTTCAAAGTTTTTCAATTTTCTTAGAAAAATCAAACAAAATCTTACAATCTGTCCAATCAAATGCATTACCGTAGAAAAAACAATTGTTATACGCGTTGAGAGCTTAAATTTGACGATAAAATTTTTTTATTTCATTAAGTTTTAATTTTTGTACTTATTGAAAAAGTGATTTAAATAGTGACTTTATGGTTTAAATGGTGCTTTAGTTATTTTTTTTAGTTTAAATTTGGTGCAATAGCCATTACCTTTGAATGTGAGGTAAAAACCCTAAACCCTAACTTTATAATTTAGGAATTTTGTGAAATTGATGCATTATTTATAAAATTGAGTATTTAAAAAGTAAATTAAAGTAAATAAAATTGTATAAATAGAAAAAATTTAGTTTATACATAATAGGACATATTGGGTCACTATTTATAAAGTACTTAAATGTTTGATTTTAATGTGTTTTGATATGTTTAAATGTGTATAAATGTGTTTGGGAATAAATAGAATTGATAGGAATTGGTTTAGATGTGTAAAATGGAAGAAAAATAGTAAAAGGATAAAATGGTCCATTTTGAGTACTGTTTATTGGATGTTAAATTATGATATTTTGATGTGTTTATGTGTTAATAATTATATTAGGAATAAATGAAATTGACAGGAATTAGTTTGAATGTGTAAAACGGAAAAAAAACAAAAAAGGGTAAAATTGTCCAATTAGGGTATTGTTCAATTGATTTTGCGTGATAATTTTGGTAAAGTGGATATGTGTTAATTAATTAAGTATACATATAAATAATTGAAAATTGATTGCATGAAAAAAAAAAAAAGAATGAATGAAAATCTCATTGCTAGAGAATAGGTACAGGTGTAGAATTTAAAAGTATTTTAAATAATTAATTAAATATGTGTGCATATATATATATATATATATATATATATATATATATATATATATATATA